>VNJQ01006737.1:0-337194 GCA_008042515.1 Drosophila truncata | reverse complement strand
AAAATAAATAATGTGGTTTTGGTTTTGAATTCAAATTTGGCGGCTTATTTCCCGCTCTTACCCTCTCCTTCCTCTCGCCAACGAGCGTAGTTCAAACGGTAGCCGCTTGATGGCGTTTCATGTTCTTGCGACCCTTTCAAAATATGTTTTAAAATATTTTTGTTTAGCCATGTTCTAAAAAACAAAATTTTTTTTGAATTTTTTATAGGATATAGTTGTCTAATTTTCATGAAATTAAAACTAAAATTCTGAAAGAATATTAAGTGGCCAAATCTCAAATTTGATGAAAATATGTTAAGAAACTGGGGAGTTATGATTTTTTTAATTATTTTTCTGATTGTTCCTATAACAGCTATAGGATATAGTCGTCCGATTTTCATGAAATTAAAACCGAAATTCTAAATTAATAATTGATGGCCAAATATCAAATTTGGTGGAGTTTTGTTGAAAACTGACAAAGTTATAATTTTTTTTCGAAAGTTTTACCGATCGTTCCTATGGCAGCTATATGATATAGTTGTCCGATCCGGCCCGTTCCGACATATTTACGAGTGAGAGTATATAGAAGACTAACTGCAAAGTTTCATTCAGATAGCTTTAAAACTGAGGTACTAGTTTGCGTAGAAACGGACAGACAGACGGACAGACGGACAGACGGACAGACGGACAGACGGACAGACGGACATGGCTAGATCGACTCGGCTGTTGATGCTGATCAAGAATATATATACTTTATAGGGTCGGAGATGTCTCCTTCACTGCGTTGCAAACTTCTGACTGAAACTATAATACCCTGCAAGGGTATAAAAATCATAACTTCGCTGTTTTTCATCAAATTTGAGATTCGGCCAATTATTATTATTTTTGAATTTCGTTTTTAATTTTATAGTTCAATTGCAATCTGCAAGGGTATATAAACTATAAGCATGTAATTTAAGAATTTTTTTTAATATACTTATGTATAAATATTAATAATTTATGTTGTATTAGATATTTCAATCCTGAGATATACCTATTTCATAAGATCTAAAGTTAATGTAAATTTAATCAAAGTGAATATGGTATAATTTTGATTTACATCCTATAAGTTTTTAGTTTCCCTTTACCAAAGTGAACATATTTTGAATAATCCCATTGCAATCTAAAAGTATATACAATTTGACGAGGTTGGCTTCCTTTTCTTGTTATTCATTAATTTGAAGTCGACCGGATTTTTAAAAAGTGTTTATCAAAATTCTAAACTAATAAAAAACAGGTCCATATCTCAAAGAAGGTGAGAATATTTTATTATGTTTTTAAAGAAATTTGTACTGCAAAATGTAAGGATTGGAGAAAAATCTTCAAAGTCCCAAGGGGGTATACAAAAATACATTGTTTATCAAGTTCTCCCCTCGTTGTTGCAAATAAAACACTTAATACATTGTTTATCAAGTTCTCCCCTCGTCGTTGCAAATAAAACACTTAAGACGCGTATTGGTTTTATTTATATTTATTTAAATTGTAGATGATCTCTAACGTTTTGAGTTTCTTTTACATACAAACATTTTGGTTTTGTTTTGTTCCTTTGTTTTATGCCTTCATTTTGTTGTTATAGTATTATTTTCGCTTTTTCGGTTTAATATTATTTTAAATTTTCAATTCAACGATTCAAATTGTGTCATCATTATCATTATCATAATCGAGCTTAGTAAGAAGATGCTGTGGCTCGCTTCGTTCTTCGTTTGCATTATTTAAAACTCTTCCATTCGGGCCATTAGCTACACATTATCCACTTGTGGGGGTCATTACAGAGAGAGAAAAGGAGCTCAAGACTTGAGGAGAATTGTATTTCCACGTACGTACGTTATAATAATAAGTATGTATATAAATATTTCTTCTGTTTGCCATATACAAGTTAAACAAATCTGATCAGCTGCATCTCTGGGACAACCAAAGCAATTTTAATTAGGCTAACAAATTAGATTAGATACAATGTCTAAACTTTGTCTAACCTATAATCTTGTTTCCACTTTCCACTCTGCACCACTCCATCGTTCATCACTTCCTCCGGCGGCTCCTGGTCTCGTTCCTCGCATGACATTTGATTCGATTTAACATTACCTCCCCTCTGTGTTTTTACTCATTATGAATTTCACTTATAAATGTTTTAACTGCTATTAAAGTAATTTTAGTTAGTAGTGGTGTGCGACTTGCTTCTGTGTGCGGTGTGTGTGGTGTGTGTGTGTGGAGCAAAGAGGTGTATATGAGCTTTAGAAAAATATGAATTATGTTTGATTCCATTCCGTTACATCATTTCGCGCTATCGACGCTATCCGTTTAGTATTGTGAAAATATGCAAAAAGTTTAGTATACTGCGGTTATGAATGCTATTAATGTTGCTATTATCTGAATGCTGACTTTACTTATGGTATTTAGTGTGTGTTTTTTTGCCATCTCTCTTGATGCGAAAGTTGAGCTAAGTTCGAGGAGGAGAAGTGGAAATTATAGTCGCTTCCGTATATATATGAGTACTTTGATTAATAATAATTTACGAGAAAAATATAGTACATATGTATGGGTATGTATGTAGCAATTTGTTGATTCTCCATTTACTAAATATATATAAATCTATATATCTGTGTATATATAGAGCGACTTTGTTTACTTTTCGTCTCGAAGGTAAATGAATAACTTTGTTGTGGTTGCTGCTGTGGCTTAATTAAATTGTCAATAAATATATATATGTATATATATCGTTTGTTGTTGTCGTTAATTGTTATATCTATAATTACATACAATTATTGAACTCTTTGGTTCTTGATCTGCCGCACTGCAGGCAGGATCTTCGGATCCTGCTAAGTATTACCCCGAAATCCAGCAACATTGTAATCTCTATAGCATGCAACATGGCCAAATAATCGGGAAACTAAAGGGAAAAAATAACAAAATGGCTCGTTTTATTTTTGAATAAATAGTTTTATTTGAAAATGGTTTTTGCATTTGTTTTGTTTGTTCATTTTTTGTTCTTTTTGGTAGAATTTTACAAGTTGAATGGAAAATACAGACGTATTAAATATTACAGTATTTGGTTGGAGGTTGTGGTATTTGGGCTGGGATATAAAGGGGGATTTGGAATTATAAAATTAATAAATGTGTGTTTACTGATCGGTGTTTTAAGTTTTAAAATAAAATTATACGGTCAACATAACTTTTGAAAAGCTTCACTGGATTATCTGGGATGGGGGATCACCCAAAAAGAAAGTCGAAAAAGAACTTTGTTAAGCTCTACGTTTAATGCTTTATGCTCATCTGATCTGTCAAATAATATATTTCATTCGCTAATAAACTTACTTAGTTGATGTTTAAGTGGTGTTGTGTGTGTGTGTTGTTTTTTGTATGTGCGTTTACATAAATTAGACTTAAAAACTATAAAACATAAATATTGGATTGGATTGCCGTCCAACTCTAGAGCAGGAGCACAAGTTAGGGGGGAGGAGGGTATAGGAGTATAGGAGTATAGGAATATGGGAGGAGAAGAAGACTGAGCTGAGATACAAAACAAAAGATACTCTATATAAAAATAACAATATATAAATTCTCATTGCAGCTAAAATCAAGAAATGCACAAAAGACCACGTACAAAGCATATACACAAACATATACACGTAATGGTAATCGGTAATATATAATTAGAATAATAATAAGTCTAATTGAAACAATTCAACATACTCGCGGGATTAAATGCCATTCGCTAAATACAGTTTACAGTTTGACATACATCAGATACATGTATGACGACGATTGTTGTTGTTGTTGTGTTACCATTAAAAGTAGAGTTTTTCTTTATAAATATTATTACATACAATCCTTAGTTTCATTGTTTTGGGAGATTTGAGTTCTGCGTTCCGTTTCACTTTCACATTACATTCTCGTTACTTTTGATTCGTATTGTGTGGGTGTGTATGGTGTGTGTTGTGTTGTGCGCGTATTTGTGCGTAGAGATATGGCAAAAATATATAGCATGCATCTGTGCGCCGCAAAAGTTGAATTATTTTGATCTTCGCTGATTTGTAGTTTCGCTCTCCGCTTAAATGCAACAAAATCATTATGAAATCAGCTCGTTAAGTGAATTAAATGAAATATGTATGTAAGTTAGTGTGTGTGTGTGTCCAGTGTCCGGTGTCCAGTTTGTGTGTTTCCAGCCAAACGTCTTTCTATACACGTAAATTCAACAAATTACAATTTACATTGAAATGTGATCAATCGCTACTGCCGCTCTTCTTTACATAAATTAGTTAAGTGGCCACATACATATGCGTTTACTTTACTTTTCTCCGGGTTTAGTTGTTAGCTTTCTGCTTCGTTTTTTTTTTTTGTTTGTTTGTTGTTTTCTTTTTGTTTGTAAATACAATAGATAGAGTTTTATATCCGCCTCTCATTTATCTTTAAATCCTTTTAAATTAGACTTAAACCTTAAAGATTTGCTCGTTATCTTTTCCCTTCTTTTGGTTTGTTCGTGTGTGTGTTTATGTTATGTTAGGTAATATTATTTACTTTTAGCCCACACGCTGACACGCAATTCAAATGAATTAGTTATTATTATTATTATTATTATTATTATTTCTTAGCTCCTCTGCCTTGGTTGCCGTCTGCCGTTTGGATTTGGTTGAAACTCTTTCGAACTTAGGTCTAAACAAGCATGATGCAAATGCAGAGCGTTGATGGCATGAATAATTCCAAAGAGAGATTGCAACAGGAAACATTTAATATATAATATTTATATATGTATATATATATATATATTTAAATATATATGCATGTATATGTATAGAAGTGTATCGCTTTGTCCTTCTTACTATCTTTTTTTTGGTTTAATAAATACATGAGGAAACTAAGGGCTACCCAATAAATTATGAAGTTCTATAAAAAATTATTCAGACCAAACAACAACTATATATATGCAATGCTTGCGCTTGTGTTTCGAGAGTGTGCGTGTTGTCGGTGTCGGTGTTGGTGTCATGTCGTACATGTGGCCTTGCATAATGCATATGTATGTATGTGTTTTGTATATATGTATGTATGTATAATAGGAAATGCCTTTCAATCAAACTGCTTCTGCTACTAATCTTTCAAATCAATCCTCTGTGATCCTCTTATCTAACATTTGCATCTCTCTCTGCACCAAATATTATCGATATTATGTAATGTACTTGTTGCTTATTTCCTTATATTTTCCATCATCCATCCGGGATCTCCGTCATCGCGCTTGTTTTGTTAAACAAATAAAAGTTCTTTGGGCTTCGCTTGTTTAGTGTTCAGAGTCCTGTGGTTGTCCAGTGTCCCGTGTCATATGTTCTGTGTGTTATAGTTGCGGTTGGTTCCTATCATCGTTTTGTTGCTCTCTTAAATTTGTTTGGTTTTTGATCAATGCTGGTGGGTTGTTGTTGTTGTGCTCCCGCGCTGCTCTTTAATACCGTTACGGTGTTCCCTGCTAACGCCCCCCATTTCTGCTCCACATCATCTCGTTCTCATTCTCGATCTCAATTGGATCCTTAGTACAGACCGCAGCCGCGCAGATTGTTTGCTATGATGACATCGGTGACAGCATCGAATACAAACTGAATGTTATTGGTATCTGTGGCGCACGTCATGTGGCAGTAGATTTCTTTTGAGGTTGATTTGTTTTTCGCTTCAAATTGAGCCTGAATGTAAGCAGCCGCCTCGCCATACTCCTGTCCACCTGGAATAGATGGTTAATGTTAATAATCTGGGAACAAGGATTTACAATATTATATATATAGCAAACCTGTGTATTCGGGGAAGCAAATTGTCAGGGGACTCTTGCGGATCTTCTCCTCGAACAGATCCTTCTTGTTCAGGAACAGAATGATCGAGGTGTCCGTGAACCATTTGTTGTTACAGATCGAATCGAACAGTTTCAGCGACTCTTGCATGCGGTTCTTGAAAGGAAAATATAGAATTTATTTTGTTATTTATGTTAATTTGATACTGGATATTTTCTTTAATGCCACAAACAAAAATTATAAAGAAATTATAGATTTGAAATCACTACAGAATCGATCTAAAGGAAATGTTTGTTGATTTTATGTTCAACGGAGCGTTTTTGAATACTCTGACAATTTTAACTAAAATACCCTTTAAATTCTCACCGTGGTTTCATCCTCATGCAAGACCTGATCGTACTCAGACATGGCCACGCAGAAAATGATCGCTGTGACATCCTCAAAGCAATGTATCCATTTCTTTCGCTCTGACCGCTGGCCGCCCACGTCAAACAATCTGCAAAAGAATAGAAATTATGTAAATAATGATAATAATAATGATTTAGAAGACTCTCTGCAGCTACTCACTTAAAGTTGAGGTTTTTGAAGGAGAAGTGAACCTCCACGATGCCAGTGGTCTTGACGCGAGTTCGCAAGATGTCCTGTTCGGTTGGCTGGTAATCCTTGGCGCCTAACCGATCCAAATCGTCCAGGAAACTGCAAGGAAATAGAGCAAAGGCAGAATGTGTTACAGTTGCTGGGGCGAAAAAGCATTTCATTTCCCACCCACATCGCTTGACCAGACAAATGTTTGCCCAGCCATCCTCCTAAATCCTCTATCCTCCGAATTTCCGGACATAGCTCTCCCCCCGCCAAGTCTTGAGCAAACAATTAAGGCGCAGACCGAAGCGCTCAGCAAACAATTAAAAACAAAACAAAAAAAACCTGCGCGCGTGTCCTGCACATAGGCGGTGGGGGAAGTAAAGGACGGATGAAAGCACTCGCCACACATGCCAAAGGAGACCGGGACCCTTAGTTGGTTATGCAAACGGCCTGGCCCATCATCATCATCATCATCATCTCCATATAGGTACATAGACACAGGACTGCAGGAACTACATGGCTATTCAAAGCCATGATTCCCATTTCCGTGACTTGTTTTCTGCTTCTAATTTCCGTGCTTACAAGCCTTATTTGCAATTAGTTTTATTTGCCGGTTGTGTAACCAAAGACATCGCACAGATACAGACACAGACGCAGATACAGATACAGATACAACTGCTGCCGGAGATGGAGAGTCTGCGTGCGAGTAAGAGCGTCAACAAGTAGGTCATTGAAGCGGGGAAGGAGACCGTGGAGGAGCAACAGTAGCTCCAAAGTGTCCAGCTGGCTCATTGGCTAACTTCATGTGGCGGTAATTAACTCGGGGCACGCAATGCCTCAAGAAACAAAGGGCTGAGGCGGCTAATTTTATTTGTTGGCCAGGTTTGGACAGGTCGTAAATAGTTTTATTTTTTTTTTTTCTTTTTTCGGGGGAATGAATCTGCGCTGGTTATCGCATCAATCTCCGCTTGACTTGCTCTCTTGCCCAGAAATCAGATTCATTCATTGGTCAACTGGTTTTCGCTTTAATTACACGCACAATTGCCGCACAACAAGGCCCAGGCCTGACCAAGGAATGGCCAAGTTAGGGCCTGGACCTGCACCTTACCTCGGAAATTGAGCCCAGTCATGCTCGTCCGGCGACGGGCCACTTTTCATGCGGAAAAGTTTAGCGCAGGTTTATAATCAAAGCAAATACATAATGCCCACAATATCTGTTACAATTTCTTGGACAAACGTTAATTGAACGCCGCCTGCAAACGGATGCAAACAGTTTGAGGATTGGGAAACCCACCAACCCACCGCTTGGTTAGCACTTCGCATGCCAAGATCTTATTTAACATGTTCATCACAAAAGTTTTTCTCTCTGTTTACTGATCCAAAACCGCAGACACACATGCATCTGTAATTTGTGAGCCCCGGAAAATGTGTTGCAATCTGCGTGTGTGGCAAGTGGTAGCAACGCGTGTGTGTAAGTAGATCATAAAAGTTAATGTTAGGATGGAAACTGCAAGGGAAAGTGAGCTAAGTTAGAATAATTTCTATCAGATTCGGGCAAAAGAAAACTATTCAAAGAACTTGTTCCTTTGGGTTAAAAACTGCACCTAAACTTTGAAGTATGGAAATACTTTCCTTACCTATTTCTTAATTATAAATGGAAATTCGCATTTCCTGCTGGGTATTGTCATTAGTTACCTCTGCCTTATTACCAACTCTTTTATGGGTCTTCCAATTGAGCGATTTGCTTGCAATTTAACCTAGCAAATGCCTCGTTAGTCTCATAATTTATTTATTTTACGTAACCCGCAATTTCAAACTAAAAAACAAAACCTTCAATCACGACCAACCCCCCCATTAATGTCAATCAATGTGGCTGTAAACCGTTATATATTAACACAAACTTTTGCTTTTTGATTAGCATTATTTAGGTACTTTCAATTTCATTTCCAAAAATTATGCTATTCATGCCAGAAGTCCACTATTTTCTGCCTAGATAAAACCGCAGAGAAAGAAAAAAACAAAAAAACAGGGAGTGAGATACGGCAGCAATTAACAGAAATATCATAAATGACAAAGCCAACAAGAGCGCGCCAAAAGCTGACGAAAAGTTGACTTGAAATACACGGTAAAAAAAAGGGGAGAAGTTTAAAAACATAGAGATTTTTATACGACTTAGATTTTAGAGATTTTTATACCATTTAGATTTAAAAAATAAATGATTTTGCCTTTCAAACGTTTGATAGTTAAATATATTGAAAAGAACCTTAAACATAAATTGATTTGAAAGTTAAATCATATTATTATTAGGTTCTATATAATATTCTAAATAATATCTTAATGATATTTAATTCTTATTATTATTATTATTATTATTATTATTATTATTATTATAAGATTCAATATAATATTCTAAATAATATCCTAATGATATTTAATTCTTCTATATTATTTCTTATCAGCTTCAACCTTTTTACAGGCCTATATTTTTATCTCTGTGTAGTCTCGAGCTCATAGCGTACACAGTATAAGTAGACTAAGAAGCCCGGCGATCGCGTTTAGTGCGTCGCGGTTGGTCTACGAGGCAACAACAGCTCAAAAACCCGGAGCTCCATAGCTTTCGGTTTCAGTTTGGATTTCTGTTTGGGATTCGGTTTCGGTTTCGGACTCGGATTCGCTTGGAGGCAGGCAAAGGCAGCACAGATCGGTGCAACATAACGACTCCGCGTTGCGTGACAAAAGACTTGGCGAATCTCCGCATTTTAAGTGCCGCCGCCGCTCGCTCTTCAAGTCTTCAAGTCTTCAAATCTTCCGAGTGTCTGTGAGTGCGAGTGTGTGTGGGAAATTGGCCAAACAACAATATAAATCCGCAACAAAAGACATCCAAAGCGGTTTTAATTGTGCACAAACAGCCGGAGCTAGAGCCTGAAGTTTGCGGAAAAATCGGTAACAAATTGATTGAAACTCAATCTGGAAACTCGATCGAACGAGAAATACGAATCGGAGGAAAATTAACAAGAAACAAAACGAAGTGAGTGTTTTCCCCCCCAAGAGTGGTTTTCCCCCAACAATTTGGGCGTGTCGGGTAAACTAGTTGCACCTTGACGAGCTGTCAAAGAAATCAACTGTTAACTGCCGTGAAAGGCCAATTTAATTATAAAGACTTTGGGAAAAGCCAAGGAAAATTGAATATCTTAAAGGGGAAGTCTTTGAAAACCAGAGAAAGGTGTTTCAGGACAATATTAATCAACACTTTGCGTATTGTTTTCTAGTTTCTCTTAATTTCTAAACCGTTTGTCCGCTAAATTGGGCAAAAACCATTCAAAGCCAACGAGTTTTAGCCGCAAAATGTGTCGCAAGCAGAACAGGTCTCAGTTAGCAGCTTGATGGACAACACTTTCAATGAGTTCTAGGCATAAGCAAATATTTAGGCAAGCTTTTCTCTTTTTTAAGGGCCAGCCGAGGCAAAATTTAGCTAAGAACTTGAAAAATATAAATATTTCAAAGCATTGTATCTGTCCACTGATGACATCTTGCCACAAGAACAGCTGGTGTGGAAAGCCAAGTTAAAACTGAGCCAACTGTGCTGGAAAAACAGTTTAAACTGACAAGTGGCTCCTCGAAAATCACTCATTTGGCTGAAAGGTCTGTCAAAATGAGAGGCAGCTGGTGGCTGGCGTGAAACCGGCGTGAAAGCAAATTCAAATATGACTTTAATGCCATCGATTCCCATGCGAGGCAACAGCCACACCTGTTCAATGGCTTTACCTGTGTGTGTATGCCTCTGAGGGCAAGTCAAAAGGCATTAAGCCAAAGATTTGCCAAGCAAACTGCTGTGACATAACCAGGCGAGATTTTTCGGAGCACCTTTTTGCCAGCATTTAGCAGTCGACTGCTAATAGAATTCATTTTCAATTTCGCATTCATTCGAGTGTGAAGGAAACGCGAGGCAGAAACAGTGGCAGCTGCAAAGGCGGTGGCATCGGGAGGAATGTTGCCTTTGGTGGTTGGTGGTGGCCTCTGTTGTGGCGTTGGCTTCCATTTCAAACAAAGGCCATAAAAGCCAACGACAAGTGGCTACTTGACATTTCTCCACACACACATTACTCGCAGGCGCTAGGATTATCACTCAAGTTCATTATAACCGCCGTTGCGATAAAGACTGAGCCTGAGCCTGGGCCTGGGCCTGAGATAGTTGCGTTGTTTCGTTTCGTTACGCGAGGACTCAAGGACTCAAGGTCGCCGCTTGTGCGACAAGGGCAAGGATAAGACCAAGCTCTTCGCTGCTGCTGCCATTGTGCCCAAGACCAAGTGAGTGTACATAAAAAGAAATAAAACGAAAGAAAAATGGCAGCAAGTCCCTGTGTGTATGTGTGCGAGTGTGTGTATGTGCGCAGATTTCTGTTCCATCAAATTTTCGGCATTTAAATTATATTGCCCTTGGGGAGCAGGCGCAGAAGTCGCTGCCGGAGTCTCAATCTCCATCCCAATCCCAGTTCCATCTCCGATGCCTTCTTCTTCTTTCATTGTTTGCCTCTGGCTTACGCGGCGTATGAGCAACCTTTCCCCAGTGACTTTTCGCCGTTTTTGGCAGTTTTCCTGCCCGCAAGGAGCAGCAGCATGAATGCTCATATTAAATGCGTGTTTTGCGGCTTTGTTTTTCAAGGGAATTTGTTAGTTTCTGTATGTGACAGTGAAGGAACTTTAAAGCCATCAACAAATATTGTTAAATAATTTGGATTTCGGATGCTCCCCCAAAGCAAACATAATTTATTGACAGCTTTTTGGGTTCTGACGTAAGCTGCAAGCAAAAAAGGGGTTTTATTGTTCTGAAATACATCTGAGAACTGAAGGAGGGTTTAAGAATAAATTTAAACATATATTTAATGATAGTTAAAGCTTTTCTCCGGTTTTTATTGGAGCATATAACATACGCTAGCTGCCTATAATTTTATGACAGTTTTAAAGCAATATTAAGTTATGAAAATTTAACAGCAGCCTAGATTTATGAGGCCATTAAGTATATATCTTTTAAAATTCGTTTTAAATTTACTACATGAACTATAAACTATTAAACTTGATTCGAAAGACAGCCTCTGTTGTTGTTTCACTTAAATCAGACCTTACTTTGTGAAAACTTGGCCAGGGTTGATTGCGCCTACTTCAAAGGCCCTACACTTTTGCGTTTTCTTTGTTTGAATTCACTCTTTACGAGTACTACTTGTATTCGTAGTTATGTGCTCAATTTTACGCTGGCTAACTCCGACTTGATTATTGACTGATTGTGAGAGACCGTAAAATGGAACGCACAGCAGCTGGAAGTCGCACTTTTACCCAAGTGCTCCCCAGAGATCCGAGGGACAATCGCCTGTTTGCCGACTGTTTGCCTTCGTTTGTTTTGCAACTAACATAGCTTGGGGGCCAATAAATGGATATGAATATGCGAGTGTGCCATAATATTTGCACTCCAGAGCGAACGAACACCTTTCAGCGCCATCGATTCTATGGGGAATAATCGGTTGGAATAATAAACTCAAAGTCGAGTGCCCTGCCTGCCTTGCTCCTTTTATATATTGATTGATTTGCCCCGGGAAAACACTGGCCAGTCGGTCACAACTTGTGAATGCATTAAAAGTTTTCCCCCGAAGCAGCACTCTGAGAATCATAAATACACAATTTAGTTGCCGACAGCAGCACCAGCTACAGCAGCAGCAGCAGCAGCTACAGCAGATTGTGCTGCTCAACTTATGCTCAACTTTTTACATAATACTTTGCTGCTTCGCTTTTCTTTTCTTCTCTTCTCCCAGGACTCAGCTCGGTTCAGGATGTCGTCGAGCTTACGCAAAACCTCCTTGGCGCTGATGAGGCGCTCCACTTCCAGCACCACAGCCAGCACCACCTTGCCACATCCTGCGGCAGTGTCGCCACCACAGCCGCCCAGCAGCAGCGGTGTGGGCCTGGCGACGGAAATTGAAAAATCAATTGCAATGCAGCGACTGCGACAAGGAGAAGCAGCGGCGGCGGCGGCAGCGGCGAATCTCAAGAAATTAAATGTCAGGTTAGTGAATTTTTCCACACACTGAAAAGAATTGAGGCTGAATTGTTGGAAAATTATGATTTTTACAAGCATTAATATTTTATCAAAATATGAACTAATGATCTATTAAGTACAAATTTCTTTCTCTATTTGTAATCCCTCACTAATTGGCAGCCACCAGGCAGCCATGTCAGCAGCAACCACTCAGGCTAAAGCCACCACTGCAGTTCATGCCACAGCCACTTCCTCGACTACGGCTCCTGCCGTTCGTCCCTACTCGGAGGTGCCGGGTCCATATCCCCTGCCGCTGATTGGCAACTCCTGGCGCTTTGCTCCCCTAATTGGTAAGTCTCACAACCGGCACAACGGTCACCAAGGGGTACTCGGGCCTCGTCAACTGATTTCCCGTTGCAGGAACCTACAAAATTAGCGACCTGGACAAGGTTATGAACCAGCTGCATATCGACTACGGAAAGATGGCCAAAGTTGGCGGTTTGATTGGTCATCCGGATTTGTTGTTCGTCTTCGATGGCGATGAAATACGAAATATATTCAAGAAGGAGGAGGCGATGCCGTATCGGTGAGTGATTGAAGCCAGCAAGCAAGCTGTCATGGCAGTAGAAAAGTTGCGTATACGCCACGTGTGACACATTGAACTATGAGTTTCCTGCGAGAACTACAATGATGATGATGATGATGATGATGCAGTGTGCCCAGAGACAAGTTATGTGATTGATAATCTTGGCATCCTTAGGTTAGATTTCAGTTAGTTTATCTTGGGGATTACGAAGTTTAAAGCATAGTTTTTTAGATTTTTAAGACCTCTCTTGTGGGTTAATTTTACTGCAACAGGATTTCCTGTCTCCCCTAGGTTTTTACCCCCCTTTAAAGACCTTTAACAAGTAAATTAAATTTGTTTTTAAAGCAAACATTACTGCCATGTTGCTGCCTGGCTGCACTCGGTCTCAATTGCGAGTAATCCCACGCACATATGCACCTCCACCCGCAAATATATCGCGTATATAGCATATATATCCGCGGCAAATCATTCATGCATGAACGCACCCAACCCCCCAAAGGCAGCAGTGCATTTTCCTGTTTATTTATGCGCATATTGAACGCTGCCTGTAATTAAATTATTAACTAACGAAGGCAAAAACGAGGGATTGCGATTGCAAGGTTCGTCGTACGACGGATTAAGTTGAATGTGCGAAAATATTGTGGCAGGATTGAAATCGGAGTGACAGATGGAAAACATAATAATGCGTATTTCCGCACGTGTGGATAGTGAAAATAAGATTGATTAAAGTTCTAATTAAAATTCGAAACGAAAACAGAATGAAACTTGGACTTAAAGGCTTTGCATTTATTTATGTTTAATTATGTGGGAAGCTTCCAGCTGCAAATTCCGTTGCAAAAACATTTAAGCTTCAACTATTTGAAATGTATATTCATGGGGGAAATAAATAAAGTATTTAATGACATATTTGACACGTTAAAATGACGTAAATAAATCATGGTATTTATAGCTAGGTCCTAGGTCCTGATATCATGTCTATAAATTAGTTATTCAGTATGGAAATCAGTTAAGCCATCCGTAAAGATGTCATAAAGATTGAATATATAATATATCTTTTTTTTTGCGCGCGCGTGATTAAAATAAAACCATTAAATTGAAATTAGTTGAAAACTTTCACTCCGCTTTTATCCAAACTGCAGATCTGTAGGCCTAGCAACACCAGAGATCCAGCCCGAAATAATAATAAAACCACAGAGCAAACAAAACAAACTATTCACAATTCGGACGGACAGGCGTTAAGCATTTTTTTTTTTGTTTTTGCATCACAGAAATAAATAATGAAGGTAAAAAAGCAAACAAAACGAAAGTAAAGCCAGCTTCGTGTTCATATCTTTTTATAAGCTTTCTTTTCTCAACGCCTTTCCCCACCACTCGGACTCTGAGTCGGATTCGTATTCGAATTCGGACATATAGCCATGGCCATGAACCAATTTTAACAAGTTACGTTTCCCATAGTTTATTATATGCAACAACAACGGATCGATGCGAATTGGGAATCGCATACGCTGCTGTTTGCTGTTTGTTTTTGGCCAACACATTTGGCAAGTCATCATTAAAATGAGTAAAAAGAATCGCTAATAGATTGGACATAAGACAACATTAACGTAATGTTGGCAGGCACACAGACAGATTGATGAATGAACCACGCACAAGTGTGAAGTTGGCTTCTCACTGACTTCAGCTAACTGGCTAACTGACAGACTGACTGACTGACTGACTGACTGACTGACTGACCAACTGCCCAACTGATTGATGAAGATATTTTGGCCAAGACATGCGCCGGAGGCGTCGGCTTTGTTGACTTTTTTACGAGGCCCATAAAACTTTGTCTTTGTTGGTGGGAAAGAGTCCGCCTCCCGGGGAAAAGTGTCTTTAGATGGGTTCCGATCGTGACTTTCAGGGGGTCAGGTCAGCATAGACTTACGCTGGGATTCCCTGCGAAACTTTAACATCTTTAACTATTTTGTGCCTATGTTTAACTTAATTATGCAAACAGCGACGAGATAGGCATGTAATACCATCTTTAAACCAGTTTTAAGGTATCTTATATGGAAAGATGAGCATTATGAATATTTATTTAAACCATTTTAGCAATACAAACTGCATAAATGGCAGGGTGAGAATAGTTTTTGCTTGACTTTTCTTAATTTCTAAATTATGCCAAAGTAGACGCTTGAAATACTAATGAACCCTTCCTTTTATTTTGCCTTTTCATCCTTCTGGAAACTATTACGCCGCTAGGACCTCAATTTGCATAATTCAAATGCAGAACATACTTATTTTATAGACATCTCAGGCTTGAATTTCTCTGGCATTTAATAAAACAAAATGAATTTACATATTTACGCAGAGATCTCTGGCATTTAATTGGGCATTTCGTTGCCCGAGGCAACCCACACTCGACTCACACTTCGCGGAAAGCTGTGTGTAAGTGAAGGGAAATTTAGAAAAGGGCATAAAACAAAAGCCAATAAATACGCTTCTCCTTTATATATTTGCTCAGTGACATGCGAGTAGACAAATATAATGCAAATAGCAAATAATAGGAGCTTGGAGCTTGTATACACCAGAATCGCAGGGCGGGGCAGGTCGGGAGGGGAGAGAAATCGCTTCATTTTGTGTGTGCGAGAGTGTGTGCTTTAGTGGGAATTTGTGTTTGATGTTGTCGTCGCCGGTCTGTCTGCACGCAAGGGCAGAGGCGACCTCAAACAGGGGATCGGGGTTTTGGCCAACTCCAGCTGCTGCTTCCCGTGTAAGTTCGCAAGCAAAAAAAAAAGAGACACCTACAAAGTCAGCCATTATTTGGGGATTTTTCAACATAAAATGTCGGAGAATTGCAAAGGTTTTTGAAAGATATTTTAATAATAACAAAGAGGAAAATTTAAGAAATATTTTTACTCTAATATTGAAATCATTTTAAAATCAGTTTTAAAAGGAGTTATTCTATTATTAAAACATATTTTGAATATCAAATAAACTTAAATACTGAGGGATTAGCTCTTCGTCATTAAACAAATATAATTACATAATAAGAAATGTTATAATTTATAAATAAAAAAATAAAATTTAAACCAGAAAAAAGGTAAAAATTACAAAAAACTTGCATTTATATATTAAAACCTAGAATTTGCACAGTTTGACTTTAATTATTGCTATTTTAAACAGAAAGTATATAAATATTAATAAAGATTAAATAATTGTGACATTATTTTCATTAAAAAAATATTTAAAGCTATTAAAAGGCTCTCAAAACTTGACTAATATAAACATATATTTTATATTTGATCAATTTTTCAACATTTCTGCATATCACTGCTAGTTATAAGCTTTATTTTAGACTTTAACAGTCTCGCTTTATTTTATTTAAATAGTAATCCCCATGTTAAATGACCTTTCCTGGTATTTATTTTTTTCTGTGAACTCATTCCTTTTTTTTTTCTTTTTTCTATAACCGCTCTTTGTTTGCGCTGAACCCCATACATAAAAAAAAACCCGAAACCCAGGCCTTCGATGCCCTCACTGCGCCATTACAAGGGCGACCTGCGACGCGATTTCTTTGGCGATGTGGCCGGCCTAATTGGCGTGTAAGTAATGTGCTTATATAACGGATATTATGGCGGGCATTTTGGAGTGCATCCACTCGTTTCCATCCCCTCTCTGTTCTTCCTCTGCAGGCACGGGCCCAAGTGGGAGGCCTTCAGGCAGGAGGTGCAGCACATTCTGCTGCAGCCGCAGACGGCCAAGAAGTACATACCGCCGCTGAATGACATTGCCAGCGAGTTTATGGGCCGGTAAGTCCACCATCTGGGCATTCCCAGCTGTTATGCAATCCAAACACACACAGACACACCCACACCCACATTCTGCATCCCATCCCCATCTGCAGGATTGAGGCGATGCGCGACGAAAAGGACGAGTTGCCAGCCAATTTCCTGCACGAGCTGTACAAATGGGCCTTGGAATGTAAGTTCTGTTGCCAATAATCTCTGTATTCCTTTGATTATGACACAATTTATTGGAATATGTGCAGCTGCAACTCAATCAAAATGGTTTTATGGCATTTTAAGGCTGTACTTGTCATGGAATTATGACTGAAAGTCAACGATTAGTATATAAAATGTAATATAATACAAATCTTTCCTTTATCTTTTGGTTTTACTCTACAAACATAGACACAAGCCTCTATAAATCAAGTCTAACCCCATGCACTTAACCTGGCAGGTAAAGCGATTAGCTTAGACATTAAATGCCTTGAAATGTTTTTAATTAAATCAAATCTGGGCTTAACATTCAACTCTAACTCTCTCTCTCTCTATCTCTACGTCGTGTAAACATTTTAGTTAACTTTTAATTGGCACTTTAAACGCTCAACCCAAGCCCAATAAAAGTTGGCTGTGGAACGAAGGAAATTGCTGGAAACATTGGTTTCCAAAGCAACCACATAGTTGGAGTTTTAATTATTATAATAATTGCGTTTTAAGGGGAAAAAAACTAACAAGTTAACAAGTATTTGCTACAAAATAAGTTGTAAATCAATTGCAGCTGTGGGACGCGTTTCCCTGGACACAAGACTCGGTTGTCTGTCGCCCGAGGGCAGTGGGGAGGCACAGCAGATCATCGACGCCATCAACACATTCTTCTGGGCCGTTCCCGAACTGGAGCTAAGGATGCCCCTGTGGCGTGTCTATCCCACCAAGGCCTATCGTAGCTTTGTCAAGGCCTTGGACCAGTTCACAGCGTGAGTGAATATTATTTTCTCATTCACAATTCATAATCGTTATCATCGTAATGCTTTCATAATTTGTCTAGAATCTGCATGAAAAACATTGGCAAGACCATGGACAAGGCCGATGCGGATGAGGCTAAGGGGCTGCCCAAATCGGAGGCCGATATATCCATTGTGGAGAGGATTGTGCGGAAGACGGGAAACCGCAAGCTCGCCGCTATCTTGGCCCTGGATCTGTTCTTAGTTGGTGTGGATACAGTAAGAGCAATCGAATTTGTATGCTTTTCAAACCTGAAGCTTATAATTCCATATCACAGACATCCGTGGCAGCCTCTTCCACTATCTATCAGCTGGCCAAGAATCCAGAGAAGCAGCAGCGTCTCTTTGAGGAGCTGCAAAAGGTTTTTCCCCGCCGCGAGGCCGAGATCAACCAGAATGTTCTCGAGCAGATGCCCTATTTGCGTGCCTGTGTAAAGGAGACTCTGCGGTAATTCCAAGGGCACTCTCTTTGATTGAGACGCGGAGGTCTGAACCTTTTTCTCATTTGCAGAATGCGACCCGTGGTGATTGCCAATGGAAGGAGCCTCCAGTCGGATGCTGTCATCAACGGCTACCACGTGCCCAAGGGCGTAAGTCGGAGGCGGGAAAGAGTGACCATTAGGACAAGACCCTTTAGCAACCACTTCACTTTTTCCCTTTTTTTTCTTTTGCCATTTGCAGACGCATGTCATCTTCCCCCATTTGGTGGTGTCAAACGATCCCGCATATTTCCCGGAACCCAAACGCTTTCTGCCTGAACGCTGGCTAAAGCAATCAAGTACGGCGGCAGATGCAGGTGCGTGAGAGTGGTCAGAGGTTCACTCTGAGAAGGTGATGGGAGCTGTTGGGACTTCTAGGGAACTGAAAATGGGTATTTAAATGGGAAATAATCGCATTTTAATTTAGAATTAAATGAAGATGTTTGGGGTTGACATAGGATAGACCTTGAACTTCTCCTGATTCATTTATTATTTTATTTCTTTGGGCAATCACTTTGCTACTTGTTATTTTTTTCCCAGTGCCTGTAATTACTTTTGTTTCCTTTTTAACATTTTTTTAGTTGGTTGTCCCCATGCCAGCCAGAAGATTCACCCGTTCGTGAGTTTGCCCTTTGGCTTTGGACGTCGCATGTGCGTGGGTCGTCGCTTTGCCGAAATTGAGCTGCACACGCTTCTGGCCAAGGTAGGCACCCTCTACTCTTAACTTAAACCTTCTAATTTGCCACGTTTAATTCCGGGAAACAGATCTTTCGCAAATACAAGGTCTCGTACAACTCGGGAGAGTTTGTGTACCGTGTGAACTCCACGTACATTCCACAGTCGCCGCTGAATTTCAAGCTGACGCTGAGGGACGAGTAGTAGTGGTGGTGAGCAGCTCACCACCAAAGGGACACGGTCACAGAGCTGTGCTCTGCTCATTTCTAAGCTGCAGCCAGACACACGGCGGATGTGTGATATTTATAGTCAAAGCCCAGCTGCTGCTGCTGCTGCTGCTACTGCTACTGCTACTGCTACTGCTGCTGCTGCTGCTGCGATGTTTCTTTTTAATTAAGCAAATGTACATAATAACGCAGTGCGGACAGTTTCAGAGCAAACGCACATCCATGGACAGATATTTATGTGGGTGCGTGTTGCTGAATAAACGTCGTATATTTATGTGGATACATGTGTATATAGAACCCATTATATTCTCCCCCATATTTCTAGTTTTAGTTGTTTTTTCGTCGGATAATAATTGTACCTAATAGAGCGTCGAAAAGTATGCAATAAAACGCCTTGTTTCTGTTTGTTTTTCTTGTCTCGTTCAGACGGCGGTATGTATTATCATTAATCAAAATGCGAGTGGGTTTAGTCTCAGTCTAGGGCCCAAAGTGTGATGGCTAAGGTCAAGCAAACGCCAATCTATGCGCATGATTAATTGCTTTCGAATTAAGGCTCTATCATTAGTTTTATTGGTTCAGAAAGAGAGGTCGGTCTAGTTGGGTTAATCGCACAACTGATTTTCCTTAGGGTGTAATTTTAAACACGTTTCGCTCAAAGGGAACCTCAAAGAACCTTAAAGCACATCACATTTTATTTTTAGCAAACAAAATAAGCTCATATATCCAATTACGCGTTCAATTAGAATGCCAAGAAGTCACGTAGGGAGAAGACCCATCAATAGGGAGAGCGCTTTAAATAAATTTTCAAAGGAAGGTCAGACGTGATAAGGCAAAAGTTATTTTTAGCAGCCAGAAATATATGCCAAGCAAGCTAGGTCCAAGCTTTCAACTTAATATGGTTAAAAGTTCACCTTATATTTGTCAGAGTTTAAAGTTTAATCTTGTTTAAAAGTTATTCTGTGACTTTATTAAAATAACAAGTGCCTGCGTTGCTTCTTCCCAAATTTAGCCATTTTCTTTTGCTGATTTAAAATATATACAATCAAGTATATATACATATGCTTTCGCAGTTTGCCAAGTGATTCGATAAACCGCATTTAAAATAATATTCCGCCCATCTGCCGCCATCACTTGGCACCTCTCTGGTTGTTGATATTAGAATATATCCATTTTTTGTACTCACTATTTAGCGGAATCGTTCAGTTGGTATTCGTTGCTGCGCGAGAAGCACTCCTGGACGCCGGCGTCCTGCCAGAGTCGTTTCATGGCGGCCAGCAGTTCCTCCGAGAAGGGCTCAGTGTCATGCATCCGCTGGCACACGTCGAACACCATCTTGGCATCGCTCTAAAGGAGAAATAAATGAAAGGGGGGTGTCAGAATGTGGTCAGAATGGGGGATGATCTTGTGAATAGGTCCGGGATTGGGGCTTACCTCCCGCTCGTTATTGCTGTACTGAATACTTAGGTTTGGCATCGCGCGCAATATTGCAACTAATGATTGTATTGTGTTGCTGTAGACAACCGGTCGATATTGTTTAAAGTCCTCCGCAGTGAAGCCGCTCTCGTGAATGATTTTCATCTGTTTGACTATTGTGCTCTTGCCCGACTCACCGGCACCTAGAAATGGAATGGAATGGAATGGAAGCAAGAGTTAGTGATGCGTAGGAATAGTAGGAATATAGTGTATATACTCTTTCTCAACAGTTGAGTGTGTGTCTGGTGGCCGCAGCCGACAAAAGAGCTTAGGGGTCGTCGCAAATATTTATGCTGCATTTAGTTCTCTAGCACTAAATGTCTGGGCTTTGTATTCTTCAAGTAGAGCTTAATGGCCTTTGAACGACGCACAGCCAACCAGCCAGCCAACCAACCAACCAACCACCCACCCAGCAGGCCACGCAATCCCACATCACGATAATCATCATCATCAGCATCATCATCAATGTACTATATCATCTTGAGATGCCGTCGGCCAAAAGAAAAATGAAAAAAAACGCAAAGAGGGGCAGCAACTATGTATAAATGGCAAACAAAGGATTAATTGTTTGGCCCTGGTCATCTGTCGTTGATAACAGTCTTCTTTCTCATCTTACTTTGCATCTTCTTGCTCTTTGAAGGATTTGCAAGTTGCAATTTTAGCAAAATTTCCATCCAATTGAATGCAATTTGTTAATTGAGCGCCCTTTGAAGGGGGTTTCTTGTGAGAAACGCGATAATCGCCAACAGCTGGTCGATAAGAACTTGGCTGGAAAATTGCAAAGCCAAGCATAGCCTGATAAATGGTAATTGTATTTGAATATTCACGATTAATCATCATTTTAATAAAACAAAGTAAACTTTGTATTAATTTCAATTCATTTTGCAGTTCATTGTTCTTTATCTTGACACGAATTCTATTTAAAAAACGTTTGTAAGAGATTACTTCTGAAAAACGATTAAACATTTGTTATTTCCCTGCAAGTTCCTAATTACAATTTCCCGAAAACCATAAAACAATTCGAGAAAGAGAGTGAGTTCATTGTCCACCACTTAAAAGGCACACAGCTTTACACGAAAATTCGAAAATCATCTTTGGAGGGAGTTTTTCTCTCCTTCCATAAATAAAGCTACGAAAACTAAGGAAAATATGTTTAGATTTTTCTCAAACTCAAGAGCAGGGAACAGGGCATTTTCCGAGTATTGTTTATAGAGAGAGAGAGACAGAGACGAGAGATCCGGGGAGGAGTGAGCTGGTACCTGAGATTAATGCTTTGTTTGTGTGGAAATCGAAGGCAAAGTGCTTAAATTTAATGCTTTCGTAGATTGCAGGAAAACAAAAGATTTGGCCAGGGATAGAGAGGAGGGGGCTTACGTACATACGTATTGCCCCCGATTATTATTATGAATTCTTGAATGCGCGCACGGCAAGAGAAGGAACCATTTTTTTAAATAAACATTTCCAGTACACTCGAAGCACACACGCAGCAGTGGGTGTTGCCCGAAAATTAACATTTTTATACTGAAACACACGCAAAACTGTCAGAAATTGAAATCATTTTCCCCCCTCTGGCCAAACATTTTTCAGCTGAGTCCGGGCAAAAGAGGAAATTAAATGAAATACACGAAATGTAAACAGCAGCAGCCAATGGGCGGGGTACTCGGGGAAAACCGGGGATGAGCGGCGTAGAGTAGGTGGAGATGGGTTGGACATGCAGCCAGAGATGAGAGATGAGAGATGAGAGGCACTGCTGCCAAAGTGTATGAGAAAATATACGAAAATTACTCATTTTCAGACGGCAGAACGAAGCACAAGAAGCTGGAATGCAATTTTCCTTAATTTTCCGCCCAAATTTGGTCAATTTCCAGCATATACCATGTATGTGAGAATAGTCACAAAGCTGGCTTCTTCCACTCCCCCACATGCTGCCTGCCAATGCATTTGCAATTTTTCATTTGTTAATGTCTCCCGGCGGACATGTTTATTATGCCCCCTTATCACAAATCGGAATCCAATTGCAATTACAAACAACTCGCTATATCGCATATATATATGGTACATAGGTACATGAGCACACTCCCCAATCGAGGGAGTGACCTTGAACTCTCTGCCTGATATATGTAGGAAAATATTATTGTGATTATTAAATTTATGGCAATCCCCATTCGCACTAAGAGGGAACTGTGCCAAGAAAAGGAAAGCAGAACCTGCGGTTCGGTTCTTATGTCAGGGAATCGATATATAAAGTGTGTCGAGGAGGGCTGCAAATGCAATAATAAATTATAATTAAGCCTTGTATACACATCTCCCGTTCCGGATAAATTAATGGTCTGTAATTGATAAGTTGTTGGCAATAAGTTGCTGCTTTCTTATTCAGACCAAGCACTTGCGTACACGTGCATTTAATGTTTGAATAAATTATGAAGATGAGAGCGAGCCTAATTTAATTTAAGCCAAGCTACTCCCAGGGGTGCAATTCCCGCTTTAAGTGGATACATTTCTCCTTAAGAATGTGTTTTCTTTTCTGAGAAATAGGTTTGCATAAGGTAAGACTTCATTGTGTTTAGTTTGGAATTGAAAACAAGGTTTGTAAAACTATTTATAATGTAAATTTGTGAAATATATTTCATATTTAAAATAAATCATCTTAGGAATTATAAATAAATTGATAACTGAAAGTATTTGTTAAGATTGTTACATTTCTTGGGACTTATATTGGTTAAATTTGGTCTGCAATTAAATGGAACCTTCATGGAACTTTCATGTATTAGCCAAAAGACTTTCGTATTATCGTAGATATCATTTAAAGAAAAATCTCAGAATATGTGTATATTCAGTATACAAACTTTTAAGTGCATTTTTGGGTTTTCCCTCGAAAGAAATAAACTTTTAGTTTATTTAACAAACTTTTTAAAAGTTAAAATCGATTAATAGACAAAACCTTTAGTTAATAATCGTATTTACTTGATATAAAGCTTATTTGTTTATTATTTAAAGCCATTATGAGTTCCCAAACTACATCAATATACAAAAATATAATATTCCAGCAAATAAGTGTTAATACAAGTAACTTTTCCGGAAGAAACATCCTCCTATCTTTTTATGAACTTCAACATACTCCCCAAAGTGTATTATTCAACCAATGCCAAAGTTTAGCGTGCTCCAAAAATAGCTTGGGTCAAAGGACAAGGCTACACCACAGCTGACAGAGGAAGCAAACCAATTTTCAACCTAAAATGGGAAAAATATGGATGTGACCTCTCCAAATCCGTGTCCTGGGCCCTTTCCTTTTAATGAGTCGCCTGGGCAGCAGCCGGTCGCCGCCAGCCCCCAAGTATGCTACACTAATTTTAGCAGAGCCGAGAATTAAATATTGATGCGCCTGGTTTATGGCGGTTATTCAGAGTCCTGGGGCTCCTGGAACACTCAAACACTCACCCAGCAGCAGGAGTTTGATGTCCTTTGCCGCCTGTATGCCATCCTCCTTGAGATTGCGCTCGATGAGGCGACTCCTGGCGGCTGCGGCTCGCTCCTCGGCAGACTGTGCGCAGCCCATGGTGCGTATTGCCTCGACGCAAAACGTTTTGAAGGTCGTTTGGTATCGGCCAACTCAATGGCCGACTACGTTGCCAGCGAAGAAAACCAAGGTGTACGACGACGGCGGCGGCTCACTTTTTCCGGAGGGACAAATATACGACGATGGGGGTCTTAACTACATAAATCGGGTATCCGAGGGGATCGATCTTTGGGCACTTTACTTTAACTTCAGTTTTTATTATTATATTGTTTTTGTTTTGTGATTGTGGCACTTATTTAGCACTTTTCTATTGAGTTTCCCTTTGAGGTCTTTGCTGTGTTTAATTTACAATTTTTTAGCGAACTTATTATATTTTTTTACTCAACATATTATGTCACCAACATGTCAGTTTTGTTTTTATCTGCGCATTTTGTTTTGATCGACGGGAAAAAGGATGCTGGCTCAAGGACTCGCGATTTGTCCGCCAAGGGGAAAGCCCAGTTGTAAACTGAAAAATTCGCGTGTCCGAAAGAGCGAAAGGAAATTCGTTACTCGCTTGAAAGTGCGGGAAATTTTGTTGTCTTTGCCTACGAAAACTTGAAAACTAGAAGATAGAGCAAAGAGCGAACAGCGAACAGCGCGAGAGTAGCGAGTGGAAAAGCTCCAACTGCTTTTAGCTTTCAGAATTTGTAATTAAGGAGCTTATACAGGACTCTATATTTTTCATTAACCAAAATTATTAATTCTAAACACGAACGAGGATTTGTGGCGAAGAAAATCAATAAGTTATCATGGCAAATCCTGCACTTTTTGTCGCCTTTTGTTCAGCAGTTGTTTTCTGCGCTTTATGGCTATGGCACAATATTTGCTATATAGATTTATATCTATGTATATGCGATTAAGGGCTCCGTTGTTTGCAACTCTCCACCATATTATTCTTCTTTCTCCATTCTACAAGTCTTACAAGTGGCCATAAACAAGCGAGAGCGACGAGACGGGGTGGAGAGTGGAGAACTTGGGCTGGAAAATGGGCACATGCTGACGCAAAGGCAGCGAAAAGGAGGCGAGTTTTTTCGTTGTTGTTTCAGCCAAATAAAAAAGCACAAACAAAACTTTCCTTTTGTACACTTTGCAGCTATTTGTTTTTGTATTCCAGCACGCTAAATGATTCATGGGTTATCAAAAAAAAAAAAAAAAAAAATACAACGAAAAAGAAAAACGGAAAATTAAAGAAAGCAGGAGAGAACTATTGCATATTGTTTTTTTTATCATATTAAGCGCCAAACTAAACTGTAGTTGGTAACATTATTTACACAATTATTTTGGAATATTTTACACTATTTTTTCGCAGTTTGTAATATATTAAAACCACTAATTAAACGGATATTTGCATTTTGCAACGCTCTCTTTTGTGCGAGTTGGCTGGAGAGCTGGCAGAATTCAACTGAAGCAATGGAATTAACGGAACCGTGCGTGCCTGGATGCGAGAATCTTCCTCTCTCTCTCGCTCTCTCTCTTTGGCCACGGTGCCGCCCAAAGAGGCAAGCTTTCCGTGTGTACATTCCTCAATGGTGAGGTGAAAGCTCTCCTGTGTGGGAGAGACACAGGGAGAAAGAGCAAGCCTGCGCCGGCGCCACTGGAAAGTTCAAAAGTCAGAGAGGGACATCGAGCCTGCGCAGTGCAGGCATCAGCGAGTAGCTGAAAGACAAGGACAACCAAAGCAGCGAGTGCGCCCACGCGAGGTGGTTTTTTGGTCCTTCTTTCCATGTTTTTTTTTTGTATTTTTCGTGGAGGCAACTTAAAGTGGCTTTGCAGTTTAAACGGAGAATGCTCCTCCCCCTCACACGCAATTAAGTCGGCGGCTTTATAACTTTGCCACGTTTATGGGCCAAGCCAAAGCGCATTAGCACAAACAGCAGTTGACCAGCAGCAGGATCCTTTGGCTCCCTCGCTCTCTCCTCCTCCTCTCTCATCGCCCGAAAATTGAGGCAATGACAATCGTTAGATAAAACAATCGCATTGATTCGATTGATAGGATTCCGATTGCGATTCCCTGGCTGGAACTTTGATTGAGTGTCTGTCCCCTCTATATGCTGCAGTGGGGCCAACTGTAAATCGTGATGGCTGCAGGAGCGAGTTGATTATGACCAAATCAATTAACGGTCCAATAAAAGCAGCCATTGAGCCTCAATTAGCGAGCTGCCTTGGTCCATCAACGGGCGAAATGGCGGCAATTATTTATACCTAAGTGTACAGTAGGGCCCGGCTGTCATGAATTGATTGCCCGGGCCTAATGGATCACTTCCTTGGGATGGAGAACTTAATTTGGGTTGGGAAATGTTTTGGGAATTTGTATTCGAAGTTTTAAACGGCCACAAACCCTTTTTCTATATGTTCAAAATTAATTTTGTAGATATTATAGACCTGATATTTGAATTTAATCCGTTCTTTAATATCAGTCTTGATTTAACTTTTTAACTAGCAAAAAGCTTACAAATATTGTCCTGGTTTCCTAAGAATTCGTTTGATACCCCGGATCTCTATTCCTGTCTAATAAATATAACAAGCTGTCCTTAGTGCTCATAATTCAAGGAATTCCTCTTTTTCGATTCCAAGAAGATGTTGCAATTGCACAATGCTTCTGTGAACTAGGACTGCAAATTAGATACTGACATCCTGATTCCTCAACAACAACATGACAACATGGCAATCAAGCATGGTACAGCCTGATTTTCTGAGAAATTATAACTGCAACGTCCTCACAGGCAATGCAAAGTTAAGGCGACGATAATTACCAAAAGTTGAAGGGTTGAAGGAAAACAAGGCAATTTTCTATTTCATGAGCGAATGGCGTGACAAAAACAAAGTGGCAAAAAAGGACACTCCTAATGGGCGGAATTCCACTGAGAATTTATTAAATTTCTCGCCCTTAAATCACATATACCATATACGTTAATATATACAAAAATATGCAAAGATATTGGATATGTTACTGATCATTGCCTACTTTTAGGCGCATATTTATTCATTTATTTTTTTATTATTTGATAAGTTTTCTTGTCAGTGATTTCAAATGAAGATACATTTTATATCAAAAAATATAAGAATATAAAAAGTAATATAAAAATTTAATGGCAATAATTACTGCTTTTCCCCAGTGTAAAATTTAAAGGGAAACCCCTTAAATTTGTTGCCCCTCGATCACCGTAACGAACTTAATTAAATTATCACTGTGCGAATATGGACCAAAGCTACAGTGGCACAGGAAAAAAATTGAAAACAATGAATGGGCAAATGAAATTATTGAATGAATTGGGAACCAGCGAAGACCAGGGACCCAGAGCACCGAAGGGAGAACGGGAAAAATACCGCAAAACCGCAGTCAACGACAAACGGCAAACAAATTGACAGCGTTTTTTTTTTTTTATCACGCGAAGTCTTTGCTCTTTCGAATGACAGGCAGCAGCGGCAAAGTGGAGCACTTGTGCACTTGTCGCCTCCATCCGTGCCCCGGTACCCGGTACCTTCTCCGCCGTAGCGTCCGTCCATTACCGTCCTCCATTTGGCGTGCCGTTTTACGGGCTGCAGCCACTCGACGGAGGTCGCAGGTCGCGGGCTTTTGGCACTCGGGCGACATTTGACTCTGCTCAATTAAGTTCGATTTGTGTTGTACTTGGCTTCTTTTATAGTTTATTTAACGAGCCTGTTTATTTGCATTGCCCTGGGTTCTGCGTTTGGGAGCGAGAGATTCGGAAGTCGCGGGTCCAAGCACCTAATTGCTTTGCTACATTGAATTGTTTGGTAATCTAGATTGGATCTGGTCATCGATAGCTTCAGTGGATGACCTCAAATAAGAAGTATTGCTGGATCCAAAAGAAATGTAAGGGAATGTTGAGAAAATAATTGAATAATAAATAAATTATTTATGGTAAAAGATGGAAATCAAGAGATCTATCTCGTAGTTTTAGTTCCGATTTTAGATCTTTTACTTAAATTATTCTAATGAGAGTAGACAAAACTTGTTTCGCCTTTAAATAGTTATATTAATTTTAAAAATCTTAGTGTTTTGGTATAACAACATATTATTTTTCTATTAGAAAACGTGTATGCCTAAAAACCCCATTTGTTATCATCAAATTATCAGTATCAACTACTAAGTCTTGGAGACTTACTTACTTTTTGATAATATTATCTTTATCTATTTAGTATTGATAAAATGTATCTAAAATCTTGTTAAGGCAATGTTATCAAGTATTATTTATGTTTACAATTATTCAAATTCCATAATAAATTCAATAAATTCCAGTGCCAACTAAAAATTCTTTAAAACCCAAACTATTGTTTCTTTTTACAAAGAATAATATGTATCTTAGTCAATCCTTGTTTTCCCTATACAACAATAGTATTTATATTTATCGAAATCTAAAGATAGTTCCTCCTGTAAGCAAACCCTAAGAACTTAACGTATATATTTGTCTATCTTGGCAAACTTTCCAATTGTTCTGCCATGTAACAACCTCCCTCTGCTTCTGTATCACTCAACACACACAAGAGTTGGAAAAGAGGCAAACAATTTGAAAAACTGGAATCGAGAACGTTTCCTCAATAACCTTTGGCTTGAGAATTATGCTTCAAGTGACAGTTTTCTTCAAAACTTCCGCTTGTATCACCGTTTGCAGCCACACCCCACCATCCCACTGGGCTACACCCACCTCCACCGTTCACTCTTTTCCTTCCGTCCTGTGCCGTCCATTGTTTCGTTAGTGTTTCCTGGCCGCCATTCGATGCTTCCGCCTGCCATTTATTGCCCCTTCCCGGCCCACAAGCTACCCGCTACCCGGTGACCACTCCTCCGCCTGAGAGCCGTGTTGCAACATGAGCTGCAATCCACAGGAGCTGCCGCTGCACGCCACTTCACTCCACTTGTGCTTCTTGTTGCTTGTTAGGGCGTTTAAAAGTTTTGCCTGATTGCACAGAACAACAGCGAGTTACTGTGGCAGGATTAATACGTCTACACTTGGAAAAAGCTTTGCGAAATACAAAAAAATTAAAGGAACTTGTTCTACTTTGAAAAGCATAGAAAACCTGGCTTTAACAATGCGGATCTTTAAACTTTCTGGCTTGCCAAATTCCTCCTTTAAAAATGAGTTTCCTCTCAGTGCAGTGCATCTCTGCTTCTTATGTTCAAATATCCAGGAACATGCTTGTGTGTAGGATGTTAAAATGAAAGAGAACCACTAGAGTATGTTGCAGCTTTGTCCTTTCCTTCCTTTCCTTTCATTTTTTTTTTTTTTGGCGAGTCAAAGTCAATAGGATTAACTGACATTTCAATGTCACTGGCCCAACCTGGTTTTAACCAACACAAAAACACAAACACAAACACACCCATGTTATACCATCCTCCCACACCTCCCACACAGATGGGGTAACACACACGTGCGATTGTTTCAATGTCAAGTGGCGTCGATTGCCTTCACTCGCTGGCGGATGCAGACGCACTTCTGGCTAAATCTCAGCCTAAGGCTAAGGCTAAGGCTGCAGCCACTTGCGGATTGGGGTTGATGTCAAACAGTGGGTTGGCGATAGCTCTTTAAGTTTTTGTTCCGTGTGGAATATCCTTTCAGATTTCAGCTAGCCAATGTGTTAAAATGTTGGATATGTAAGTCATTACCTTAATGCATTATCATTACTTGTTTCCCGGTCTAGAAAATGTTTCTTAAATCCCAAAATATCCACCGAACTTTATCATTTATTTATTTCCTGAAAGAAATCTTGAATTCTCTTCTTGCGGCTATGAATCAGTATTCATCCAAGCACCCAGTGCAGTGCACTTGAGTCGAGGTGAGTCGTTCCAGAAAGCCACATGGCTCCTCCTCGACAGTGTTTAGTTTTCACACTTGGCCAGATGCAACTGTTGCTGCTGCTGCCATTGTTCTTGATGTTGATGTTCCCTGGCACAGTGGGGGCATTTATTTCATACTCAAGGACTTGATAGAAGGACTTGCAGGGCTAAAAGATAGCCCCAACCAGTTAGAAATAAGTTTTACTATTAAATAGAGTTTAATAATCTTAAAATAGAGTTAGCTTCATATTTATTACAAGATTGAATATAAAAAAACGTTCATTTTTGGTATCTGAGTGAATCATGTCAAATCCTTGAGTAAAACTAAAGCAGAATAATGGGAAAGATACCTAATATGAAATGGAAAACCTCCAAGTGCTCTGATAATAATTTTAGGATCAGGTAAAGGCCGGCACATCCGCCACTGTGTGGTGAAAGTGTATGCAATAAATTTTCCCCTATCTATCGGCACCGAAAAACCGAAAATACAATTTTCCAACGCACTTAGTCAAGTGCCCCGTTTCCGATAAACGCTCCTCTATTTCCTCCTCCCCGTGGAAAAGTCTGTATGTTAAACAACGCTGAACGCTGACGCAGCGATGAGTTTCCACTTCCTGTGAAAAGTGCTCACTTACCCAGAAGCAGGAGCTTGATGTCCTTGGCCGCCTGAATGCCGTCCTCCTTGAGATTCTTCTCGATCTGTTTGGATCGCTGTATGGCGGCGCGTTCCTCGGCGGATGTGGTGCAGCCCATTGTGTTGTTTTTACTTTAGTTTTGGGATTCGGGATTTGCGGAGGTGCGTCGGAGTCTGGATTTGGAGTTGGATTTGGATGAACGCGGGGACTTTTGCCAATTCGCCTTTCGCTTTCACTTGTCTCTCTCTCTCTCGCTCTCCCTCTATATTTATCTCTTTGTTGTTGCCTTATTTGTTTATGTACAGTTTAACGGTCTCCGTCTCCACTGAAAACAATAACAAATGCACACGGGTCAAGCGGGTGACTCACGAGGGAAGAAGTGTGTAATGGGCCAAACAAGGACAACCGTATGGCCGAGGCCTCTGACTGTAAGTGGGCCTACTGTTATGGCCGCCACTGTGTGTCCAATAGGGCGCGCACTGTTACTGTTGTTGTTGTTGTTGTCGTTTTTGTTGTTATCAGGCAGACGCAAAGCAAAAGCAAAGACAGTGGCAAACACAATGATAGCCAGCTAATTTGCATATGGAGCATGTTTTGTGATATCGAAAAAAAACAACATAAAAACAAAAAATTCATCAATCGCTCTGATAAGATAAGGCATCGGCCAGCGATATCGCCAGATCTCGATAAGAGCGAGCTAATTTATCATGTAAGTGAATTAGTTTTTCGGGGAGAAATGTATCCTTGCTTTTGCTTTTACTTATTTATTTAATCTTTTACACTAATTTTTAATATGCATTTTACTGTTTTTTTTTTAGTCTGTTTTGTATTCTTTTTTGTGTATGTATTTAGTAGCAGAGGGCGTAGGCGCAATGTGCCGGCTATTTGGGATAACGCGGGCGGGGTTTGGGCTGTTCCGGGGGGTTTTTCCCCTTTTTCGAGAAAATTAAATGTTGCCAAAAATGTAAGCTCCGTTTTTATGCGCTTTTTATGCAAAAAGAACTGTGCGTGGGCTTCCCGATTTCGATTGTATAAATTTTCATTTAGTTTTTGTTTCACTCACTCGCACACACTCACTCACAGATACTCACGCACACACTACGCACTCTCGCGCGCTGCACACACGCCACACCCCCCGCCCACTGGGCCGCGCCACCCACCACCACCCATTTGAGTTTTCCTTTCCTTTTTTTTTTTGTTCACATTTCAGCTTTCAGCTTCACATTTACCACCGCCTAGTTTTCCAGCCAGCCGTATACACACCACCAGCACAGTGTGCCTGTGTCTGTTTCTGCTGCTGCTGCTTTCGCGTGAGTGTATGTGTGTATATGCGTGCAGCAGGAGAAGGCTCTTCGCTTCCTCTCAGCTTTCAGACCTTTTCCCAGCGCTTTTCCGAATCGCGATTCGCTTGCACCCGCACTGATCGTGTAGAGCATTTACCGTTGCACTTGCCGAGCACTTGCACTTGTACTTTTTGGCCGCAGTGATATTGGTAAATTACACTTTTTAGTGTGCGAAAAATTTTGGCTGCTCTCTCGCTTCGTTCTCTCTTTCAAACTGCTTCTCGGCAGAGGGCGGCCAGCTGTTTAGCGCAGCTCTTGCGCAGCACTGGTCGCGGCGGGGGAGGGTGTTGGCCAACACTGGTCGCAACAGCTGTGCGGATCCAAAAGATACAAAAATCAAATTGTAGCTAAAAAAGCGCGCATCTATTTGAATTGTTTTTAGGCAAACTTTAGTTTTTCAACTAGTAGCTCAGGAAAATCAGAGAAATAGGCTTCAGAAATCAGAAAACCATTTGTTGATTAAAGGCTAATAATGATTTTAAGCTTAGCACAACAAAGCAATGATAAAATATACTATTCAATATCATTTTATTTATGAATTGTTATTTAATCTTACTTTTAATGTCACAAATGTTGATTAATATATGTAGAAAGCACTTTTAAAGGGGAAGATACTATTCTAAGGCGTTCTTTAAATCTGTAATATCTCACGATTTCATAAGTAATCCAGAGCTCATTTTCATTTCATTCGCTGGAAATGTTGCCTTGGGTCTGAGGGAATGTTTGAGAAAATAGGGCCTCACCCGCCGGCTCTGCCACCTTCTGCGTGCTCTTGATGATCTTGTGCGTGCGTCGCATATGAACGCCTAAGCTGACGCGCTCCGAGAAGCGTGTGGTGCACAGGGAGCACTGCAGCGTCTTCTCCTTGTGAATGTGTCGGTGCTTGACCAGGGCATTGGCGTTGGTGAATGTCTTTTGACAGATCTCACACACCTTGTCACGGATGTTTAGATGCGCCTTTACGTGATCCTTGAGATCGCGCTTGGTGAGAAAGTCCTTGGTACACATTGTGCACTTAAAGGCGCGGATTTTCGTATGCACCGCTGTCACGTGGGTGGTCATTTGGATCTTCTGCTTGAACGATTTGCCGCAGAACTCGCAGACGAACGGCTTTGCGACGTGCTTCTCGTCGTGGGTGCGCTTGTGAGCGGCCAGCTGGTTGTTAAAAGCGAAACTCCGGTCGCAGAGATCACAGGCGAACGCCTTGCTCATGTGCACCCGCTGTATGTGCTGATGAAGGTGGCATCGTCGGTCAAAGTTCAGCTCGCACACCGTACACCTGAACCAGCCGCCGTCCCCCATCTTGTGGTCCCGGAACTGGTGTGCCTGGAGGGCGTGATCCGTGCTAAAAGCCTGGTCGCACGCCTCGCACTTGAGCTTTTGGCGGAACGTTTTTGTGGGCATAAAGGCCCTGCAGCGCTCAATGTACCGTTTCTCGGCCACGGACAGGCCCACCGACTGCACATCGGTAAGGGTCTTAATCCGGCGCGAATACCATTGGCGCAGGCTCTGAATACTGTCGTACACCTCGTAGTGCGTGCGCAGGCTCAGTCCCGGAATTTCAGAGCCCAGCAAATCCGTCATCTCCAAGATGGCCGACTTACGTTCGCTCAGATTCGAGAAGAGTTTGTGTGCCGGATCGTAGAGATGCGGGAACTTTTCGTACAGATCGATGAACAGGCTGGTCAGCCGGTTCTCCTCCGTAAACACCAGCTGCCGGGGAATATACATATTCAGTTAGCTCTGATCTGCGTGTATGTGTTCGATTAACCCACCTTGATCTTGGCACAGCCTTCGTCCTCATCGGTCTCGGCCTCCGTGGGATCTCCGCACTTGGCCAAGAAGGTATACTTGGCGTGATAGTGCAGCGGAACCTGGGTTAGCTTTTGGGTCTTCTTCTGGCGCGTAATGGACGCATATTGAGAGTGCAAGCTTGAGATGCACTTCTTCAGCTTGTACGCAGTGAGATGGAGGTTGACAGAGGTCTTCAGCTGCTCCAGTAACTCCTCGTAGGCAGCAGTGCGTTTCTCTTTGTCCTTGTACGCCTCATCCGCTGGATTCCAGAGGCAGGGTTTCTGCTGATACAGTTCAATAAACCCTGTAATCCTTGGACTGCGCCGGTAAAACGTGGGATTGAACTGCACAAGTAGGAGAGAGATCATAGATCTTGATTGAATGAATAGTTTTCGTGGCCGCCGCAGAGAAAGTGGATTACTTTTGACAAAGGGCTGAAATCTGTGGCTCCCGGCTCGCAGTCAAGCGGCTCGCTGGCATCATCTACATCTCCGTCTCTCTCTTCGCCGCCAGACTCTGGCTCTGAGGACACGGGCAGGTCCACGAACATGTCCTCGGCTAGGCAATCTTCCTCCTCCGCCTCCTGCTTCAGATCGCTAATCTCGCCTTCACAGAAACCGTCGTTCTCCTCTGCTTGCTCATTTGCAACCGTTCGCTGGTGGTCTCTTATATGCTGGATAAACTCCCGCCACCGCTCCAGTTCCATTTCCACAGGGCACGGGCTGTCATCGTCTTCGCCAGCGGCACCCGTACAGGCTAGAATAAAGTGCTGGTAGTTGTCCCACGCCAAAAGATTCGCGCAAATCATAATACGGATTACAAACAAGTTAAATAGAGGTGGGGCTGACAACGATTGCTCTCAGTGTATCGAATGTGGCACAACTATCAACGTATTATATCGATAAAAAATTAAATCGATTATCCAATAGTTTGAATATTTCACGACAAAGGGCTTCAATTTTTTTTTTTTTTCTTTACTTTTAGTAACTATTTACAAACATAACATGGAAAACACAAAGACACATACAATTTTAAAAGTCATTCGCTTCATTCGCAAGAGCCAGCTGGTTTTTCAGCTCCGTTCGCGTCTCGTGCACATGTTCTACCACATTTCTCATGTGCGCCTGGTAGATGCAGTAGTCCTGGATATTCAGCCGGACCTTGTTCTTCTCAATAGAGCCGTAAAGGTACGAGTAGACAATGTTATCCACGGGCACATAGTACTTGAGCCAGTTCCGCATATGAGCACTTAAAAACAATAAACCATATTAAATTTAATTAAATTCAATAACTTTCTAATGATAATTAGAATAACTTACACCAACTCCGATTTGTTGTGCATGAAATTGACAAACTTTGCCAAATTCTCTATGTCTTTGCGCAAGCTGTAAGTGTAAAATGAAAACTAGTTAATATCAAATATACGAGACACTTTTGACACAGGTCAACCCACTTTTCCTCCGCCTCGGCGATGGTGGAACCGTCACGTATGAGGCGGACCTCCAAGTAAAAGCCGTGGCTGTACTTGTATCGCAGATACTGGAGGCTGCCAATGGCCAGCATCTCGCCATGCATGAAAAGGATAATGAAATCGGCCATAACCTTGCACTCCAGCTCATCATTGGTAGCAAAGATCAGGGTCTTACCGCAGTATCGCATATATCTCAATAAATTCCAGATCTCGCGCCTTGTCGTCGCCGGCATTCCAGCCGTTGGCTCGTCCAGGACCAAGATCTTATTGTATGCGACCAGTGCCAGGGCAATCTTAACCTTGGCCCGCTTCTCGTCCGTGAGGAAACCGCACCGTCGGTGCATCCAACCGGCCATGTTGAGCATCAGGCACAGATCGTGTATCTTCTCTTTGATTTTTTTCGGTGGGACGCCGCGGATCATGCACAGCAGCCGGATGTGCTCCCTTGGTGTTAAATTGGGCAGCAAGCCTCGGTGCTGCGGTCTGTAGCCCAGGTAGGTGTGGATGCTCTCCAGGTCATACTTAAAGTCCAAGCCCCGCACATAGATCTCGCCGAAGGCGAATCCTTTCTTGCCCACCAGCTGCTCGATCAGGTGGCTCTTTCCGCAATGCCGGGGTCCAAAGATGCCCATGCTCATGTATCTAGAAAGAATTTCAGTAAATGAATGGAAACATTGGATATTTCAATAAAGAAGTTAATTTCTTAATCCTCAATAAACTTTGTTAAATTCTTCATTTTATTCCACTACACTCACTTGTTTAAGGCAAAGGATATGGTGTGGACTCTGTTGCCCGTGCGTGGGAGGCTAGCCTCCACCTGGTCTACCAAAAATACAGACTGCTTAGCCTTGGTATTATCCGCCTCGGCGATCTTTTGTTTCACATCAGCGACATCACCGTCATCAAAGGGATATGTGGCGGTCCGCATTTTATGCAGGCTGAAAGAGATCCATAGGAACATATTTATGTAAATATTGACGTATATTTTATTTGCCATCTGACTTACTCTCTGGAGGAGTGAAATTGCTTCTCCCGACTTTGCAGCTCGATCCAGAAAATCAGTAGCAGGGCTAAAATAGCGCAAACGGTCATACAGACAATAGCAGGCAAAATTCCAGGAGAAGACCATTTAAAGTAGGTGTCAACTGTGGGTAATATAAAACAAGATTTAACCAAGTGCATTGTAAAAAAAAATAAATAACAATTACTAAATAATAACCATAAATAAAAACAAAAGCAGATATAACCAAAGGGCACGACTATAGAATGGCCTCAATATCGCCAGAGCTTAAAAATTAGACTTAACCATTTTGTTTTTGTATTCATTTCCAAAAATAACAACCAAAAAATAAAGTTTAAAATAAATAAAGATAGATGATAATAGAACATTTAAGAAAACTTTCTAAGAAGAAAGCAGTTTTAGGAGAAGGAAAACTTTTATAGAATCTAAAGCGCCAAAAGAAACAAGGTGGACACACAGTCGGGTGTCCCGACAGTAGAATACCCTGTAATATTACAAGGCGCCGCTCAATTTCGTTGCCGATTATATTCAAATAGGTATCCAGGGAACACCACGTGGAGATCGTTGCAAATGCAATGAGATATTAATTTTTTTATTTCTTAGTATTAAAAACTGTAATTATTTTGATTTACAGAAAAAATTTAAAAAAAAATATATTATTTTCCCAAAAAATATAAAAACTTTGACTTGGGACAACTTGCAATTACTCTAACGAACGTTCTAAATTAGCTTTTTTATTTGGAGCCCTCTGCCTGGGCTGCATTTGTATACATAATATGTATAGAGTAAAAAGCCTATATCTTCGCTATTTATGGCACGATCGCAATGTATTTTGATAAAATAGATAAACGTTTTGCATATGGGGTACACACCTTTATAAATTAAGGAGATATACGGCTATTCCAAAAAGGGGAGTAGGGAAAATTAAAAACAAACTTGATCTGCGTGCAGATATAAGAAGTCTAAATCTCAAGTTTGGTGTCTCTAGTTCGTATAGTCTCTGAGATCTAGGCGTTCATACAGACAGACAGACGGACGGATGGACGGTGTCTCTAGCTCTTTTAGTCTATGAGATCTATACGATCATACAGACAGACGGACAGACGGACATGGTCCTGACCAATATTTCGGTAGCTTTTGGGGATCTGCCACGCCTTCTGCCTGTTACAGAAAATCGCACTCGCACAAAATTATAATACCTGTGTACCTTTGCTATAGGGTTTAAAAACGACATTTTTTAATGAAATCCCAGCGTAAATTCGTATTCTTTACCTTAAACTCTTCAGATGATTATTGTGCTAAATTGGATAAATTGTAAATGAAGAACTCGGACTCACACTGACAGTTGGGAACTATCTCATGCATATTCTTCGGTGTGCAGCCACGGTAATTCAAGCACTTGGTCCTGCAGAGCTTGTGCTCCACGGACTGCGTATATATGTTGCTGATCCCGTCAAGCAGCGAGAAACCCGGTGACATGCAAGCACTGTAGTAGAATAACAAGTTGCTATTGGCCACATCCCAGTAGATGATGTACAGTACAAGACCGGACATGCCTTGCAGGATCATGGAGACGAGAAAGGCCCGTAATATGCTAGAAGTCACGATCATGGTCACCAGATAGGTGATCGGCAGTGCAGCCAGTCCGAAAAAGGCCAACAAAAGTAAGATGATGCAGTTATCGATTAACCCGAATTCCCCGATGTCGAATACAGCCATGATAAGGATAATGATGATCGAGTATATCAAGAAGTTGAACCAGTCCCAGAATAGGTTGATGCACCAGTAGACCGAGAGGCTCATGCCGGCAAGATGTTCCATAAACCGGAAGTTATGGATTTTCTCCTCCATCATCGCGATGACGAATACGGACACTGCCATGGGAACGATGCATCCGATCGCCAAAGGGACGTGAATGTGGGCAATCTTGTTGTCCAGTAGGTTGATCTTCTTCGACAGTCGCGTGGGCATGGGATCGTTGGTCACCATAGTCATTAAGTCGTCCCGTCCCGGGAACGTAAGTCTGACAAAACAAAACATTTAAGCACAGACATGACTCATTGAAGCATAAAACAGACTTACTTGAGTATAATGTTGTGAATCAGATTGAGCACCATGGGTGCCGAGTGGAAGACGTCGGTGGTGATGAAACCACTGATTTCGCCGCCTCCTTCCGACAACTCCACGGCTCCCTTGCTCTCAAGCTCACTTAAAGTTATTAGACCGTCGCGATACGAGCCCTTCTCGCACGAAAACGAGTCCGATGCAAAAACCCTAGGCAACATAACGCGAACGTCATCTTCCGATGGCTTTCTATATGTCGTCGTCGATATGATGTCAATGTGACCGCAGGCCTTGACATCCGGTATAGCCGAAAGCACAGCTGGATCGTGGAATCCGATGCGGATCGAGTTAGCGCGATTCTTCGTCGTGTTGAGCTTTACCGTAGTGCGTGCGATCGTTGCGATCAGCACAAAGGTGGCGAAGATCATGATGGTGGGCCATACATTCGGCGCCGAATTGATCAATTTTTTGTAGAACATGGCCCAAATCCGCTGGTTTCTTAGTTGTTTCTTGGACACTTGAAGGTACTTAAATGATTGAGCTACACAGAGACGGGAAAACATTCCCATTATCCAATATCCATTTTTTTTTGTTTAACTTAAAGCCTTGAACTTACTGACATCCGGAATTATTTGCTGCTGCAGTCGATACGAGGTAACCAGCTTCATGTAAATATCGGATAGTTCCGAACCCACAACCTTGAAATTCTCGATGCCCAGCTTCTGGCGATCATTCTCCAGGTGAATGAGGAGCTTCTGCATACGTGGGCGGAACGATGCTGGCAATTGGTAGGTTAGTGTATCTCCGATTTCGTTTTCTGGATCCACGTATAGTTGAAACCTGTTGAGAAATTCAGTGATGGGACCATCCGGAACGTGTGGTTTCTTAATAATAACCTAAAAAGGTACAAATATTGTGCATTTCAATTTTAAATAAAGATCGATAAGCTATTTAGTAAGAGTGTATAGAGTATTTCGAAATATATACCAGTTCCACGGAACTGCTGAACTTGGCTCGCAGGAAAAACGGGGTGCCGCTGGCCTCCAGTACGCCCATGTTAAGGATTCCGATCCTATCGGCCACATGCTCCGCATCCCCAAAACTATAGGTGGCGAAAACGAACGCGCGGGATTCCTTCTCCGTGTTGACAATCGACCAGAACACCTGCGCCTCCCTATCCGACAGTCTTTCCGTGGGTTCTTCCATTATAATTATCTTTGTGTCCCCTGCCATGCAGCAGCAGAATGCCACCATGTGCCTTGTGCCCGGATTCAGTTTACCAATTTTGGTACTTCGACTCTCAATGAGTGGATCGAGCACAGCCAGCCACTTGCGTTTCTCAATCTGATATCGGTCCGAGTCAACAGCCGACAGCTTAAGACGCACATGAAAGTCAATGGTCTGCTCGACTGTTAGCTTGTCGTTCAGTCCATGCTCCTCGAAACGGAAGTCAACCAGGTGGCGTTGCTCGCCTAAAAGTGAACGGGATGAACTTTTAAATTACAAATTCAATTGTTAAAATAAAAGTGTGGGGAAATATTGCAATACTTTCTACAATATTTAATAATTTAAAATAAAAGTACCCGCTCTACCTACCGACGTTTAGAAAGGGCCTGTCCATAAGCAATACAGTGCCGCGTAGTGGGAATTTAAGGCCGGCCATCACCCTAAGGAGGGTTAGTTTGCCTGACCCGATATGACCGAGAATCACATACACCTCGCCCTGGTATATCCGGAGGGATATATTCTTAAGGATCTTTCGCTCCGACTCTCGGTGGGTCGTACTGACACGGCGCAATCGCATTAGCTCTATGATGTTAGCGTCGCCAAACTCGAAATTGCTGACGCTTGGCACCTTGCTCAGATGCATAATGATCTTATCAGATTCATTAGGCATTCGTGGCCGATTGTTGACTATTCGTCCGCTGAGATATCGGCCCGGCCTTCGCCACTGCATCGCCAACAGGATGAAGTAGTAAATAATGAAGGATGCCACGGCCGACACGAAGAGCACCACGTAATCGTCCTTATTAACGATATCGGTGTTGTCGTGGGAATTCTGGAAAAGCTCCATGGCAAAAAGCATTTGGCAGTTGAAGAAGCTCGCTAGGATTAAGAAGACAAAGTAATTGCGGGTGGTCCAGTAACGTTCCAAAAGAATAGCGAAGGCGGCATATGTAAAGAGCCACGCGCCCAGAGCAAACAGAACCGCATTGGGGGGATTGCCGAATAGCTTGGCCACCACCAATGCAGTCATGATGAGCTCCACGGTGAAAAGCACCACAAAGCAGATGAAGGCCAGAATCGCTAAGCCGGATAATCCTGTTTTAGGGCCTCCAAAGACCCAAAAGCACTGCAATGGAAGAACTGATTAGGGGTCGGATATATTTTATATATATTGTATTTTTAAAAAAATGTGTTATGGTATTATTATAAACTTACCACAACAATAATTATAAAAATAGCCCCAAGTATCAACAATCTCATAAATAACACAGAAAATTTGATGAGCCATTGAGTTCCAAAGTTATAACCATAATACCACTGATGGACCATGACTCCATCCTGAACCTGGGACGCTACATTCTAAGGGAGATTAGTTTTATGTTAAGGAGGTTTCAGAATAAAATTTTCCTTTTATAAACCTAATTACAAATTTTACATGGCTGTGAACGCAGTGAAGAAATCTTTTCCGAACCTATAGGTTACTACTCCCTTCACTGCGCTGCAAACTTCTCATTATACCCTTGCAGGGTATTATAATTTCAATCAGAAGTTTGCAACGCTGTGAAGGAGACATTTCCGACCCTATAAAGTACATATATTCTTGATCAGAATCAACAGCCGAGTCGATCTAGCCATGTCCGATTACGCAAACTAGTCCCTCAGATTTGAAGCTATCTGAATGAAACTTTGCAGGTAGTCTTCTATATACTCTCACTCGTACATATGTCGGAACGGGCAGGATCGGAAGATTATATCATATAGCTGCATTGGAACGATCGGTAAATTTTTCGAAAAAAAAGTATAACTTTGTCAGTTTACAATATATTTTCACCAATTTTGATATTTGCCCATTAATCATTATTCCAGAATTTCGATTTAAATTTCATGAAAATCGGACGACTATATCCTATACCTTCCATAGGAACAATCAGGGAAATAATAGAAAAAATCATAACTTTGCTGTTTCTCAACATATTTTCATCAAACTTGAGATTTCGTCACTTAATATTATTCCAGAATTTGTAATTAAATTTTATGACAATCGGACGACTATATCCTATAGTTGCCATAGGAACAATCAGGGAAATAATAGAAAAAACATTACTTCGCTGTTTCTCATCAAATTTGAGATTCGGCTATTCAATGTTATCTTAGAATTTCTTTTTTAATTACATAGCTCAATAGTAATCTGCAAGGGTATATAAACTTCGGTAAGCCGAATTTAGCTTCCTTTCTTGTTTTGAGAATAAGAATACCCTGCAATGGTGTAAATATTTTTATATTACAATAAGACTCACTCGGATAATGTTCAGGAAGGGGAGCAGGTATATGAAGTAATACAGGAACGTGGGAAGCCGGGTAAGACTCATGGCGGCGCAGGGCTCATCGGAAGCCCTTAACTGGACGTTGTACATTATGACATTCGGTGTCTCATAAGTGCTTTGAATTTGGGTGCGCAATAGATTGTACCACTCCTCAAAGACCTGGTGCTGAAGCTGCAGGAATCCCTCCCGTATATATATATCCTGATTAACCCTTTTGTCGGCTTGCTCCCGGTCGGCATCGATTAGTCCCGAGCAGCGAGTTATCCAAAGGCGGTCCTCGGTTTGGTATGATTTCAACGTACGGAACTCACTGGGGAAACGGATCAGGACATTAAGTTTCTTGGGCGTCTCTTCGAGATTATCCCCTTTGAAAACGAGCCCCGCCAAAGTGGTTCGTTCGTCTAACTGATTCTCTAACTCCTCCGCGTTCTCGAAGGGTATCGTGGCATTCAGTTCCAGTGTCTTCATCACCTTTTCGGCCAGTTCAGTAAGAAATGGCGTATTGGGTGTGTAGCCCAGGTTCAACCTGTTCTTTTCTCGCCTTGAATCCGTTATACTCCTGAGGTATATGGAGGTCAATAAAGAACGCTTATGCCTCGAGTGCAGCTTACTGTAAGATGGAAAGGTCGGCCAGCGTATGCGTTTCAAGGCTCCTTTTCTTTTCCGTTACACTGCGTTTGTAGAGGAGGCGTTTGGAGTGGGCGATGGGATTGAGCAGGATTATGAGGATCATGATTATCAGGGCGACTACCTCAAAGAGAGTGGTCCGCCACATATTTAGCTCGATGCTGACGTAGCGCCTAAAAAGCAGACCCTTGGAGGCCGGCATTTTCGGGTGTGGTGTATGTGAGAATTATGTAAGTATTTAGATATTCACAAATAAAAATAACTAGTGTAAAAGAGCCAAAATTTGACCCAGGATTTGGAAAATGTCTAGTTTTTTGTTATACGTTGAATGCAAAGCACATTCTGATGATTTTCCGGGTCAGAGCTTTGATTATGTATTGGAAAAGGTAGCAAGGGACACAGGACTTCTAGATTTTTATAGCACATTGTGATAGTGAGACTTAAACAAGTTTATGGCAATATAAGATATTTTAAGAACCCTATTTAAAACCAAATTTTCCAATTTTCGCCAATTTTTAAATCCAAATTCAATATATCGATAGGGATGAGTTGAGTTCGATTTTAGTGTGCGTACAAACATAATTTTAGTCGATCTCTTATCTATCGATTATATGAGGAATCGAATAAGCGCAGGTGAACCACAACAAATTGAAAACAAGCGAAACTACATTTTCCGTTCAAAGTACTCACCAAAACATCTTCAATGCGGAAGGACTTTGGGCAGGACCAGTGGTCAATCGGGGACGACTCATTGTTCCAGGCTTGCGGACTGATTGTGGCTGCGGCACACGCCGGCAAGTCGATATTCATCACCTGGAATCAGTACTATTTGCTTAACTTTCGTTTTAAGAGGCCGAAAGAGGACAGCAGTCGCGTCAAGATGACCAGGGTGCGGATACCACTGCCCACCAGGGCGAGTGGCACCTACCTCAGGAGCGTGCACACGCTGCAGTTCAACACGATGCTACTGATGTCCGACGGCGGGATCTACTGCTTTGGCTCCTTCAAGGCTCTGCATGCCATCCAATGGCTAAGCGGCGTACGCTGCTTTGCTATAATCGGCAATGGATTCAGCGTAATACGGGAGGAGGAGCAGCGCCTGCTGCTGCAGACCTATCTCGATCTACCCGGCTTGGAGAAGGGCGAGAGCACGCTGCAGCACACGTTTGACATTACGTACGACGAGCAGAACATATTTCAATGCGACTGGCAGCATGACGAGTACACGCTGACCACTCTAATGGTATCAAGCGAGAAGGAGAAGCAGTTTACGCAACGTCTGTTTGGCCTTAAAGCTGCCCAGCAGGAGTACGTACACATCTTCAGCATAGGCGGACATGTGTTTGCACTGTGCCAAACGGAGCCTCGTGACGAAGGAGCAGATAGCCCGTATGTCATCGAGCTGCTGTGTGTGTACGCTGCGATAGTAAAGTTCATCCGCATCCTGCCTGAGCATAACCTCTGTTTGGTATTTCTCAGCAATGGCAGCGTGGACATGTGGTACGTTTCCAGTTTGCTTGACATCAAGCAGCGTCAGATGCATCACACAGGGGCCGAGTGGCTGGACTACGATGCGACCAGTGAGAATGGTGACTTCTACTACACCGATGGCATGCAGCTAGTGCGGCTAAGATTCAAGTACAACGGCCAGCTGGACGAGTGCTATGTCCACACCATGGCCAAGCCAGTCCCTGGCATACAGTGCTGCACTTTCCTGGAACACAGCGAACAATTAGTTTGCCTCAGCGACAACAACATATTCTATCGCATCGGCTTCGAAGCAACCGATCAGAACAAGGACTCCTCCCCAATGGCAGACTTTACAGCCGAGGCCATTGAACGCATGCGGCACAATGCACAAGCCTTGGAAGCGTATCAACGACAGCCAGCTATACTCCAGGAGGCCCTTCAGAAGGAGTACGAGAAACAGCAACTTATTGCTGTGGGGAGAAATCGCTTGGATGAGAGCCTCCGGGCATCACTTGAATTCCATCGTCGAGTTCCCAGTCACGACGACGACACTGTCCTGCTTTTGCAACCGGAACCTGAGGAGCCGATTCTTAAGAACGTCAATCTTTATGCCGTGCTAAACCTCACGGTAATCAATAGCCGACCTCTACAGCATAGCAACAACTGGCAACTTTTGATGGGCTTTGACCACAAGATTCATGGCTTTCTGTTGCCCACGAATATAATCTTGAATAGAAGATGTCGCATTGTGGTGCCTTTGAGGAAGCTGAAGAACGAGTTTCTGCCTAGGTTTAGCATCAACTTGGTGGCTTTTATTGAGATCAGCAGCTTGATAAGTGCGGTCATTCTTCCTGTAACGGTGACCAAGAGTGCAGCCACTTATCGTTCTGTATTCAGTTGCACTCGATCGGTTGTGGATATTCGCATGGATGATCTGCAAATACCAACGGCCAAGGCATCATCAAGTGAGCCTGTAATTCAGCATAGAATTCGTCTCGGCAGCAGTTTGACTCTACCTCGAATTTCTTGTCTTTTTAATGTGTCGAAAAGCGTAAACGACAGTTTATTAGATTTGTACTTCCTGGACGACGCCACGCTGCGACTGCAAGGGACTTCAAATGATTCGATTGGAACATTAGAGAGTGAAGACGCTTCAGCGATTTACTACTTTAAGCAGCATTTACTCCTGAACGGGAAAAGCCAGGACCCAGAATTCATATCCTTGGATCAAATATTGAAATTCCAGTGTGAAACCAAGCGGTTAAACAGCAGTAAGCAAAATATCGTAGAGTCTGGAGAAAATGTCACTATGCATTTAGAGTCTAAATACAGAGCCTTAAGAAGTAGCATTCTATAATAGATAAAGTTATATTCCAAAAGTGTTTTTTATTCCAATTAAATTTTTCAGGGGAAATTATTGGTAACATTTACATTAAGAAATAAATGATAATAATTTAGCTTAGTTTAACATTTTTTATGGTAAATGTCCTGTTTAAATTTGCATATATAATTTATTTAATATTTAATAAATATATATTATAAGTTTTTAAAATGTTGATTACCTTGATTATTATTTATAAACCAATTTTTTAAGATCTTAGTTCGAGTTCGTTGTAGAAATTTTGTTACAAATTAATAAAGATAGATGTTTGTATGTTTTTCTTATTTCTTAAATGACTTTGATTGCATTTGGTGTTCAATGGCAAACAATATTTATAAGTATTTCTTATCTCAACAAGAAAGGAAGCTTTTTTGGCAGTTTGGTCAAATCATAATAAAAGAAATACTAACAAAAGATATACATATAAATCATTTAAACATGATATATGTAATATTTTTATATTGTTGAAACAATTTCTTAAATTCCTATAAAATAACTCAATCTGATGTTAATATACATATATATTTAATAATATATTTAAAGTTTTGTTTTCCTATTTTCCTAATATCCTTCAAAGGCAGCTATATAATATAGTAAATATTTTAAATATTTAAAATAATAAAATTTCCCTAAAATTTTAAATGTTATTTATAATTTTTTTTTTATCTGTATAAGTCACAAATTCTCAGAGAGAAAATGTATGGTAAATCACCAAACATATTTTCATAGTCTGAAATCAAGAGAGAAATTTACACACAATAAATAATAACTAAGAGTATTTGTTTGTGGTATCTTCTTCCCTTAACTATTAAACTTTGTCAGCATGACTGGCACTTTCTTATCAATCTCGTTAAATAACGTTTTTTATGAAGAAGTGTGGCAAACAAGATTGATAAAATTTGAGCAAAAGTAGGTGGGTTTATTAGGTGTTATCTCAGTTATTCTTTTGTATGTACATATCTGTGCTTGGGATAGGTTTAACTTTATTAAAATATTTGCATTTATTTCACTTTTATTAAGCAATTAAGGGAAGAGGACACAGGATGCTCTGAAAAATCACTTTTATATTTTGCTACATATTGTTTCTGTAAAATATAAAGTATAAACCCGTAAGAGTCTGCAAAATGATACCTTAATTTTAAACAAACACTCTCTTAAACATTCTCTTTCGATGACCCGCGCAGAGCCAATAAACAAGCTGCTTTTCCACTCGCAGCGATCAGTTGTGACCGAGACCCCCCAGCGACAAGATGGTTAAGTTGACTTTATACGGCTTGGATCCCAGTCCGCCAGTTCGCGCCGTCAAACTTACCTTGGCCGCTCTTAACCTGCCCTACGAATATGTGAATGTTAACATTGTGGGTCGAGAGCAACTGTCTGCTGCCTACGTGGAGAAGAATCCCCAGCATACGGTGCCCACGTTGGAGGACGATGGCCACTTCATTTGGGACTCGCATGCCATCATCGCATATTTGGTGTCCAAAAACGCGCCAACGGATGACCTATATCCGAAAGATCTCCTCCAGCGCGCAGTTGTGGATCAGCGTTTGCACTTTGATACGGGTGTGGTCTTCGCCAATGGCATTAGGAGTATTTCCAAGCCAGTGATTTTCTTTGGTCAGACCACAGTGCCCAAGGAGCGCTACGATGCCATTATCGAGATCTATGACTTTGTGGAGACATTCCTAGGCGGACACGATTATATTGCCGGCGATCACCTGACAATTGCCGATTTTAGCCTGGTCGCTTCGGTGTCTTCTCTTGTTGCCTTCGTGGACATGGATCCGGTGAAGTATTCCAAGATTAGCGCTTGGGTCAAGAGACTGGAACAGCTGCCCTACTACGAGGAGGCCAATGCCAAGGGAGCTCGAGAATTGGTGGCCATTGTAAAGAAAACTAATTTCACTTTTGAAAAATGATTATTATTACTTAGAGATATATTATAAAATGTAATAAAAGCTATAAAAATATAATTATTTTTTAATAGAGGAATTTATATATTGGAAATAAATTAATTGCTTTTAGTTGGGAATCTTTTTTTGCACAATGAATAAATATGTAGCTTCTTCCAGAGGTTTTTGCCACTTTTATTGTCAATCCGGTGAAGTATTCCAAGATTAGCGCTTGGGTCAAAAGACTGGAACAGCTGCCCTACTACGAGGAGGCCAATGCCAAAGGAGCTCGAGAATTGGTGGCCATTGTAAAGAAAACTAATTTCACATTTGAAAAATAGTTATTATTACATAGAGATATATTATAAAATGTAATAAAAGCTATAATAATATAATTATTTTTTTAATAGAGGAATTTGGAAATAAATTAATTGCTTTGAGTTGGGAATCTTTTCTCACAGAATGAGAAAAATAGCATCTTCCAGTGGTCTTTCCACCTATATTGTCAATGTTTCTTATCAACACGTTTGCTGAGCGGCACCTAAAGTTATTGTTCCTAAAATTAAAAATAATAAAATATTCATAATGTGTATGTATTTAAGCATCTGTGAAAAATATAAATTTAAGAATATTCTAGACGTTGCAAAATATATTTTTCCGAGTGCACAAGTGGCGTTGTTATGGTGAAATAGAAATAAACCGAAAGAGAGCGAATTGCCGACAACTGGGTATTATCACAGATAGTGTTAGACTCTTGTGGACTTTTTTGGAGAGGCTTGTACTCTCTTCTGCGGCTTATAAATAAGCCGGACACTATGAACTCGGCAGTCAGTTATAGAAAAGACCCCGAAGAAGCCACACAACATGTCCAAATTGATTCTCTACGGTCTGGAGGCGAGTCCACCTGTGAGGACTGCAAAACTGACACTAGCCGCCTTGGGAGTTCCATACGAGTTCGTTGAGGTGAATACTTTGGCCAAGGAGAACCTTTCGGAGGCGTTCCTGAAGAAGAACCCACAGCACACGGTGCCCACGCTGGAGGATGATGGTCACTTCATCTGGGACTCGCATGCGATCAGCGCTTATCTGGTGTCCAAATACGGCAAGGACGACAGTCTCTATCCCAAGGATCTCCTCCAGCGAGCCGTCGTGGATCAGCGTTTGCACTTCGAGTCGGGCGTGGTCTTTGCCAACGGTCTGAGGAGCATCACCAAGCCTCTCTTCGCCTCTGGCCTCTCCACGATTCCAAGAGAACGTTACGATGCCATCATCGAGATATACGATTTTCTAGAGACCTTCCTCAAGGGTCAGGATTATATTGCCGGCAGCCATCTGACCATTGCCGACTTTAGCATAATTTCTACGCTGACCTCGCTGGAGGCCTTTGTGGAAGTGGATCCGGCCAAGTACACCAGGGTGACTGCGTGGATTAAGAGACTGGAGCAGCTTCCTTACTACGAGGAGGCCAATGCCAAGGGAGCCCGCACATTCGGAGAGGTCATTAAGAAGACTAATTTTAAGTTTGCATCCTAAGTACACATCGTAATTTATTTTCGCAATAAATTCTTCCACAAATATGTATTCCTCTAAAAAAATAAATATAAATATAAATATTTGACTTATAAAATCTTACGTACAGCGAAAGAGAATTGCATGTCATAATCGTTGTTGTTGAAGTTTCGTTTGTGTGTTTATTCTCCATCTATTAATATTATAATTATAATTAGTTATTTTGTTTTGTTATTGCTTATTCTCAAATTGTTTTTGGTTTCCCATTCTCTCTTCCCAAACATTGAGACATTAGTATTGTTATTTCTCTCTTTTTGCGGCCTTATCTATAGAACACATTCATCAGGCACCGTGGTTAAAGTCTCTAGAATATGTAAACAAAAATATTAGTCCTCTATTATACAAATTTTTGGGATTCAGATTCATACTCTTTGTTATAAAATATTTTCTAATGTCACATTTTATACACATTATACACTCTTTACTATTATTTATAAATGTATTTCAATCCATAAAGTAGTATGTGAATTAATTACCCATTTTGGGCTTTACCTGACAGATGATTGAACGTAATAGATCCTAACTTACGGATGACAGAAAATAATCGATACTTTATAGATACTGTATACTAATATAACCAAATAAAGATAAATATATTTTATACATTCGTTTCTGATTTTTTATTTAATTTTTTTTTTATTTTTTACTTTTAAAATCGATTTTTTATCGGTATTGAAATTTTCGTTATCAGCAAGACAGATAGATAGATACGAGCAAGATAGATATCATTTGTAACCTTTCCTTTCAATATGCATTCCTAGCTTAGCTTTCCCGTTGTAAAGATTCAAATAAACACTTATCAAGATCACGAATTTTCCACTTTTATGCAATTAAGAATAAAATAGAAAGAGATATGATAAGGCTTTCAATATGCATTCCTATCTCAGCTTTCCCGTGATCAAGATCAAGAATTTTCCAATTTTATGCAATTGAGAATAAAATAGAAAGAGATATGATATGGCTTTGCCTTATGAAACACCTGATCACCTCTTCGGGGGTCGCCTTCAAACAATTTTGATTAAAACGTGTGCCTTATCACAGCTCGTATTAATTATCTCAGTACGGGCTCTGACAGCAGATATAGCTTCAGATAGGTATTGGAAAATATATTGGAATAGTCATGTCAATCATGTAGAAACTCAATTACTGAAAGCACGAAAAGCTTTGAATTACAAAATGGAATTTGTTTAATGTATGGAATTAATTGAAGCCAGCAGCACACTTGTTGCTGCGATAGCCGGCAAACCTGCGTTCAGTTTCGAAACGTCGAGCGGAGAGATCGGACGACAATGGGAAAACTAGTACTGTACGGCGTAGAGGCGAGTCCACCGGTGCGGGCCTGCAAGCTGACCTTGGACGCCCTGGGACTCCAGTATGAGTACAAGCTGGTCAACCTGTTGGGCGGAGAGCACAGGAGCAAGGAGTACACGCTAAAGAATCCTCAGCACACGGTACCAATGCTGGAGGACGACGACGGAAAGTGCATCTGGGAGAGCCATGCCATTTGCGCCTATCTGGTCCGGCGTTATGCCAAGGACGACTCCTTATATCCCAAGGACTACTTCAAGCGGGCTCTGGTGGATCAGCGCCTGCACTTTGAGTCCGGTGTGCTGTTCCAGGGCTGCCTTCGGAACATTGCAGCCCCGTTGTTCTACAAGAACGAGACGGAGGTGCCACGCCACAAGGTCGATGCCATCTACGAGGCCTACGACTTCCTGGAGGTGTTCATCGGCAACCAGCCGTATTTGTGCGGTACCGGCATTACCATAGCTGACTTCAGTATGGTCTCCTCGGTGACCAGCCTGGTTGGCCTGGCGCCCATTGATCCCAAGCGCTATCCCAAGCTGACCGGATGGCTGGACAGGTTGGCCAAACTGCCAAATTATCAGTCGCTCAACGGCAACGGTGCCCAGATGCTGATTGACATGTTCAGTTCGAAGATCACCAAGATTGTGTGACTTTGCTCCGTGTTGTTTAAATGTTAGAAACGAGATAGGCGGACGCTGCTGATGATTACATAAAAATAAAGCTTTTATTTGTTATACACTCTACAAAAATGCTTTCAAAATGCTAACTTCAAGTGCAAGGGGTTACTGGTTTCGACACACAATATATCACATTTTACAGATCTAAGCACGGTGTAAGAATATAGTTAATGCAAACCATCTAGGCACTTATTCGAAAGGTTTGTTGGATTAATAAACAAATTATATTGCACACATATCATCGCCCGATGGCCTGGCCTCTCTCTCTCTCCGCCGCTCGATGCCCCTTGCATACTGCAAAACTCTTTCGGTTGGGGTAACACAACCTTTCTCCGCTCCTCGACAGGTTTTCGGCATCGAGATGACAAGCTGCTCCGAATGCATAGTTTTCGCTGATAGTCGGGGTCGTTGAATGCATCCCACCGACTCTGGCTAGCTGTTCGTCTTGCGCTTCTCCAGTGCCTTCCAAACCAGTTTCATTCTCTGCACGCAATCGCGATGCTGGGACTCCCACAGCACTGTGGTGAGTCGTCCAACAGTGGCCACACCGTTCTCCGCGCTGCGCGTCCACTGCAACAGTAGCTGGTAGATCACCTGGGAGAGCATGGGTAGCGTTAATTAATAGGGATTAGTCATGCAATCATATCAGAAGAAGGTGTGTGTAAACTTGGGGTTAGGATCATACAAAATATATTATATATTATTATTATTATTCAAGCTAACAACTTTAGAAATAGAAAAATTCAATAAAATTAAGACTGTGGTCTAATCTAATCTCTTCATGTAATCTCAAATCTAATAGGCCCTTTCGAAAAATAAGTTCTATATGTAGACAAACATTTTGCGTTCTTCAAGTAAATATATTTTTGGATAGACATAGTTCGTGCAGCGTTAAAGGTCAAGTTATAATGCTTTTACTGAAATAAATCACGTTAAACACTATATTGAAATATTTAAATTTTCTTCTTCTCATCTACACTTAAAGATTGTTTCTGAATATTGTGCGCACATTGTAGCGTTTCGAACAAGGGAAAGTGAGATATCAACACTTGAGTCATGAATGCTGGTATTTCAAAGCTATACCCCAGGAATCTCCACACATATTTAATAAAGGGTCATAAAATTGCAAAATTCTTATAGTCATTAGATAACAGCAAATACCCAAGGGAATCTATTGAATTGCGTTTAAAATTCCCTTAATAAAAGATCTAACGTAGAGTTTATAGACAAATTCCCAAATGCAACCATTATTCCTTACCTCTCTAATATTTCCATGCATTTGATGATCGATTATCGCCTGATCGATCTGTCCCTCCGACTGTCCAAGCTCCCGCATCACCTGCTTCCATCCCTCGCCCAGGTGCGTGGCTACCGCGTCTAACAGGCGGACATCCGGCTCTTCCTGCGACTGCATCATGGCCACTATGCTGACCGTTTTGCGGGTGTTCATGGAACGCTTGCCGCCCTCCGTTGAAGTCATTGCTGCTCCTTCCTCGTTGGCACTTGTGCTGCCCTTGCGCGAACTGCTGGCGCTCAGGTTCTGGTTTATGTTGTAGACAGAGCCAAAGTGCAGGCCGCTGGCATTCGAAAAGTTCATGACCACCTGTTGCTGGGCGCTGTGCACGTTCATCGTATTGTTCGTCTGCGAATTGTTGGTCAGCGCAGTACCCGGAAAATTGGCGGACTGCACCACGTCCATGGAGTTGTAGTTGGGGTCGCTGAGCTCGCGCAGCACGGACTCTGTGAGATCGGCCGATGCAGTCGGCGTGCTGATGGAGGGCAGAGCCAGAGCTCCGCTGTTATTGTTATCTCCCTCGCTGTCGTCCACGGGTGCTGCGTCGGTTTCAAGACGTCCTTCAGATGAATTTGGCGCCTCCTTGCCGCCAAAGATGGTGGGCAACAGGTTCCTGAGCTTGGGCATGCTGTTCGCTGATAACTTGCCGCGGTGAATGTGTTCTCTTGCTTCCGGAAATTCCAGTTTGGGGTTTTTGTCTTTGTGTTTCTTTGTGATTTAGTGGTGGCAGACCAAGGACGGGAGGGGCTATCGATGGATATGGGACTTATCGATAATCAAATGTATCGTAATCAAATGTAAACATTTTTTGTCACCACTAGCTCATACATTTTCATATAACAAATCCAGAATATAATAATAAATGGTTTGTTAAACCAAAAAACGATTTAAATAAAATTCGATTTATTACTATTAATATAAATATAACAATACATATTTTGAAATAGCTACTGCCTCGAGAAGTTGGGCTTAGATGAATCATGACTGTAATAATCTCAAAATCTAAATGTTCGTGGTAAGTCTGTCGCTGATTGGAATTCTGATGGTTCTGAGATCTACAATATTCCCGGTGTGTGAAATTTGTCTCCCTGGTTTCGCCCGTTTTGGTTAGCTTTTAAATATCCTTTTCTATTACAGTCTCTAGTATTGTAATATATATTCCTAATTGAAAATTTGTATGCAGCCAGCGTGCGGCAGCATAATTGTTCCTAGTTATTTATTTAAAATTTATTTTTTAACGTTCTATCGCTTATTTCCAGTTCAGACCAAAAGCCGGCCACAGTTTGCAGCAACAGCCGATAGTCCGTTTGACAGCTAGGCCCGCAATCGCCTATCGCCCATCTCTATTTGCCACGTTCGCTCATGTTCATTCACATTTTTTACTTGGAGTCGGTGAGTTCCGCGTCCGTGCGTGTCCAATAGAAAGTCTGGGTGTGATTTTAACAGATTCAAGTGCGAGTGGCGGCCTGAATTGCCCAGTGATCCTTGCGGCGGCGAGCGGGCTGACGCAGTTGCATAATTTACGGCGAGAGAGTGCACGGGTATACAGTTATGAAGGGCCGGATGGTGGAGGCAGTGGCAGAGGCGGTGGTGGTGGCGGGGCGGTGGTTCGGTGGCCGTCCAAGAAGAAGCAGCAACGGCTATAGAAAATTCAGGCTGCCTTGGATGTAAGAACATTTTCCTTCAATTCTGGTGCTCGGCGAAAAACAACGTGTTTTCCAATGGTTGATAATACACGGGCGGCGCACTCTCACACAAACACAAAGGCGGCGGCGGCTGCCGACGACGTCGTCGTCCACGCATACACGGTCATAAAATCACATGCATGTGTGTGTGTGTAAGTGTGCGCATATATAAGCATATTTGTCCGATTGGAAGGCGCGCGTGTTGTTTTTTTTTGTCTTTAAACTTTCCGAATTTCTAGGGGCGAGTAGTGAAGAGATACCGAACCCCGCCCAGTGACCGAAAAGAGGATCCCGGCATAACCTTTCACCTGGCTGAAACATACGGCACTGATTTCCGCATTCCATACAAACGTTCTCACACACACACACACACACATGCACGCACACCCACGCTCTGCTCCACTTTGACAAAAACAATTGTCCAATAAGCAGCGGCCCGCATATGTTGCCGCTGCCACTGCCGCTGCTGTTGCTGTTGCCCTACAAAAACGCATACATCGCCGCTCGTCGCAGACTTTCTATTGGATTGGGGGAATATGTGCTGCATGCCCGACGAACTGCAGTGTAGGGCATCCATCCTGTGGATGCCACGACGATCTGCATCCGCTAATTGCATTAATATTGTACCAATTGTCTTGCAGCCGACACGCCAAGTTATCAAACTGGATTTGGTCAAAGGAGAGTAAACTAGGCCGGATTTTTTGGATTTTACAGTACCGTAAGTTGAACAACCTTTGCTTCGCCAGTGTTAATTTGCATAGTTTACCATTTGCCGAAAAAACAAAAAGAAAGATAAACTCGGAAATACTCTTCAGAAGTTAACGGTTCTCTGCTTAAAACCTGCTACGTCAGACTTTTTCTTTGGGTGAAGGAAATGAACAAAAACAAGAATCAATTCAATCCGATATGTGCATATCAATTTATATTTACGTATTTATTTACTTAGTTTTTGGTTCAAGCTGAACTTTAGCGCATTGTATTTGTGCTTTGTCTTCATTTGTCGACGTCAGCGTCGCTGCAGGCGTCACATTCGAACGTTTGTGCGCTGGTATTTGCTATGTAGGTATGTTTCTTGTTTTCGTTTTTTTACCTGTGCCTTCTCGAAAGGTGCCAACACTCACACAGTCTCGCACGGGCGAAGAAAAGAGCGACACAGAAATGTGCAGGCACACACACAGGCACACAGGCATAGGCCCGCTGGCACTCGATCGTTTTGTTGTAGTTGCCGGCTATCATCCGGTTTTATATGGAGCTCTGTGCTGTGCTCTGTGCTCTGAGCTCCCCTGCTCCGTTAAGTTACTTCGTCAAGCTCTCTCTCTCTCGCTCTCGCACTCTCTCTACCGATCTAGTCTCTTCTTTTGACACATTTTTCATGCACACGCACACAGAGGCGGCCTGCAGAGGTGGATTTTAAAGGGGGCTTTGATAATTTCCATGACATCCGTGAAATATGATTGGGTCTGAGATACATTGTACATACGTATATAGTATAGGAAGAATGAAGAATCAAGAATGTCTCATTGACTGCATTGTAATCTGTTTGTTTTCAATTAAATACAAAATATAGCACCTTAAATTCAAACCCCCCTCCCATTTCATTGAGAATCCTTGCGTACGCCACTGCCCTTGCACACTTATACACAGACACAGACACACACAGAGAGACTGGCGATAGTGGCAGCTACAACATCTTTGTTGTTGTTCTTTAGGTGGAGAGTAAAATGTAGGCTACGAAACTCGTTGGGCATTGATTTAGAAAACAGCTTTTTTGGTCGAACAAGTGCATGGTCTCTACCAGAGATCTCTCCCTCGGTGCCTCTTCCTCTCTCCACAACCTTTCACCCAAGCGAAATCCGACTGATAGCAGCTTATTTCTGGACCTGCACTAATTGCCACTGTGTGTGTGTGAGTGTTTGTGTGTACGAAGATATCTTCTGGGGAGCGATCGGTCGACAACGACGCTTATCAGCCGGGAGCAGCCGATAGCTATCACTCGGCCCCGGAATCTGCCTGCGTGGCCCAGTGCCTTGGCGTCGCCGTCCACTTATCACCAGCAAAAAGCGGAGCAGGCAGCGCCGAGCCAGGCAGGCACTTCATCTCACCGATCTCGCCAAGCACTACGTGGCCTTAGCTTTGGTTCAGGGAATACTGAATCTATTTCGGTTTATCAGCGCCATTTCGACGCTCCCTTTTTGGTCACGCACTGTTTAATAATGGCGATCAGCTTCAAGAGATCAATTTTTTTTCGAATCTGCAGCATTCCTAACTTCACTTTAAACTATTTCAATTGACTTTTATTATTCTCATATAATAAGGATCTTCGCTTCTTATTTAGACAGCCATCTTTTAGTTTCCGAATTTTACGAAAATTTTGATAAAAAGTAAACTGAGGATAAGACAATTTAAAAAACTTTAATAGTATTATTTTTCTTTTAAAACTATGAGTTAATAATCCCTAAAACCCTAAAAGTAAGATAGTTTTGTCCTAAATATAAGTCATGCTAAGTTCGGCATCCAAATCATTACCATCTAAAATCTAGTTAATAACTCTATTTAAGTATGAGAACTAAAAATTAGGAATGAAATAATGGGATCCGAATTTTACGAAAATGTTGATAAAAAGTATACTGAGGATAAGGATAAGAAATTTTATGAAACTTTAATAGTACAATAAATTGAATTAACCAGGACATATACTTTATTTTTCTTTTAAAACTATGAGTAAATAATCTTTAAAACCCTAAGAGTTGGATAGTTCTGTCCGAAACATCTAAGTCAGGCATCCAGAAGTTCGGCATCCAAATCATCTAAAATCTAATTAATAACGCTATTCAAGTATGAAAACTAAAACTTAGGAATGAAATAATGGGATCTTTAAAAGTCTAATCTGTATACCAAATACATATGTACACATTGTGCGTATGCCGGTACTTCTTACGTATTAAGCGCTTATCAGCGGATGGCACCTACGAGGGGGTACATGCGGGTCTTTGGGTCGCACTTATCAACACAAAAAGTCGTTTTCGGTTCATCAAAAGTAATGGGAGATGAAACCCGAAGCTGATGAAATACATATTTACCAAAATGTTGTAATTTATGTAGACCCTTCTTTGATTGATCGATTGTTAATCCTGCTTCAAAAATAAAAGAAAGAAACTACCATGACTAATAATCACTAGCTTTATCAACGGCTGATAAACTCTTAGTTTTTCGATAGGTCCCCCATGGTGTAATAGTTTTAAACACTGTTCGATAAGCTATCTTTAATTCTCCCCTTTCAGTGTACTGTAAACGACTTGGAACGAAAAAGGACTCTTCTCTTTTTTAAGTAATGCAAGCAGCAGCAGCAGCAGTGATGGAGGAATCTAACGGTGAGTTGTGTAACATATATATAGATCAATCGGAAGTATAATTTAATGTATATTGATCGCACAGCAACTACCATCGAGCAACAACCCATCGCCCTCATCAATGGCCAAGAGCAGGTGTCCAACGAGCAGCAACCATCATCGCCCACCACTTCGGTGGCCACGCCCACCAGCACCACCAGCGGCGGCACTGGCAATGCCACACCCGCCTTTAGCTACGACGACCTGTTCCCGGCTCTGCCGGCCAACACCTCGGCGCCGTCGCAGTCCGGAGCTTCCAGCTCGACGATAGCCCGTGTGACTAGCTCGCAAAAGACGCAGGTAAGCACAGAGCTGAAACACACAAGGACGATTCCTCCATAACTAAATACCCGCTATTCTTCACAGGTTTTGCATGTTCCCTGCGAGGAGCGCAAGTCCACGGAGTCGGAGAAGTTTGGCGAGGGCGAGTCGAAGCGGATTTGCCAGCAGATCACTAAGGAGACGGGCGCCCAAATCGAGATTGTGAGCGGCAAGAACCAGTCGCTTACCTTCTTGATCAAGGGAAAGCAGAGCGAGCTGCTGGACGCTCGCCGCAAGATTCTGATGAGCTTCTCGACGCAGGCTAGCCGTCAGGTGACCGTTCCGCGGGAGCACTACCGCGTCATCCTCGGCAAGGGTGGCCAGCGGCTGCGCGACCTCGAGCGCCTCACCTCTACGCGCATCAACATCCCCAGCCAAGGTGACGAGAGTGAGTTCATCACCATTGCTGGCACCAAGGAGGGCATCGAGAAGGCCGAACAGGAGATCCGTCAGCTGTCCGCCGAGCAGTACAAGAAGTCGTCGGACCGCACCACGGTGCCCAAGATCTACCATCCCTTCATTGTTGGTCCCTACAGCGAGAACCTGAACAAGCTGCAGGAAGAGACGGGCGCCAAGATCAATGTGCCGCCGCAGCAGGTGCAGAAGGACGAGATCATTATCTCCGGCGAGAAGGATGCCGTTGCAGCGGCCAAGGCGAAGGTGGAGGCCATCTACAAGGAGATGGAGAAGAAATGCTCCACCGTCAGTGTGGAGGTGGCCAAGCCGCAGCATCGTTATGTTATCGGTCCCAAGGGCTCCACCATCGCTGAGATCCTGCAGCTGACCGGTGTGTCCGTTGAGATGCCGCCCAATGACTCTACCCTGGAGACCATCACGCTGCGCGGACCCCAGGTGGCCTTGGGAAATGCCCTCACCGTGGTTTACCAGAAGGCCAACTCGGTGAAGTCGGTGGAGATCAATGCCCCGCACTGGATCCACAAGTATGTGATTGGACGCAAGGGCGCCAACATGAAGCAGCTGGAGGTGGACTGCCCCAATGTGAACGTCAACTGCCTGGAGGACAAGATCAAGCTGGAGGGCGATCCCGAAAACGTGGACCGGGCTGTCTCCTACCTGACCGAACTTATCCGCAATTACGAGGATAACTTCACCTTCGAGGTAATGACGGTCAATCCCTCGTACTACAAGCACATCATTGGCAAGGCTGGCGCCAATGTCAACAGGCTTAAGGATGAGCTTAAGGTGAACATCAACATTGAGGAGCGCGAGGGTCAGAACAACATCCGCATCGAGGGGCCCAAGGAGGGAGTGCGGCTGGCGCAGCTTGAGTTACAAGAAAAAATCGACAAACTGGAAAACGAAAAATCGAAGGATGTGATCATTGATCGCCGTCTGCACCGATCCATTATCGGCGCCAAGGGCGAGAAGATCCGTGAGGTGAAAGACCGCTATCGCCAGGTAACAATCACGATACCCACGCCCCAGGAGAACACGGACATTGTGAAGCTGCGCGGACCGAAGGAAGATGTGGACAAGTGCCACAAGGATCTGCTGAAGCTCGTCAAGGAGATCCAAGAATCGTCGCACATCATCGAGGTGCCCATCTTCAAGCAGTTCCACAAGTTCGTTATCGGCAAGGGTGGCGCCAACATCAAGAAGATTCGTGACGAGACGCAGACCAAGATCGATTTGCCGGCCGAGGGAGACACTAACGAAGTGATCGTCATCACTGGCAAGAAGGAGAACGTCCTAGAGGCCAAGGAGCGCATCCAGAAGATCCAGAACGAGCTCTCCGACATTGTCACCGAGGAGGTGCAGATCCCGCCCAAGTACTACAACTCGATCATCGGCACTGGCGGCAAGCTCATCTCCTCCATTATGGAGGAATGCGGCGGAGTATCCATCAAGTTCCCCAATAGCGACTCCAAGAGCGATAAGGTAATGAATGCTAATACCCTAGCACCAATTTCTGTTTACTAACGATACGATCTTTTGCTTTTCAGGTCACCATTCGCGGTCCCAAGGACGATGTGGAGAAGGCCAAGGGCCAGCTGCTGGAGCTGGCCAACGAACGCCAGTTGGCTTCCTTCACCGCCGAGGTGCGTGCCAAGCAGCAGCACCACAAGTTCCTCATTGGCAAGAACGGCGCCTCGATTCGCAAGATTCGTGACGCTACCGGCGCCCGCATTATCTTCCCCTCGAACGAGGACACCGATAAGGAGGTGATCACCATCATTGGCAAGGAGGATAGCGTGAAGAAGGCCCGCGAGCAGTTGGAGGCGATCATCAAGGAGTGCGACGAGGTCACCGAGGGCGAGGTAGCCGTCGACCCGAAGCATCATAAGCACTTTGTGGCCAAGCGCGGCACCATCTTGCACCGTATTGCCGAGGAGTGCGGCGGCGTGATGATCTCCTTCCCCCGCGCCGGCACCAATTCGGATAAGGTGACAATCAAGGGAGCCAAGGACTGCATCGAAGCGGCCCGCCAGCGCATCGAGGAGATCGTTGCCGATTTGGAGGCGCAGACTACCATCGAGGTGGTGATCCCGCAGCGCCAGCACCGCACTATTATGGGTGCTCGAGGCTTCAAGGTGCAGCAGGTGACCTCTGAGTTTGATGTGCAAATCAAGTTCCCCGATCGCGATGCCACCGAGCCCGTCGAGGGCCTTACCAATGGCGGTAGCGGTGTTAACGGCGCCGGCGATAGCCAGGACGGTGAGCAGGAAGCGGAGGCGGCTGAACCAGTGCGTCAGTGCGACGTTATCCGCATCACGGGCAGGATCGAGAAGTGCGAGGCCGCCAAACAGGCCCTGCTCGATCTCATTCCCATCGAGGAAGAGTTGTCGGTGCCCTTCGACCTGCACCGCACCATCATTGGACCGCGTGGAGCCAATGTCCGTCAGTTCATGTCCACTCACGATGTGCATGTGGAGCTGCCGCCCAGTGAGCTCAAGTCGGACGTGATCAAGGTCTCTGGAACGCCCGCCCGCGTGGCCGAAGCGCGCGAGGCTCTGGAGAAGATGATCGAGGAGTATGAGGCCGATCGGGCTGATCGTGAACTGCGCTCCTACGTCCTGCAGGTGGACGTGGACACTGAGTACCACTCGAAGCTCATTGGTCGCCATGGCGCTGTGATTAACAAGCTGCGTGCCGATCACGACGTCAACATTTCGCTGCCCAAGCGCGACGATCCCAATCAGCGCATCATCTCCATCACTGGCTACCAGGCCAAGGCTGAGGCAGCGCGCGATGCCATCCTGGAGATTGTCGGCGACCTCCAGACCCTCCATCGCGAGGTTATTGAGATCGATACGCGCATTCACTCGCACATCATTGGCCAGCGCGGACGCACCATTCGCAAGATCATCGAAGATCACAAGGTGAGTGTGTGTGTGTGTGCCAAAAAGCTTCCTTGAGTTATTTTCTATCGATTTTATTACTTTTCCCGATCAGGTGGACATCAAGTTCCCCTCTTCCGACGAAGCTCAAACCAATCCCAATGCCGTGACTATCATTGGCAAGGAGGAGGACGTTGAGAACGCCAAGGATGTGCTATTGAGCATGGCCGAGGACTATGAGCGTGACTACTTGGAGAACTTGCCGCCATCGCCGCAGCCACAGACGGTCGGTGCCTTCCTAACTGGATCTGGATCCGGTTCTGGCAGCGGCGCTGGCGGTGCTGCCAGCGAGAATGGGTTCGTCATCAAGGACGCGCCGTGGGAGAAGAAGCAGCAGGCCAAGAATCTGACTGCGCCCAACACTCAGTCGCAGGAGGACTTCCCTCACTTTGCTGCTGGTGGGGCTCCGGCCACCACCACGCCCATCACATCAGTGTGGGGGCCCAAAAACTAAGATCGCCCAGCAGCAGCGGCAGCAGCAGCAGCAGCAGCAGCAGCAGCAGCAACAGCAACAGTAGCAGCAATAACTACGCGTCGGGGTGCGCCGGGGATCGGAGCTGGAGCTGGGCGGCGGCAGTCGTGCGAACAGATGTCTCCTTAGTCGAAAACTAGTGTCAAAAACAAACGGTATATAGGTTGTCTCCCAGGAGCTTTTGTACAACGCAATTTGTGCAGGTTAATTGAAAAAAGAAAAAAAGAAATCGTGAATGACAAAACAAAACCAAGCAACAACTATTTTTGTATATGATTTGATACAGAATCGAACCCCAAAACACACACGATCGCAAAACATTAACAACAACGACACTCACACTCACACACGATGAAATTGCATTTATACAACATAGAATACAAGAACCGCGAAACGAGAAACGAGAAACAGACAACATAAACTGAGAAACTGACTCACACGCCCACCCCAACCCGTTCCCCGTTCCCCGTCACCCAGATGTGTCATTTTATACATAAAACACTTAATTGCCAATTTCTTTTTTGATATAATAACCATTCTTCATTGCAATACAAAAGAACCACACATGAAAATATTCTAATTAGTTGAAGAGAGAGAGAGAGAGCTACCCCCTAAAAAGTATGGTTTTGTTAATTGAATTTTGAAAGAACGAAAGTACATAATTGTAAGCATAAAATGTTAATTATTTACATTTACACAATCAATCTGTAATTTCGATCCTCTGTCTCAAACCTCTCCACCACGCTTTTATCTTAGCTTGATTATATTCCATACTCAGATGTTTCGTTTTCGGAAGATTCCCCTCCAAAAGTTAGTGATTATTATGATTTATGCGGCGGAATATAAAAGCCAACTAAATGTTAAATGAACGTTAATTGTATTTGTAAAAACGTTTCCTCAAAAGAGAGAAAGAAAGAGAGTGTGGATGATGGAGGTGGCGAATTTTATTTGAACAGCAATTATATAATTATACAAAAATTTATACATTACAATTTACACTCTCTGCTCCTAATCCCACTCTCCCCAGATCCTGCAAAAGCGAACCCTAAACACACACACACAACACAAACACACGCCCTACTATTCACATTTCAAAATGAGTACCAACATTTTAATTTTGTGCAATCCCCTTGATTTATATTAAATTGTTTTCGACTTATGTTTTCCGCTCTAAACTTAACTTTGTATGCGCCGCGGTGTGCAAGGTCTTAAAAAAGGGAAAAATATAGAAGACACCCGAGTACCACCAGTACTTTGTTGACTTTTCAGTTTTTTTCCACCGCGCATTATATAATCTGACAGTTGAAACACAAAAGTATGAGAAAAATTTTTAATTTTTTACTATTACTATTCAATAAAATGATGAAAAACAAAAAAACCATATAAAACCATAAATAAAAAACGTAAACAAATTGTATCCTTTTCGTTTCTTCGTTCGTTTTTCTTCCGTTCTTCGTTTCGTATTTTTGGATTGCTTTTGTTTTTCTTTTAAGAAAAAGAAACCTAAAATGAAAACACCAAGAATATAACAGACCTGATATTGTAAATTTTTAAAAAATATACATACATATTTACAACAACTGCATTAGTAATTCTAAGAACGTAGAGAATACGACGAAATGATAAAAAATGTATATATTTTCCTATATTAACGGACAAAATCAAATGTACGACGAGAAGAGACGAAGGCGAAGGCAAATGGTGGCATTTTGCATAGGCTGCAAACCAAGATATTTTCACTCACGATTCAACGTTTTTCATTACAATTATTATTATCGTTTTCAATGCAGATATATGGCATAAACATTCATCCGTTTGTATTTATTTCTTTTGAAATACAAAAGTTTTAAACTGAAACGTGTATTTGAATAACGGTAAATTCCTTTTTAATTGGCAACTCTAGGGAGTGGTGGGAAAGATTCGATTGATGTTCGATTAATCAATGCTTGGCTTATGCAACAAAATAATTTGATTAAAAACATCGTATAAATATGTTTTTATTCAAACATAATCTAAAAAATCTTATTTTTAAAAATCGATAATTTAAGTTTGTTAGTTATTGGGCTTTTTGCTCGCGGCATTTCTCAATTCTTGAACTACGGCCACACTACTAAGAAGCTCGGCAACAAAAAGTAATTTTCAACTTAAAAATTTAGTGACAAGTGCGTTTTCTCTCGAAGTAAATAACGAAAATAGCAGAGGACCACAGGAGTTAGCATCGCCATGGAGGACCGTAAGTTTCCCGCTCCGGCGGAAAGTGCAATCAATGCAATTTTTAAGCCGCTGCACATGTTCCGGCAGAAGAGTTTCTTCTGGCCATTGCTGGGGGACATTTACCTTGTGTACCTTTGTTTGTGCGGTGCCGCCAATTAGGGATTCATTGTCGCAGGACGCTGATTCAGCGGACGACTTACAGGTGTAGATGACCTAGAGTGAATAGGGTGTTGGGTCTGGCCTTGGAGCGGCGCTGGAATCGGCAGATGAGTCATATTTCTGATTTGCGTAGGGTGAAAGGCTTTCCAACAACCAAGCTCGCCAACTCGTGGGAGTCGTTCGACATGTCGTGAATGCGAGAAGAGGAAGAATGTGAGAATGGAGAAGGTGGAAAATGTGAGGCGTAAACATTTGCCATTTTATATGGACAGCGATGTAAACACTGCATTTTATCCGGACGCCGCTGCATACGTGGCTGCAACAGCAGCGGCTGAGTCGCAAATTCTGAAAAGCCCATGATGGGGACAGGAACGCCTCCTTCGCTTCTGTGGTTTTTATCAGTACATACATATTGGTGCCCCGTTAATTGTCCGAGCTTTGCTCTCCATCCAATAACTCTGAAGCAGCCAATAATTGGCCATTGCCTCCACTTGTTGAGCGTTCGATTGGCCCTGCCACAACAACAACAAAGACGTAAACAGCAGCACTAGCAGCAGAGACTTCCATAAAACCAGACCCAAATACTCAGACATACGTACATACAGCCAGATAAAGTAAGCCCTCACAAAGTGGCACAATTACATCATGTGCTTGTGTGTTAAACAGTGGACAATGCTTGAAAAAACTCGGAAAATTCAGAATAAAAAAGTAATTATGCTAATTGCTATTTAGTCTGTAATGTTTTCTTAAGCTTAGGTACAGTAAAAACGTGTTAAGCTGACCTAATTTTCTCATAAACAAGGTTTTTGCAAAGTTAATGCAGAGTGGGGAGATGAAAATATAGTTGGTAAATATGTAATTTCCTAGTGGTAATAATAACCCATTAGAAAAAAAAAAAAAATTAGCGAAAATAAAAAACAGTAAGTTTTAATGTTTTTTCTTACCTTAATCTGGCTTTTCTTCATTAAAATATAAGGGTTAACATATATATTATAAATATTTTCTCTTATTCCGCCAATTAACCATTGATAAGCCTTCAGTAATCATTAATGCATTGTTCTCCCGAACAGAATAGTGTGTGTACAGTACACAATTACCAGGAACTTTACAATGTCATATTTGTAGAGTTTAATGTTAATTGATTATTAATTAAATGTTGTAAGCCAAAAACCTAAAACCATTATTAGACTCTGCTCTTCGTTCAACATTCCTTTTCAGGACTTGAAAACTGAAATATCATCTTCTAAAGCTGTTCCACATTAAATTCTTTTTTTATTACAAGTATTTTTATAAAATTAGCCTACTCTCCCACTGACTCATCACATTTTTGACGTTTATCGGAGCCACAATAGATAGTGACATTTAATTGGATATTTATCACAGCTTGATTTCGACAATTGCCGCTAAATTGATTTATTTAGTAACAAATTGATAGCATTTCTTAAAAGCATTCTGTCTGAGCTGCTGTCTCTATTAAACCGTCTTCACTGTACTTGGCAGTATTTACTGCTGCTGCTTGCTCTTTTTGAAGTTGCCCCTTTCTGCTATGCGCTCTTTTATTTGTATTTTTTTTGTGGCGTTTCTTTCGTCTTTCGTGCTGACACGAATCATCATGGCAAGCGGAACCAGCCAAGCCAAGCCAGCTACCAGCTACCACTTACCATCTACCTATTTCTAAGCCAAGATCGAGTCAGTTGGCTGTTGGCCGTGGGAGAGCGTGGAAGCAGAGGCCCAGAACCGGAACACAAACCGCTGGCCGTACAGAAACTGAAACCGAAAACAAGCTCTGCGATCTCCTCGTGTACTTTGGGGAGCAGGGGTATTTTTATGTGGAACTCGGCGGTGCACGAACTGAAAGCTCAGCAAAGACCCAGAGAGCGAGGAAAATGTGCGCCAGCGCTGACCGTGGAAACTTGATACGCGCCCAGGTGTAGGCCAAGAGAAGACCACATGCTCCTCCGCCAGCAGCTGCCACGTTCAAAATAGAAAGTGCTGTTCGGCGGCTGCCAAAGATGAAACAAACCGCCGCAGAATGAGCGAATCGGAGCCGAATAGCCTGGAGTTCATTGAGGACTCCTACCTGCCGGGCATCGATGATCTCACCACCTTTACCCCTTCACTGGATTCGGATCCGGTGCTCAGCGATGCCGATGATACCATAGATTGGTACGGCGAAGCGCCTGAGGATAGCGAAGCGGAGCTTTATCTGCGCAACCTAACGCTGGATCAAATCTTTTACGATGTGGACTCTGACTACACCAACAGCCTGGAGCTGCAGGCTGTGGAAACGGAGCTCATCGGCGCCAAGCTGGCTAACCAGGCACCCACCGCCTCAATGGCCAAGCGCTTCCGCCTAAAGTTCTTCGCCAAGCGAACCATGCGCGACCTTAAGGTCACGTTCATAGACTTCTCCAAGCCGTATCTGGCCAAAATTTCGAACAGTGATAACTACAAGAGATTCCTCAATATAGCCCAACGTAATAAAGGTACCAAGATGGGGTTTTAGGTGTAGCTTAGGGTTCTTTTGTTATATTTCCCCCATTTTAAAGCCGATGACTAACCAAAGACTAACTGCTCTCTGTCTCTTTGTTTTTCCCTCTTTCTTCTTGTGTACCGCCGCCCTTCGGCTCTTCAGTTTGTGAGTATTTAACTAAAAACTTAACCCGAAAACTAACCTAATTAACCAAACTCATGTCTTTGCAAATTGTACAAAACAAAAACGAACTAACCGAATTCGGTGTACTCACAGCCTATGACAAAGTGTTTGAGGAAGTTGCTTTTAAAGGAGGTACATACATAAACCCAGTCCTTCCCCGCAGACAACATTCAAATTAAGCTACAGACAGTTACCCCCCCTCACAGCACTCGATTTTTACCTTGTCCCCCTTCGGATTTATGGATATTTAATGGTTTTCGATTTTTCCTGGCACAGATAATTCAGCCAACCTGTCGGAGCCCACATCTCCAGCCGCTTCTGTCGCTTCCGCAGAAATTGCCGCCGAGTTTGCTGCGCTGTCCGTAGAGGAGAAGGAGCAGCGGCGCGCCGAGTGGAGTCAGGTGAGAGGATCTTGAAAATAATTCCAGAATGGGAAATAAAACTCACACACCCCGCTTTCTCTCTCTCGTAGGAGCTGGCTCGCGTTGAGGAGGAGATCAACACGCTGCGCACCGTTCTCGCCTCGAAGACGCGCCATGCGTCCGATCTCAAGCGCAAGCTGGGCATCACCGTCTGGAAGGAGGTTACGGATGACATGAATCAGGGACTGAAGAACATAAAAGAGAGTACCGTGTAAGTCTACTAGTACCACTTCAAATCCCCGACTAGCAGCCGCCGCGGGCTTTAATCATTAATCTCCTAATTTTTAACCAAGCTTTTGTTTTTAAACCCATGTAAAAATCTAAAAAAACAACAACATGTATTTATATTTAGTTACCAATCGGTGGAGCATAGCGTGGAGACTTTTACTAAAGCCGTGCACGAGGCACCTCTGTAAGTAACTTGGTTGTGGATCGATCGCCTCTCGGGTCTAACGCCGTGTTTCACGCATCTTCCTCCTCTAACACAATAACAACTCTACTCCCGCCTGTTTTGTGACTAAAAGCACTTCCGTTTGCCCACTTTATGTTGACTGGAGGATCTCTTCACGATGAGTAACTAATGATGGGATGCTATTGTTCTTCATCCGCAGGTATCAGCGCACTGAGTCGGTGCTGAAGTCGACGGGAGAGAAGACCGCCTCGGTGTTTGGCAGCATTACCAGTGGCATTTCGTCAAAATTGTCGCAAATGAAAAACTCCGAGTCGATGCGTTCTATTGAGGCTTCGGTGGGCTCTGCCTACGAGAACGTTAAAGTAAGCTATGAACACAACAATTTTATGTGCCAATCTCATGCGGTAACTACTATTTTATTATATATCTCTCTCTGTCTCCACACACATATCTTTCTCTTTCATACTGTTGCAATTTGTTTTTGTTCCCACTAACCCATGTCCATTGCATCTTTCACACACTTGCTCACGCCCCCTCTTAAACTCACATTCTGAATTGGAACTCTTCTTCGGTTGATTTTGCTTGCTTACACAACGAACTCTATGGGACACACTGGCTGCACTTGAAACTATTACAAACTGTGTCCGCTTTTCTGTTCTATCTATTGTAGACCAAGGTGACATCGCGTTCGGGCTCGGTATCCAGTTTCCCGGACGCCTTGGACGAGAACAACACATCCTCGGGCCTGAACTCACCCACAGACTCACTCACTAAGTAGAGGTTCCTCCAAAAGGGAATCCTATAACTAAGCGTCGAAGAGTTAAAGAACGGAGAAATTATTCTACACACACACCCACACACACACAGTACACTAAAGACCCCAAAACCACAAACAAAGAAAACACTCTAATAACTTATTAAGCTAACTGCGAATTGTCGTGTCTGCACACTAACACCAGGATCAGAATTTAACCTAAAGATCATAATGTACGTGTGTGGTATATACATCCATATAACTGGAAGTAACTATAACCCTGTGCAACATATATTGGCATGATGGCAGCACATACTAGGCTCGAACTGCATGGATTCTTTTCTGAACTTCAAGCCAAATTCATTTATTTAACCATCAGTCTAATGTGTAATTGTAAAGACTAAATAATTATATTTGGAAGCCGTCATTCCCAGGGTCTTTTCTTTCCAATACTTAGTTAACGTTTTTAGCAGATAAAATATATGTTTATTTTATTTCTTCTCTAGGCTTTGAGTCACGTGGTTAGATGGCGATCCCATTGAGAAGCAAGTTTCCAAAATTTCCTATGATCCTAAATATATATTCGAATTGCGATTCAGAGCTTGTGAGCAAAAATAACAAATTAACGAAAATCCATTGGTAATATTAAGAGTAGCGGGTACAACCCGCACTGCTAAAGAAACGGAAAACATGTAAATCGCACCCGATTTGTTGCTATATAATGCTGATCTAAGATTTGCTATATGTGTATATGAAAAACTTTGAATAAATGCAATTTTTTTGCCCCTGTAAAAGATAACTTTACTTTTTGGTGTTTTTATTCATGATGTTTTTGGCAAATATGTGGGGAATATTGTATTAATTTATAACTTTTTAGGAATGTTGTTTATTACTTTTTTAAATGAACATTAAAAAAGATTTAACTCTTAACAGAGATCATTTAAAATTTTTTTATCTAGCAGCACTGAAACTTGTCTGCTATTCATCATTGTGTGACATCAAATGCAACGCTTTTTAATCTAATAATATAAAATTAAACACTGTTAAGTATTCCTTAATAAAAAAAAGAGTTATTTACCGTATTAAATAGGTTAAAATGAAAAAAAACGAATACATTTTTAAAATCCCGCCAACCAGAAACACTTCACTTGGCAACCCTACGAGTACCCAGGGCTGAACGGCCTCAGCAGCTGTTTGAACCCGACTGCTGCTGTATCCCTGGTCTTTCGTATTCCTCCAACTTTTTTTCCACTCGCAAGCAAATCTTTGGAAAAATCATGAATTTTAAATGAAAAGAACGTCCAAGAAGAGCGTGTCGTGATGCCGGAGAGTCAATAAGCAGCTCCGAAGTAAAGTGCAATTAAATAGTATAGTTTTAAACAACGGAAACGGCAGTGCTGACCGGAAGAAGGCACATCAGGGGGAGGAGCATTGTTTTAAATGCCGAATTATTACTCATTTTTACCGGAACGTATTTGTGTGTGCCTAGTTAGCCTAGTTAATTAATAAATTAACGCCGGACGATGAATTTCACATACTTGTTCGTGCTCATTTGGCTGGCGCTGCTCATTAGCGGCGGAGTGCTGCTGTTCTCGCGGGGATTCCTGCTGGCCCGCGTCTCCAAAACGGAGACGAGCTCTTGCCGGAGACTGTCCACGAATCCCAATGATGTGAGTATTATTTCTGCTCAAAAATCAATCAAAATTTACATGTTATTTCGATTTTCAGGAGTATTTCCTAACTCCCGAGGTTGTGAACGAGATTTTCAAGGATGTCAATGCCTCCGCCCATCTGTGTCTTCCGCAAAAGACAAAGGTTATTGTCCTGGTCGTGGATGCGTTAAAGTACGAGTTTGGCTTGTACAAAGAGAACGTTAAGGAGCCTCTGCCCTATGAGAACAAATTGGTGGTGCTGCAGGAGCTGCTCGAACGGAGCCCGGATCATGCCAGGATGATGAGATTCCGGGCGGATCCGCCCACTACAACGATGCAACGCTTGAAAGGATTGACCACCGGCAGCCTGCCCACCTTTATAGACATCGGCTCGAACTTTGCCTCGCCGGAGATTAACGAGGACAATGTGATTGACCAAATTGTTAAGAGCGATCTGCCGCTGGTCTTTCTGGGAGACAGCACGTGGACGGATCTGTATCCGCGTCGCTTTAAGCGTGCCTACTCCTATCCCAGTTTCGATATCTTCGATCTGGACAGTGTGGACAATCAGATAATGAAGCATCTGCCCAAGGAGCTGGCTAGCGATGATTGGCAGGTGCTGGTGGCTCACTTTCTGGGCGTGGATCATTGCGGACACAAGCACGGACCCATGCACGAGGAAATGGCGCGCAAGCTGAGCGAGATGAACGAGGTGATAAGGTAGGAAGTGATGGCTAGCTCACCAGTAGCTCCAAAAACTAAAGTTTCTGCATATTTAGATCCGTGGTGGAGGCCATGGACAATGAGACCACTCTTTTGGTGATGGGGGACCACGGCATGACGGCATCCGGGGACCATGGCGGCGACACCGATGACGAAACCAATGCCCTACTGTTTGCCTACACCAAGCAGCACAGATTCTACGGCAATGATACGGGCTCAGATAGCGAAATGCTGCAGCAGGTGAGATAAGATAGAACGAGCGGTAATCTCTCGGCACGTCACTGTGATATCTGTTTTCCAGATTGATCTGGTGCCCACATTGGCCACCATTCTAGGCGTCCCCATACCCTACTCGAATCTGGGCCTGATCAACTTTAACATTATTCCCGAGATCCCGGTGCCGCACTTGAACAGGTTCCAGTCCCTGCTCCTTCACGTCTGGCAGAATGCCCAGCAGATCTATCGCTACTTCTTCCAGTACGCCCTGGAGAACAAGCGCACTTTCAATGTGGACGAAATGGATCGCCTGGAAACCGAATTTATTCTGCTAACCCATCGAGTGCAGACAATATACAATGAGGCAGCGTTCAAGTCGTTCGTGCGGGATCTGAATATCCACCTGCGCGATATCCTGAGCACCTGCCGCGAAATCTGGGTTAGGTTCGAGCCCTCGCAAATGATGCACGGGCTGCTTTTCAGCTTCTTGCCCGTATTCTTCATTTTCCTGCTGGTGAACAACTCGCGCCCTGCGGACTTTGTGCGCATCTTCAAGGCCAAGGAGGTGTTCTACACGTACCTGATAAACCTGGCAGCCGGAGTGTTCGGGTATCGCTACTATAAGAACTTCTCGTTCAAGACGGAGGAGCACGGCGTGATCTTCTTCACGGCGCTGGCCAGTGCTGTTATCCTGGCCTTTCATACGCTGCGTCACTGGTCCAGCATTGTCGAGAACTGGGCTGCTGTCAAGCGGTTTGGACACATGCCCACTCGTCTGCTTCTTTTCGGCACCATGGCTGTGTTTTTTTCGAATAGCTTCGTCATTCAAGAGGCCAAAATGCTCTCGTATTTGTTGGCGGGATCTATCCTCGTGCTCAGCCACGAACTTCTGCGATTGAGCGCCCGCATCGAATTTAGGAACAAGCTTAAGGTTTCCCAGTTGCTGCGCTCTACTGCGTTGAGGCTGACCTTAGCCAGCATCTTGGCGATATGCTTTATACGCTTCGCGTACACACTGTTCCGTTGCCGCGAGGAGCAGGGCAACTGCACGGACTTTGCCACCAGCGGTGGACCCGGATTCTCGCTCAAAAAGCCCGGCACTGGCAAATCCTACATCCTGGCCGTATTTATGATTGTTGTGTACACAACGCTCACGCGGTTGTATCTCCGATCCTGCGGCAATCTCACGGGAAACTCGCCCAATGTCATACTGGCTCGTTACGGCCCCACGGTGGCCTCAATTTGTGCCGGCGGCCACGTGTTACTCGCCCACAGCTCCATCAAGAATATTCAGAGATCCCACATCGATGCCATGGCGCTGGTTATCTACGGTCTGCTCCTGCTGCAAATCATTGTGGTTTCAGTCGCTCCGCTGATGACGTTTGTGCTGCCCCCAAGGACCGGCAACACGGTCACGATCAACGGAAACGAGAGTATTGTGCCGGAGATCTTCAGGAAGATGAAGCGCATGTACGAGGGCGATGACGATGTGGAGCGACGAAATGCTATCCCAGTGGTGTACGGCTTGGCCACCGTTTACTCCTCCATTGTGATTGCCTTTGGCGTGTTCCTGGCCTTGGTGATGATCGTCCTCCTGGAACCGCGTGCCTCCATAGGCCTAGTGATATGTGTGGCCGTCGGTGCAATTCTGCTTAGTGTGCATGGCATTTTGCGCTATCGGACTGCCACCAGTTTCGGTAAGTTTTCTCTCGTGGTGCAGATAATGGTGTTAATTCAAAGACTTCTCTTTTTTTTTACAGAGAGCTGCGTGCAACCCACTTTTACCGCTCTGGTGGGCTGGTTCCTGCTGGCCCACTTCTGCTTCTTTGCCACCTCGCACCAGACGACCCTGTCGCAGATTGAGTGGCGTGCTGCCTTCGTGGGTCGCACCACTGGCCTGGGGCAGTCTAATATAATATCCGGTTGCCTGGTGATCATGAACACCTTTTGCGGCCCCATCTTCTTCTTCTGCATGTACTCCCTGTTGAGCACGGAGACATTTTCACTGTTCGCGCTATTTCCCAACCTAATCCGAAGCTGCAGGAACAATGTAGGCAAGGTGGATGCTACGGCAACCTTGTCGGATTTAGCAAACGAGGCTGTGGGTTTCGATATGACGAGGGGCGAGCTGACACTGTACGAGTACGAGGATGTGTTCCTGGGTGCTAACTTTAGGCTGGCCGCACAATTCTTTATGCTGCAGGGACTGAAGGTAAGGACTCTGAGCACTGGAAGTAGAAGAAAAGCCCGAAATACTATCGAATTTCACTTTCCATATTCGTAGATCTTTTGTGCCATGCTCGCCTGCACTATTCACTGCCGCCACCTGATGGTTTGGAAGATATTTGCACCGCGCTTCATCTACGAGGCCCTGGCCACCTTTGTCAGCCTTCCGGCCCTGATTGTGGGCTACCTACTCCTGCTACGCATCCACCGCGCCGTGGACACTCTGATAAAGCGCATCAACAAGACCAAGGTCCACTAGTCAGTCCCAGTCTCAGTCTCAGTCTCAGTCTCATCCCAAAAATGCTACACTATTTATTAAATAAAATAAAACCAACTGCTTTTGGTGGTCTTGTAGTTTTTTAATCTTATTTACTTTTTTTTGTTTGTTTAGCTTAGAGTTACAATTAAAAGTATCGGGTTCACAATTTATCCAAAAAGACACACAGAAAAACGTCATCAATGGATTTACATACAAAGTGTGGTAGGATCTAGGATTTATGGCTTACAAAATTAACACGAGCAAACAAATGACAAGAAAATTAAGTACGGGCTTCGCTTTCGGGTTACAAACTATAGACTCGACGACACATACGCCTCTCGCTTACAGTTCCTCCTCCTCCTCCTTCAACATCTCCCTAGGGGCGGCTAAGTACGCAAATAAGTAACAATGTTCTTAGGTGTGTGTGTGTGTGTGTGTGTGTGTGTAAATGTGTGTAAATCAGAGCACCCTCCTTTCGGGTCTCTTGCACTTAAAGTTTCTGTTTCGTTTTCTTTTCTTTGTACATTTTGTTGCCAGGTCATTGGTGTTGCTTATCTGTCGTGTAATTTAATGCGTGTGCAAAAGAGATTCAGGGACAGTTCTGAAGCCCACTACTGGCCATTGAGAACCAGCGGCGTGCTCGATACTCCGTTAGCTATAAAATAAAAAAAAAAACAGAGGTCAGAGGTCCGAAATCATAAAGAGGAGTTTCAAATTTCAAAGTGAAATGAAATGAAGGAAGCGTAGGCAGAGGCTTATATTATGTACAGCTGCGGAAATGCAAGCTTTTGGTTCCATATTCTTTGGCTAAGCACAATAGTTGATGGCTCCTATGACGATCCCACGGCCTAGTCGCTGTTCTCGTCATAGGGATGATACTGCTTTGCCGGCGGCGGCGGCTGTTGATCCTGCTTACCGTGCGTCGCCGTGCGGCAGAACTTCTTGGAGATGCTCCAGTCCTCCTTCAGGGACAGGTTGAACATGGAGTAGTCCGGATCGCCGGTCACCTCCTTGACAATATTCAGGAACTTGGGCATGCAGTTTTTCAGGGCGTCCCCGGTGAGTGATGAATACGTCTCCAGCAGCACCAGTCCCTTGCAGCTGCAAAGGGAAATTAAAAAAAAATAAATAAATATTTCTTGGAGTAAAAATAAGTAGAAAAAACGAACCGTGGATGGCCTGGCTCCTTGTAAATGTCCAGTTGGAAATATTGGTTGTTGATGAGGAAGCAGCGTCGCTTCTTGTAGATGGTAAAATGGGCATCGTCGCGCTGCGCCAGCAGATTCATGTAGTCGCGATGCGTCAGCTGGGTCTTCACCTCGATGCGGGCCTGCCCGTGGACGTTGGGACGCCTCTGTGTGTGGATGTAGCTCCAGTGGTTCTTTTGCCCCCGCTTGCGTAGGCGTGCCTGCACCTTGGGCCCGGCGGACTGCAGATAATGATGCACCACATCAAAGTCCTGGAAGGGCGGAAACTCGCTGTCGGCGGGCAAAGCGGCAACTGTAAAAAGAAACAAAGCTCTTTTAGAAGGAGTCGCTGTCAAATAAAAGGAAAACCTACCCAGATATTTCAGCTTGCGCGACGTGGCCTGCAAACGATCACCAATATCAATGCCAAGTTTCTGGCACACCGACTCAATCATGCGATTCATCTTTGCCTCAAAGTTGGTGGAGTTATCAATCACATCAAAGTAGGGATGTCCCACCCAGGCGGCAGCCGACTTGTAGTCCAGTTCCCTTGCCAGATCAACGCCTTCAGAGCGGCAGGCGTGGTCCTGAAATAAATGAACATAAGATTAGTTATCTATTGGATTCAGTGTGCTGAGCCCTTAGCGCCGATTAGAAAGCCACTAGAAATAGTTGGAAAAACTGAACTGTCACTAAAACTATGATCCTGGCGTTCTAATTCAATGTACAACAGAACTTTTATAAACATTTCCCTATGTAAAAGGGTTAATACAATTATTTTGTTAGCTATTGGTATCGAATTGAACAATTTACATCCTCTAGCGCGTCTTAACTTTGCTCTACTTAATTTTAAATATACAGAATTAAACAAGTTCTCTATTGAAATAATAAATGATTAAAAACAAAATACAAGTTTCTTCGTCTCACCAATATACATTCATTTTTACAAGCGATTACACACTTCGCTCTTCTACCATTAAAACCAAGTTTAAAGATTAAAATATATAGCATGAAAAAGGTTTTCCTTTTAAATAATATAGAAATAATATCAACTAGCGACCGCAACCATTTCATTGGATACCTGATAGTGGCGCTTTCTGTTCTACCATTTTTATCGGGCGATTAATTAGTACAGACAAGAGAATTTTTGTCAAGTGAAAAGTGTTCTGCTGACCAGCAGGAAGACACACTCACCTCCGTGGAGTAAAAGTCCTCGGCACCGTTCGCAGCCGAAACCAAGTGAAGGATCTGGTTGTAGCGATTGTCACGCATCTCCACGGGATTCCATTTGTTGCCCGCCATCATCTTCTCCCACTTGTCCTTTGATATATCTGTAAGATTAATGGGATTAATCTTCCTCTGATTTCAAATCCAGGGCAAAGATCAATACTCACAGGCACTGGCATCCATAACGCCGCGATCGCAGATTATCAGACAGTTGCGGGTGCTCGAGTTGCCGAGCTCAAAGTAGGTGTTCTCAATTTGCACCATGGTGCGGATCAGGTTCTCCTGGAACTTGTAGGCTGCGTTTGGGGGAGAAAGGAATGAATGGAAAACGTTACTCTTTGGACTCTCCCATCGCATTGATTTGCGTTTTTTTTTTGTTGGTTTATTTACTATCGAAACAATTAGAAATCGAAATACAATTGCAAGCAAATTCGAATCGAAGGAAATTTAACACTGTGGGCATCGAATTGTAAGAGAATTAATTGGACTTGGGCTCTGATTCAAGTGGGATGACAGTGCTGTTGATGGACGATGGCCAGTATCCAGTTCTGCGAGTTCAGCGATGTCAAGTCGAGGCGATGAAACCTAATCTGAATTCGAATCGATGGAATGAGTGAGTGAGTGGCGGGCGCACGAATCGAATTCAATACAGTTTCAGTTCAGTTCAGTTCAGTTCAATTAACTTGTTGTTGTCAACGGGGATCGAAATGCTGTATTCTTTTTTTGTTTTTCTCATAAACAGTTCCTAATCAGCTGGAGGTTAGAGAGTTCATCTGCTCCCAGATGTTACTGTTTCAATGGACAGAATGAAATGAGACTTTTATGCCTGCCTTCCTTCCTCCTCACTCTCAATTAGATTTCAATGATGATATTCATTTGGAAGGCGATTATAAGCAATTATACATATTCTTAGTCTGGTTTAGTAATTTTTCTAAAGCCTGAAAGGCATTGGATTTGGAAGAATGGAATTTATTATAGAAACCTGTACCTTTCTTTTAAATTACTTGAATTTCTAACTCAACTTCAATTTAAGTTTAAAATGCATAATAATGATGCAGGTAATTTACGCATTTGCCATTTAATTTTGGCATTTCCTGCTCTTAATGGTTTATTGTTTTCTGCTTGAAAAAATTCAATTAGCCAATATATTTACCGGAAAGTTCTGTGACGGAATGCGGTCTATTTATAAACGCTTATTTTCATTTTGTTTTTCATGTGAAATATATTCCTTACATTCTATTCCCTAAATCTAGTGCTGTGTGTGTCAGTCGTCGAAAGACTAAAGCAGTTGAAACAAGTAACCTAATGGTAATCTCCCACTGCGTCACCGCACAGCCTCAGCTGATTTAAGCGGCGATGAGGGGGTTTTATTCCCAGAGACAGGGAGTCACCGGCATGGCGGCTTAACTAGCGATAAGATTTCTATATTTCATAACCGCATACTTATTTATTTCGAGCACAGTGAATGTTCTCGAGCAGTTACTAATCTTAACCAATATTTGTATTAATATTAAATATAAAAGCTGAGTGGAGTGATTTGATTAAACCAAAAAGAAAGATTTGTAGCATCAGCAGTTTCTTTTGTGATAATTTTAAAGCTATATTGTTTCATACAAATTTAATCATGTAATTTTGCACTTCATAAGGTTAAATTTCACCAAGTCAGCAGTTGACACAAGTTTCCGAAGAAAGAACAGCTTTTAATTTGACTTTGTTAGCAAGAATTTTAGCTTTTTGTTAATATTTCTTAGAAAGAAATTAAACAATTGTTAATAAAACAACTAGAAATAGCTGGAATAGCTTGAATTTATAAAAATCATAAAGGAAACTGGGCAGAGGGCAGAAGCTAATGTTGACAAATGAAGGCAACATGTTGCGCAACATCCAAATTAAGACTCATGTTGCTAGGAACTTGTAGCGCAAATGGGAATTACTTGGGTAATTGTCTTTTTATACCCTTGCAGGGTATTATAGTTTCAGTCAGAAGTTTGCAACGCAGTGAAGGAGACATCTCCGACCCTATAAAGTACATATATTCTTGATCAGAATCAACAGCCGAGTCGATCTAGCCATGTCCGATTACGCAAACTAGTCCCTCAGATTTGAAGCTATCTGAATGAAACTTTGCAGTTAGTCTTCTATATACTCTCACTCGTAAATATGTCGGAACGGGCCGGATCGGACAACTATATCATATAGCTGCCATAGGAACGATCGGTAAAACTTTCGAAAAAAATTATAACTTTGTCAGTTTTCAACAGAACTCCACCAAATTTGATATTTGGCCATTAATTATTAATTTAGAATTTCGGTTTTAACTTCATGAAAATCGGACGACTATATCCTATAGCTCTCATAGGAACAATAGGAACAACAAGAAAAATAATAAAAAAAAAATCATAACTTCGCTGTTTCTTAACATATTTTCATCAAATTTGAGATTTGGCCACTTAATATTCTTTCAGAGTTTTAGTTTTAATTTCATGAAAATCGGCCGACTATATCCTATAGCTGCCATAGGAACAATCAGGAAAATAATAGAAAATATCCTAACTTCGCTGTTTCTCAACATATTTTCATCAAATTTGAGATTTGGCCACTTAATATTGTTTGAGAATCTTAGTTTTAATTTCATGAAAATTAGACAACTATATCATATAGCTGCCATAGGAACAATCATAAACAACAATAAAAAATTCAGAGTTTCGCTATTTCTCAAAATATTTTAATCAAATTTGGGAATTGACCACTTATTATTATTTCAGAATTTCGACTTTAATTTTATAGTTCAATTGCAATCTGCAAGGGTATATAAACTTCGGCGAGCCGAAGTTAGCTTCCTTTCTTGTTCTAATTATTTTTCAACTATTGTGAGAAAGTTCACTTAGCCAAGTTCCTCTGTAGTTGTTGTGAAGTGAAAGGCAATGTCAGGTGGGGTTCACTGGCTGTGGTTAGAGTCAGGTGCATTTTGGGGGAGCGACGCAACAACACTTGTTGCTATTCTCAGTCTCAGTCGCGTGCAGTTGCGGAAAAAAGGCGCTGCTGCCTAACGAGAGCTGCCTTTGTTTACGCATTAGCTTGTGACTTTTTTTTATTGGTTGCAATTGCTTTTGCTATTGCAATTGCATTGAACTTGACTCGCCGCATCGTGTGACAGGTGAAATGGATCGATTTGTGGGACGCTGTTTGCTTGTTTGCCATTGTTTACTGCTGCTGTTCCTTTTTATTTTTATTCTGTGTTTTTGCTTCTGTTTTTGTTCTAATTCAATTAGCAACGATGATGCAAGAGAAAATATAATGAAAACAAAAAAACCTCAAGATTGTATGTAAGCTAGTGTACGCGTATTTGCAATTTCGCCAGCTATTGCGCGTTAGACAATGGAAATTTGTACACTGGAAATATTAAATAACTTGGTTTTGATAGCTTTCTTCGTCTGTTTTGTTTTTTTTATTTAATTCATTTTTTTTACCATTTTTTTTTTAGTTTTTTGAAGGCAAAGTACGTTTAATTTGCTAAAGTTACCAACTACTTGCCGTGAGAATAAAGATGCCTTTTGAGAATTCATGTAGTTTTGTAAGAATATCTTTTTTAATACTATTTTAATATTATTTTAACATCTAAGAACAAGAACTATTACTATAGTTTAATTATATTTCATTTTAGAGATGTATTATTTAGTTTATTTGCTTAATTTCACTCGTTTTTGATACCTCCCAATTCTATGAACTTTAACTTTCTTTTAATAAAATTAATCATTTTTTTTGTGTGCTCTAAAAATTCCTGGATGATAGTCTTAAAGCTGATACATATGTAATGTTAAATGTGCGTTGTTTTAGCGATTGTGTGTGATGATTGCCCAGCCAACCTTTAATGGACTCGAGATAATAAAAATGTATGCAGATTAGGAGGTTCTTTTCGCCGCATACAAACATACATATATAATTAGCCAAGTTAATTTGCATAAGCACAAGCTTTGCCTAATGAAGGAGTTGGATGGGTAACTTACAAAAGAGAATATAAATATATATATAAATTAAATCACAAAAGAAGGTAAATGAAGGGCGAAAGGCGGGGCTGGGAGCAAATCAACAGGGGAAAAAAAACAAACAAAATCGTTTAGCAATCAATTTGGGGAAATCAATCGAGCAAAGAGGACGGACCACCAACAAAACTGACAGACAGATGGACAGCCAAGCGACGATAACGAGTTCGAACGAGAATTCTTTGGCAAGACTTGTGACAAACCCCTCCCCCCACACCACCCACCTGCCCCGTTCAGCCCCCTTTTTCTTGATACAATATCTATCAAATGTTTCTATATATATATGATATGTGCATATGTACAACTATCCCACACAGGCACGGCTGTGGTTGAAATATTAGGATTAGCATGAATATGTGAAATATACGAAAATACACGTAAATCCTTAAGGTTATTTTTTGCTTGCAATATAAGAAAGCTATTGGGTATTCCTATAAAATATTTAATTCTTAAAGTAAATGTTAAATTAACATAGGAAAAATGTGACTTTTGCTCACAATTTTTAATAAATATTTGAAATATTTTTCTATACAATAAGCTGAAGTTTTTACTATTTATATAGTAAACCTACATATTTAAAAAATCAATATTTAAAGGTTGTTTTTTCATAAAAAAAAAATAAATACAAGGTTTTTACGTTTTAAAACATACAATCCTATTTTAATAGACCTTTCTTAGTGCTCTGATGTAGTAACCTATTTTGTAATATTTCGAAATAAACAAAACCTTGTCTAGAAACTTTCTCCTATTATTTTAACCTCAACTGTCTAGCCAGCTCAGCAAAAATAATTGAATGGAGCGGCATTTAACGTTCAACTGCGAAGAGAGAGTAAACAAAAGTCGGAGGGGGGCTTCTATGGGTGGGCCGGCCTCTCGATCGAGAAGGTAGTGGCGGTGCTTGGGAAGCGGATGTCGAACTCGCGTCAGCATCACGAGCACACGTGACGCGATGATACATACATTTCACATTTCACATTATATTCGTCCACATAATACACACATTTAATTAGCCAGTCTGAGGCATATAGGATAAAAACCAAAGAAATAAATATAATGGTGAACTGAAAACGAAAATGGCTTTTAGCTGGGAAACTGTCATGTGGCCATGGCTGACTGACTGGTCGAGAATAATATATATTTGGCATATACAGTGGCTGCTAGGTAAGGGAAACGGTATAATCATAAGCTATTGGAATCTAAAGAGCCTTAAAGTGATATATTTATAACTTTATTATACTTATATTTGGGTTTTGAAAAATCGGACAAATGCGAGATAAGACAAATTGAGCTAATTTTGTAAATTAAAGAGATTATTGAGCAATAAAATAATTTTATTGGTCAGGAGATAAAGGCAAAAAGTACATATATAAGAAAACCTCCTAAAAGGAGAGCCTTTTGTTATGTTTGAACTATGGTAATGTTAACTTTTCATATAAGCAAGCCACAAATTATATGAAAAAAAGAGTTAAGTAAAGTGGTAAACAAATTCTAAAATTTTCCGACCATTAACAAATAAATAAATAAATTTTTGCAAACTCCCCGCCCATCTTTTGGGTGGATGTATATTTTCCAGATACCATCCCACACACGTGCTCAGCGGCACAGGCCCCACCAGACCAATGACCAGTATATATATTCGCCTTTCTGCTCATAACATATGCTGCTGCCGGCTAAATTTAAATGTCCCATTTAAATTTGCTGAAAGTGTAGCGACTAACGACGAATTGCAGAGGCTTGGCGTGAAATATTGTTATTGAAATGAGCAGATATATATTATCTGTTAGATAGAATAGATGTACACAAGTGTTGTTAGATGGACGACGAGGCACATAAATCATAGTAAAGAAGCCAGAACAAACAGAGAGCAAAACACACACACATCACATACACTGTATTAAATAGGAGTTAATAAAGAGAGAAGGCTGTGTTTGTCTGTTTGGTGGAATGTCATGTCATTGTAGGGACGGGACACAAAGCAAAGATACGTGTGACAGCCGGTAACGGGGTCTGTTCCAAGACTTTGCCATTGCCGGGTTGACGAAATGCATTATAAATTTAAAATAATAATTATAAAGCAGCTCAAAGAAGGACGCAGGTTAAAACTTGGACTTGGACTCGGTTAGAGCAAGCGGTCGGTTTGGTCGCAGTTTTGCAAAACAAAAGGATTTTAATTTATTTAACAACCGATCTGTGGCTCCTTTGTGTCGCAACTCACCTTCGCTGCCATTCGGCCGGGATGCAGCCTTGGCCAAGCAGCGCGGACAGGATGCGGTTAGATCGATGAGACTGTGCTCCGGAGCGGCGAAGGGCAGATCTTTGTAAACGAACGTGGTTGGCGTGGGCGGGTCTGTGAGTGTGGTGGCGAGTGGTTGGTTGTTTTGTTGTGGTTTTGGTATTGGTTTGGTGTGAGTGGATATTAGATTAGCCCTGGCCAAAGGTTACAGCTTCTCCCCCCACCCAGTCGTTGTCGAGTGACTCATAAAGACCTCAGTTTGTCCCCAGTTTGTGGCCAGGCTTTGCAAGGAATTGCGACAAGAAATCGACAGACATGTGATCAGAACTGGCCACCTTCTTATCTATATATCTTATCGGCTAGCGCTTTTGGCAATCTAAAGAAAACCCCCAACTCTTGGCAACCCCCCCCCCCCCCCCCCCCCCCCCTGCGTTGCGAGTTGGCGAATCCATTAATAACCATAATTGACAAATTGTTTGCGCGAGTTAAAAGGAAGACAACTGCAAGTGAAATGGCCTCGAGTCACGCAATCAGGATATCGAGTGGGAATTCGAATCGTACCATGTCCAACGGCATTACGTAAGGTTTCATTGAAGACGTGACTTTGGCGGGGGCCGTCGTCTAACTATATATACTCAGAGATACAGACTAGATATACTCATCTATACTATCTATTTAGAATGGCGGCTGTCGCACTTGCCGATTTTAAAAATACCCCTAGCATGTATAATATAGGGATTCTTTGTGGTTGGTCGTCTCTCCCTCTCTCTCTCTCCTCGGAAAGTAAATATTTTGATTTATTTTCGTTGTTTCGAGAAACACACAGGCACACAGCCTCTGCCCCGAACTTGACAGTGTGGGCCTGTTCGCTCGGAAAGTGCTTGCAATGTAAGAGACTCCTCACTCCTCTGCTCCGCTCCTAGCCAACTTCAACTCTCGGTTCTTCCGTTCGGTAGCAGCACCTCTTTCTCTACTTACCCTCTTTCTCGGTCAGGTCGGAGAACTTCACGCCGCCACTAGAGTTTGCATGTTTTTTTTTTGGGGGAAGAAACAGAGAGAAAGACAAAGAGCTGGGATTAGCATCTATTCGTGGAATATCTATTGGTATTCTCTAGGCAAAAGGAGAGTTATTCGGCAACGAGACTCGAATTAATCGAAATATGCTTTGGAATTTGTACGATGATCGTCTCAGGCAAAAGACGAGGGGCAGGCAAAGCTACTCGGGCCCCAACTCAGGTGGCGACCTCCTTGAGTGGCTCCTTTCGCCTTGAGTGCCGCGCTTAGCTTGCATTTTACTTTAGTTTTGTTTATTTTTTATTATTATTTTTTTTTTGCAGTGTAATAAAGTGTGTGGAGAGAGCATTTACCTGAGTAAAACAGTGGCCGTTTCAGGCACGCGGAATACCTGAAAATATTTAACATGCTCATTGCTTTGTTTCGGTTTTCAGGGGGCAATAGAAATGTTAAGAGAGGAGGGAGTATCTAAAAGTAACGCTACTCCTCATCATCCTCTTCCGCTGTGCCTCTGCTTGGGCACCACTTACACTAGGATCGGCTTAGGATCCGCCCGGAAAGCCCCCATGATCCCTTCCCATCCCATTGCATCCCCACGACACTCACCTTCCATCCAAGGTTCTCGAAGAAGGTGCACAATCGGGACTGGCCCGTCGTCTTGCCGCCACAGGGCCCTGAAAATGCATAATATAATAATGTAATGTAATTCTCTTTATTTATTTACAGCCAGGTTAAGGTTAAATTTCGTACAAAAACAAGGACAAGATTTGCTATTTATTCTTAAAGTTAAATCTTATGTAAAGTAGGGGGATTTTCACTTAAAAAAAGGCACGTGTAATTCCTTGATTACCATTTTATGTTACCATAACTTGTTTTAATCCAACGAATCATAATCTTAATTAACTTGTAACTTGTTTAAAGCAAAGAATGATATTTAACCACGCTTAGGTAAGCAGTTATGAGTGCCTCATTATTTTTTGTAAATTTATTTAAGCGAATAAACATTGGAAACTTGATAAAAAGAAAATAAATCCCCAAATTTCCTTAATGAATTTCATGATGACTAAACCATATTTGAAGACTTTTTTGCTGTCCAAATTTTGAGTTCTTCAGTTTCAAGTTAATCGTAATGTCAACACTCATTTCTTTCTAAGATAAGAAAGCTACGACTCCTATAAAGGCACGTAAGTTCAACCTTCAAGTTCCCCTAATTGTGCATTGTTTGAATTGACGAAAAGGAAATAATGTGTAAAGACTTGTGCCCCAAATTCCAGTGAGTCAGCTGCAGTCTAGAGCTCTTGGTTGATTAGCTTAGCCCAGCCTGACCCTGACTGCAATTACGCCCCTTGACGGCCATCATGGTCGATGCACTGTTCACCGATCAGGGGAAATCGATTCAGAGTGAGCCAGCCAGACAGTTTGAAAACTAAAGGAACGGAATCCCAGCCAACTGATAAGCAATTCTTTGAATGGGTCTTTTTGGGAATTTAGTGGGAACTTTCTATTGAGTACCCGCCTCCCCACGTGGCGATGGGGCCTGTCTTTTATCAGTCAGTCAGTCAGCCTGCCCACCCGCCCGCCTCTCTTCCTTTAACGCGTCACCAGAGAATTATTAGATTTCTGGGTGGAGGAAGTCAGCGATAATTCACAGGGACAAGCAGTATACGTATATATGAGAGATATGCCCGCCAATACATCAATGCTATATTCACATATATTTGTTTTTGTGGGGCTTCTAATCACAGCCATAACTTGAGCCAAATTAAATGATTAGACCACGCGCCCAACCACTGCTCATATGATGGCGCTGATGGCGATGATGGCCCGAGCCAAAAAACTGGTTTTATGGTGGCTCTCGGCTCTTTACATACGTCAGGCAGCGCGGGGTGCTTTGAAAAAAGCCGGTAGCCCCAGTAGCTGTGCATAATGAATACAAAATATATTCCTATCCCGCTGGCCAGGTGGGGTAAATGGAAAGGGGAAACGGGCAACGGGCAACGGGAAACCAAAGTGCGAACCGTGAGAATCCGCGTGGCGGGGAAGAAGCTGCGCGCAGGACACAATCTCTACCCCTCAATCGCAACGCGACGACCTTGACACAAATCGTAAACAAATCGGAATTCGGGGGTGGGACCTGGATGCGCGAGTACGAGGATACTCGGACACTTGTAACAGATACACAAAAGCCAGATTTTGTGGCTGCCTGGGAAAACGAACATAACTCACCGCCAGTTAGGACAATCTTGTACACGCGTTTCTCCTTCTGGGACACGGAGCCCATTTTGATCAACTTGAGGCTGGGCATGGCTCCGGGCTTCGGTGAGGTGGACTTGCTGATCACAACCTGCTGCTCTTGTTCCTTCTCCTGCTGCTGCTGCTGTTGCTGCTGCTGCTGCTCCTGGCCATTGCTGGTGGCCATCATCGACTGCTGTCCGTTGAGGAGTGTGGCGGCAGGTGGTAGTTGGTTGGCTGTCGTGGCCATGTCTTCGGTATTCTGTCGGAGAGGAGCCGACTGACTGTGTGTGGTGGCACGCAGAAAACTCTTCTACGTCGCAGCTGGCACACGGTGCACGTGCCTTTTTAGGTTATGCCTGTCTGCGAAATGGGAGCAACGCTTGCTGCTGCTGCTGCTGCTGCTGCTCCTGCGGTTCCTGCGAGGAGTCGGTGCTGTCTTCTAGGTGGGGTGGGGAAATCCAATCCTTGGCCTCACACTTTGCGCTCTGCAATTCAAAAAGCCGAACTCGCGTGGATAATCATGCCCAGCGATTGCGCGGGACACTGTAGTTGCGGAAAGCCGACGACTACTGGGATATAGAGATTCACCAACAGCGACCAAAGGGGCCAGCGTCAGACTGTTTGAATCCGTGCCGCATCCGAAAAATTGGGCGATATCAAAGTTTATGCGTTTTATAATGGCACAGCATTCTGTTTACGAGTTGACACCGCATTAATATTACACAAGTCGAAGCGAAATAACGAATAATATTGAAAATGTGCCGACCGTCGGTCTTATACTTTTGTTGAAATGCAATGTGGCCGAGTGCTCTAGCGGGAAAATACCGGAAAGTTATCGGACGAGCAGGGCAGAGCTTTATGGTCATATTACACAAAAACAGCTGATTGAGGAGCTTTGAAAATATAACAATTATTTCTAAATTGCTCTGCAATTTATAACTCAGTTTTAGGAAATTAGTGAATATATTTTCATATTTCAAGAACTATTCCTAATAATATATATATATTTTTTTTTTTAAGATATTTATGGTCGCGGGAATCGTTGAGAGCCATTCGATCATAACCGGGCGTTTAGAAGATGGGGTAAAATATGGTTTGAAAATTGTTTGAAATTAATTACAATATTATTGTACAACACGGGAAGCAAGATCGCTGTGGTGGAATCTCTTTAATCAATCTAAGAGATAGCGGGTCGGCCAGCCTGCTATCCAGTGGATTTGGGCGATCCATTAGCCTATCCAAGTATCGTCTGCTGTGTTTATTAAGGAGGTCGCCCACAGAAACAAGGCGTAGGTCGTTTTGGATAGCCTGGTTGGTTAGTTACCTGCTGGAAAGCTGGAGGCTTATGGAGCTCAGAAGCCAATCGAGCTTCTGGAGTTTGCCTACGCACTTAGCATTGACTGCCGTGATGTGGGTGTTCCATATGAGACGGTGATCTAAGTTTACACCCAGGTAGCAGTGAGAGGTGGCGTTTTTAATGGTGTCACCATCAAAAGTATGGACGACGTCGATCACAAGTCTTAAGAAAGGTCTTAAGGAAGCCCAAGCGGTCAGCTAAGACGTGTGGAACGCAAGCAGCGCCTATATGAAAATGTGTTAAAAAACAACGATGCTATGATTATTTTTTTATATAATTTTCCAGATTGTTCCTATAGCAGCTATAGCTATATTGCGATTGTCATAAAACTTAAATCAAAATTCTGGAATAATAAATGCTATCACTTAATAGTGACCAAATCTAAAGTTTGATGAAAATATGTTGAGAAACAACGAAGTTATAATTTTTTTTTCGAAAATTTTGCCGATCGTTCCTATGGCAGCTATATGATATAGTCGTCCGATTTTCATAAAATTAAAAATGAAATTCTGAAACAATGAGAAGTAGTCAAGTCTCAAATTTCATGAAAATATGTTGAGAAAAAGTGAAGTTATGATTTTTTCTATTATTTTCTTGATTGTTCCTATGGCAGCTATAGGATATAGTCGTCCGATCCGGCCCATTCCGACTTATGTATGAGTAAGAATATATAGAAGACTATCTGCAAAGTTTCATTCAGATAGCTCAAAATCTGAGGCAGTAGTTTTGAGCGTATTGTTCGACAGACCCTGCAAGAGTATAAAAAGAAATTAAAACCTTCTATTTCAGGATATTAAAATTAGTTCAATTGGAGCGCAACAACACCCATAATAGAATGAATTTTGCCGTTTTTAAATTTTAAATATTTTTGTGTCACAAATTGACGCTTTTCGCTCTCTATTTTTTAAATTTTTCAAAAGTGACCAGATTTGTATAATTCTTGTTTTGGTATTTTCGTATTCGTATTGAAAAAGTTTCAACTTTGTCCTGGTTTCATTAAACTATCATACGGCGGTCACACTCGATTATTTCCCAATTTAAAGCGTAGTTTATCAAAACGGGCGATGCGCGGACGTCTCCAAATACAGCAATATTAAATTAAGCAACTCGCCACCAGTGCCACAACTAGTGAAATTGCATTACCCAAATCGGCATTATCAGACCCACAGAGCCCTGGTGTGTACATTTTCACACACCACGTAACAACACATGTGCGTGCGTGCATGTATGAGTGAGCGAGAGCGAGTGTCAAAATGACAGCAGCAACAACAACGAAAACAACAACAATAGCAGCAGAAACAAAATCCACCATAACAAAAACAACAACAGCAGAAATATAGCCAGCCAGCTGTGCGAGGTCGTGTTTTCCCTCTCTCCCGTTGACAAAAACGAATTAGAAAAAAGGAACTACACATTTTTGAACAAATTTTCGGTTATTTTGGCGAAGCAAGAACAAAAAAACAAAAACAAAAAAAGGAAAACAATCTAAAATCAAAACAACGGAAGACGGGAGACAGGAGAGAATAGAGTCCAAAATTGTTCGTTACTTGTTACCTCATTTCAATCCCACTGAGCGTGTTATGAACATACTAAAACCAGACAAGCTCAAGTGCATCGTGTTTAACCAACTGCGTCACACTTGGACGTTTCTATTGTTTGTGGCGACTCTGCTGCGGCCACTTCTCCGCCTACCACGTCCACGGCCGTCCGCCGAGCAGCTGGAGCCTCCGCTTAACAACAACAACAATAATAATAACAACGAAGTGATCATGGAGCGGGACTTGCCGGAGGAGGGAATGGATCAGCAGCAGGCTCAGGAGGAGGAGCAGCAGCAGCAGCAGCCGCCGCAGCAGTTTCTTCCTGGAAATCAGGCAGAATTCATTGCCCTGCAAGTGTATGAGGGTGTTGGCGAGCCCATGGATGCAGCCAGCGACTTGGACGAGGAGGAGGAGGACGAGGACGACGACGATGTGGATGTGGACTATGGCGACACCGATTCGGACCCGGAGTTCGAGGATATGTACTCTGACGACATGACCAGCTCTAGCGATGAGCTGGAGGAGGACAAGGAGAGCTCGAAGAGCGTGGTGAAGGCCTACCAGTTCCCGAATGAGCCTATGGATCAGCAGCAGCCACGTCCCAACTACGCCTTCCAGCCGCTGCGACTCGTCAAGTGCCAGTACAAGAAACACTGCAAGGGCGGATTCCCCCTAGAGCGCAGTGGCCATCGCATTATCGCCTCCAACTCGCACCTGTACTCTCTCGGCGGCTACAATCCGCGCAGCGCCCTGCGTGCCTCCCGCCGTGGCCATTGCCTGCTCTTCCAGGAGCTGTGGAGCTTCAACTTTGCCACCCGCACCTGGAAGCTGGAGCTGAATGCGGATAATGCCAGCAATATGCCCGTTGAGCTGGCCTCCAATGCGTTGACCATTCACAATAACGTGTTGATTGTGAGTATCTATCGGGGACTATCTACTAAATGGGGAGGAGGGGCGGTGTTAGATGTGCAGGCGGGGCTGGAGGGGACGGTTAAGCAGACGAAAATAGATGAGCGAGTTTGATTGTTTCTCTCTCTCTCGTGGCATCTTTGTGTGTTTGTGTTGGACTGCACTGAAAGAAAGAACCCCAGCTTAAGATCAGTAATCTTTCTTCTTATTTTATTTAGTATTTAAATAAGAACTAGCATTGCCTTGGGTTTTAATAGTTTGCAAACCAAAGTATTAAATATAATCATTTATAATTGAAGGAAGTTAGTAAAAGATGCAGAAAATCCTTTAAAAATATCAAAAATTATTGATTATTATTCATAATATCAGCTCCTCAAGTGATCCATTTCTTTTTGTTTTGTGTAGGAAAGCAAAAAACCATCAATTGCAAATGAAAACTTGTTTGTGCTCTGAAAAATTGAGAAAATTCAATTGAATTGGTGGTGAAATGAGAGAGGAAATCATACACAGCTGATCGGGCGATCCCACTCTCACACGGAAGAGAGAGTGGAGAGTGGCGAGTGGAGAGTGTGGAGTGGAGAGAGCGAAAGAAAGAGGGTTATTCTGGGCACTTAGAATCGAGGGAATCGGAGAATTGCCAGGGCCAATGCCACGCCCAGCGCTGAGACCCAGCACCTCTCCGCTCCGCCGCCTCTGTCACTGTGCCTCTTTGTTTATGCATTCTAAACACCCGAAATGTCAACCCAAACAGCTGCCCATGGCCATTGCCATTTGCCTCTCACTCTTTGCCCACTGGCAGCAGTCCCAGTCCCAGTCCCAGTGTGCCACCACCACCACCACCATCACCTCCTCCTGGGCCTCCCCTTTGGCTCTGCGCATGCCAGGCAACCCTCTTTGGCCGTCCGTGTTTTGTTTTCCACTTTTCGTTACTACGCAGTTGTTGTTTATGCTGCTGCCGCATGCAACAACTTGTTTTCCAGCTTTCCCCACCTCACTCACTCGCTCGCTCGTGCTGGAAAAACTCAAAACATTGTATTTACCATTTTTTATCCAAACAGCCAGCCAGCAGCCAGCCAGCTGAGTGCGCGCGCTTTTTGCTGGGTGGAAGCTCTGGCAGGGGGAGAAGGAAAAATTGAGGAAAACTGAAAGCAAAACCAAACGGTAGCTGTTGGCATTTTATGCTGGTTTCCCTTGGTTTCCCCCAATGCATTCCACAATTAGCTATAATTTGATGACGAATCATGCCCCGATACATACACACAGACACACACTGAGGACACATGTTTCCGCTTATCTCGACTGCAGCTCAGCCTCTGTTCTGCTGCTGCTTCTCCTTCTCTTTGTACTCCTCCACCATGGCGTTGATAAGCTGCTGCTCAAGTATCTGCTAATTGAATGCAATGTCAGGGGCGTGGATGCAACCCGCTTGACTTCTTCTATGGAATAAATGCATAGATATGCATATGCGTAGTAGGAAAAATATCTGAAAAGTCTAGTCTTCTAGAAGTAGTTATATTTATGAGTTCATAACTTTTTCAGTTTTCAATATATTTTCACCAATTTTGATATTTGACCATTAATCATTATTCCACAATTTCGATTTAAATTTCATGAAAATAGGACGACTATATCCTATAGCTGCCATAGGAACAATCTGGAAAATAATAGAGAAATTCATAACTTCGCTGTTTCTCAACATATTTTCATCAAACTTAAGATTTGGTCACTTAATATTATTCCAGAATTTCGATTTAAATTTCATGAAAATAGGACGACTATATCCTATAGCTGCCATAGGAACAATCAGAGAAATAATAGAAAAAATCGTAGCTCAGTTGCTTCTCAACATATTTAAGATTCGGCCATTCAATGTTATCTTAGAATTTCGTTTTTAATTTCATAGTTCAATTGCAATCTGCAAGGGTATATAAACTTCGGCGAGCCGAAGTTAGCTTCCTTTCTTGTTTAAGCTTAAAACCCATCCATAAATATTGTATAAGGCAACTCAAAGCATTCAATTAATAATTAATCTTATTCCCTTTTCAGTCTCATGGCGGCACTGGCTATCCCTTTGGCGAGTCCTGCTCCAACGACTGCTACGTTTATCGCACGGCCAGCGCTGGCGCGACACCTGGAGTGGAGCGGCTTAAGGTGACCGGTGATTTGCCCACGGCCCAGTATGGACCGGGCATAGTGATCCACAAGCACTTCCTTTACACAATTGGCGGAACGACGGGCTTCGACTACACCTGTGATGTGTATCGCTTGGATCTGCAGACCCGTAAGTGGGAGAACGTGTACATTAGTCGCCCCGAAATGCGCGATGATCCGGAGGGACGCTACCGCCACGAGGTGGTCTACGATGGCAAGCACATCTTTGTGCTAGGCGGCGGTACATCGCACTCCGTGTACGATCTGCAGCGCATTCCGGCCTATAACCTGGAGGCGAACTGCTGGGATTACTTTGATACCCATCCTGATCGGCGTACAGCTGAAATGGATGATGGCAACCGAGGCTATCCGCGGCCACGCAAGTGCTTCTCCTGTGTGCAGCACCAGTCTTCGAATGGAGATATCGAGGCCTTCATCACAGGCGGTCTACAGGTGAGTTGTTGGCGAAAAAGACAACGCATTAAACAGCTTCTAAGATTGAACATCACTTTGCCTTTTGCAGGGTGACTTCTCAACGTATTTCTCGGACATCTGGAAGCTCAATCTTCGCACCAAGCAGTGGTTCCGCATCGAGACTGCCACCCTGCCGCGTCCCCTATACTTCCATTCGGCGGCACACTCGGATAATGGGTGTATGTACGTGTTCGGGGGCATCGAGTACAACGACAAGGAGATGCGTCGTCGCAAAGACCTCTACAAGATGTGGATGACGGTGCCCAAGCTGAGCGAAATGTGCTGGGACGCCGTCACCTACTACAACGACAATCTGGACTTGTACGACCGGAAGACGCTTCTTAGTGCCGGTATTCCGAAGCGTTTCGCTGAACGCCTGCCGCCGCAGCGAAGGAAGCTGATGGATAAGAATCAGCCGGACCCCTCAATCCTATTTTCACTGTACTCGAACCCAAAACGCGCCCGCTCCACAACGCAATAGGCGTGCCCCGCCCCCCCGTCCCCCCCTGTTGCCACAAAAATAAAAAGGGCGAAGAGGTCGAGAAAGAGCGGAGAGAGAGCTTCGTCTCGACGCCATGAATCTGTTTCAGTTGCAGAACTTTTCGTTAATATTGTTTAAAAAGTTTTGTTTTCACATTGAGAGCGCGCGCTGTGATCGAATACGAAGGACATTTATAGTTGTACACATACATATTTTGATATTTCGTAGACTCGAAGGAAGGATGGATAGGCGAAGGACATGTTTAGCATGTAAATAAGATTGTAATTAATTTTAGCTAGCGGAACAACAACAGCCAGAGACAGGCCATGCGTATGTATTCTAAACTTCAGCTTACAGATCAGCCGGCGCACCCCACACCCAATCATCAAAGCTACACCCTACAGTATCTCACTACCAACCAGGTCGTCCCCAAACTCACTCGCCATATAACACGGCCCTGAAAATTGTTCACCCTTCTTTGAAAATCCCCTTTCACCCACCCCCTTGCCCACTTTACACGCAAAACGAACCAATATGGAAGGCGGAAGGCTACACCAAACAATGTCATATAGAGAGGGGCCCCCCGATAGAGGCCAACCCCCCGATGTATTTTTGTCAAAGTGTACATAATACTTAGCGGTAGTAATATTTAATTAACATAAGACTCTCCATCATTATTGCGATATCATTGTACCAATGCAGTGCGTACGGTACTGCCAGCCCCCGAAGCGAACCTCGGTTTGCTCCGATTATATATTATTACCCAAGACTAAATTTGGTTGAATCTAAGTTAATAAATAAATTTATAATGCAACACCATCACTCGGCATCGCCTCTATTGTTTCCGTACCATCCGCATCCTGGCACACATCGCATCGCATCGTCCGCGGCGTAGTTGTCAATGACCTAGTTTCCGTTTCGGCACGTTCATGGCTTTTGGAAGGAGGAGGAGAAGGGCTCCGCTGAGTCATGCGCAATTTGCAATCCCAAAAATGCACCCTGCCAGCCAGTAGCCATGATTTTCGGCTAACTGCGTATCAGCACTGAGGGGCACAAAGTACAGGTATTCGGGGCAATCAAGCGTTTTCGAATGGTTGGTGGTTGAAAAGAAGGCGACGACTGTGGCTGCTCTGACCCTGCGGAGCGCGCTGATGCATCACGCTGCCATTGAGGGTGAGGAAGAGTGCAGTTTTTGCTGCGTAATACATGGGTCCGTGACCTGGATTTTGGTGATGACGTCACCGATTACGCCTACAAATTCTCGCTGAGCCGGAAGTTATGGGTTCAAGTTGAAGATAATTTAATTGCCTATGGAGATAGTTATAAATAAAATCAACCTAAAGCCTGTATTTTGAGACATGAATGTGGTTTTGAGGTCTCTTTAAGAAAGGAACTATAGGAAAGCTAAATGTATGTACATGTGGACAATCTTGTACCTTCTAAAAATGTGGTTTACAAGTTTTTAATAATAGTTTGGTTATATTTAATATAGAGTGTTAAGAGTTTGTTTTGCTAATTAAAATATCTAAGCTTTGTATATTACTATAAATTCTATTTTTTGAGGTGAGTATATTCTGGGGTACTATGTACAATGTACATATTTAAGATCTATTTTGTAAATCTTTATTATTTATTAAAGAATGATATTTCTAGAATGCATTAGGCACATTTCGAGGTTAAAAAATCTTGCATTTATCTTTTTATTTATGAAAATGCACCGAGCATAACCGTCTTTCTAATTAGTTGTCAACGGCTGTATATTCTCGGTGAAACTGGAGAGATGTGGGAGGAGTTATTACTTTCTATATTCCTGTATAATGGAGTAAAACGCTAACATCAAACGTATATACATTTATAGATTTGCACATATAGAATAACCAAAGTAAATAATCCTGCAGTTGTATATGAAATCAAAATGCGAAAGACATCAAAGTTTTGTCAAATTGATGAATCTTCAATGAAATGTTGATGCACTTTTGACCTTAAATGTTACTAATAAAACTAGATTTTTATTAATAAAAATTTAATGTAATTTATATGAAAATTCTGTGTTTGCTAAAATGAATATTCATATTATTTACCGGGAAAAACTTATATTATATTATATTTAATAATTTAAATTTGCCGCCAACGAAGCGTCATTCACCCCGCAACGCCTTCACCTTATCAGCTGTAAGCGTCAGAGACCAGTGTGAATTTTGTTTTATTGTGTTTTTCTTATTTTGTCACATTAAAAACATCAAAATGTTAAAACCCAAAGCTTTGACGCAGGTGCTCAGCCAGGCCAACACCGGGGGCGTGGAGAACACACTGTAAGCGCTACACCCACCTGTAAGGATCCAGTAATTACAATTTCCCCCTTTTTCCACAGCCTGCTCAGCCAGGAGGGCGCTCTCCTTGCCTACTCCGGCTACGGGGATAAGGATGCCCGGATTACGGCCGCCATTGCGAGCAACATTTGGGCGGCCTATGAGAAGCACGGGAGGAATGCCTTCCGCGAGGACCGTCTCACCTTTGTGCTGATCGACTGTGAGAACGGGCATGTGGCCATCACCCAGGTACGAGCTTGATTCCGTCTCCCAGAGAACCAAACCAAAGTCTCACTCATTCCATTGCAGGTTGCCAGTGTGCTGCTGTGCCTGTATGCCAAGCAGACCGTGGGTCTGGGCCTGCTCAAGCAAAAGGCCATGTCGCTGGCCTCGTATTTGGAGCGTCCGTTGAAGCAGATCTCGGCCTCATAAAGATAATGCGTTGTACGATATAGAAGATGGCGAACTGAATATGTTTATAAGTGTATGCATTAATAATGAATTAAATATGTATCTAAAACGGCAGAGAATTAGAGTTCTCATATCTGTAGTTCCGCCCAAGTTCCTTCTTTAATAATTTTAAGTAGATTTTAGATAGAGACTGTCAGGTGTTTATTATTTTGCAAGTTTTGTTCACGTTAATTAAGATATAATATGTATGGGGAAAAGAAAATCAGATTTTGGACTTATTTGCTAAATGTGTGGACTCCTCTGCAAGCGCTTATTCGATGGCATATAGCTTCAGGGTGCGGTCCATGCTGGTGGAGGCGAGGTATTGCGCGTGCTTGCCAAACCGAACGCCCGTTGCCAGGGCTGTGTGGTCGTTGAATACCTTCAAATCCTGCCACTGCTTGCACAGGTAAACCCTAGAAATAAAGAGAGGAGGAAGCGTTAGTAAAGGCTTAGCAACAGAAAAAACAAGTTCTCAGGAGGAATTTATTGCGGAAATATGCGAAAATTCAAGCGAAAAGTTTATCGCGAATATGAAAGTAAGTTTAAAACGCAGGCGAGTTCGACTTTAGTGATAATTCTATGCTCAACCAGATTTCGCGAGACCCAAGACCCATGTGGAGCCGGAACCCCCGAAGCCCATTAATTTAACCATCGAGGACTTTAATGCGGTAGGAAATATGACGTACAAGCCTCAGCTTTCCCCTCAGTAATCCTTTTTTCCTAGCGCGGTGAAATTGCCAATCCTCGTGCTCCTTGTGTGGTGACCACCATTGATCCCGACTACATAAAAGATGCCAGTTTGCAGCGTTTGGCCAGAAAGTTTCGCATGAAAACGTAAGACATTCAAGTAAATAAGGCAAACACTCACAATTCCCTATTTTCAGAGACATTCTACTTCTACGAGAGATCACGCGAAACCGTTTTATGTTCTATGCCACTCAGGAACTCTTCCTGGATCGAAAGCGCGAGAAGGAGCATCAGGACAGACTGTACAAGAAGGCTGAAGAGTTCCACAAATTTGCGGAGGATTCACTCAAAAAGATGGAGGCGGAGGAGTTTAAGAAAATGCTGGAAGCCCAGGAGAAACTAAAGGCCCTGAAGGAAAGCAAGGTGGCCGAGGAGCTAAACGAGGTGAAGCTGGAGCACCAGCGCGTCCTGATGGAAGTCCAAGAGGTCTACGGCCGCTTTCAGTATCTCCTAAAGCTGATAAGTTATTTTGACGACACGGTGGAGGAGGATCAGGTCGAGGAGGAAGGCCACAGCAATGGGCTCGTAATGCCGCCCGAAATTTTGAACATGGAGATAACAGAACGGCATCCGGCGGGCTTAGAGCAGGTGCGTCAGGTCCAGGCCTACATGGAAAAGGTGGTGCGACCCTATCTGGCCAAAAGGAATCACCTCGACGCAGAGATCTGGATTCGTGGCTACGAGAGGAACCGCCTGAAGGTCTCCAACTACAACAGACGCTTCACACATCTGGCCATCCTCAATCACATTGTGGGCATCCTCCACGACAGGTCCCAGAAGACGTACGAGCGACAGGTGAAGGCCAATGTGTTCCTCAAGGATCCGGCCTTCCTGCAGCGACGTGTGGCTGCCCTTCAGGAGCGCGCCAAGGGACTGCTGGATGACTACGAGCACAGCTACTGCAGGGAGTAAGTTCAGAGATCTTTAGTCTTGTTTTTTTATAGAGAATTTCCCATTTACATCTCGCAGCAAGCTGAACATTAAGCTGAAAAGCATTGTTCCCGTGATCCTGAAGCAAATACAGAACAAAGTCCAGCCGGAACAGCAGAAACAAGTGGCAGAGCCGCCGCCTAAGCCGGTGGCAAAGAAGTCATCTAAGCAGTGGCGCACTCTGGAGGATATGAAGGCTCCACCGCCGCCGCCCAAGTCCACCTACGAGGACGAACAGGACACGACGCTGGCTAAGGTGGAGAAAATCCAAGCCCATGTTCTGGTAAGCACAATCTTTGCGCTTTTTTGTTGGTAAAGAGTTTTTACGAATATTTTATACCAGGATCTCTTGGCCAAGTTGGACCACATAGAACCAAACAAGCTGCGCAGCGTGGAGCAGCAGGTTCGTCGCCGCATGGCTGCCGAAAAGGAGATGTCGCGTCGGGCTTTGGTTAAACAGAACCGCCTGCACAACTGGATGGCCCATTTCAAGAAGCACCATCGGCTGCAGGTGGAGCAGCGAAAGAAGAACAGGGTCTAACCAAAGACATTTTATAGTAGTAAGATGCGTAACGAGCATACATAGAGAGCTGAGAGCAGTCTCTCACTGGCTTTTGAACAATATTTGAGAGATCCACGAGCCAGTTCAAAAAAATCGTGTGCAAAAAAATCGTATGGCGTTACGGATCTTATATATAAAATGTCTTTGGTCTAACTAACCCCATAATACATAGAAAACGTAAACCTCCACAGGATTAATCACAATAAAACAGAAAAAATACAACAAAACAAGAAACTTACCTGACATCAGTGCCGGCAATCGCCAGATAGGTGCCACTCTGGTCAAAGCACAGATCCTTGACCTCGTATCCATCGTCCAGCTGGATCGTCTTGAAGTTCTTTAGCTTCCGGAGATCCCACAGCTTCACGCAGGCATCATCGGCTGCCGTGGCCAGATAGTAACCGTTCTCCGAGAACGAAATTGCCGAAATTGGGCCCGTGTGGCCGGGGAAGTTGGCCACGTTGCTCTGCTCCTTCAAATCCCAAATCTTGACCTGCGAGTCCACGGTGCCCGTGCCAAAGATGAGGCCGTCGGGATGGAATTGTGCCGTTGTGAGTCCCACTTCGGCCGTGTCGATTACCTTGGTGAGCAGGCGGCCCGTACGTATGTCCGAGAAGGCCCAGTGCTTGTCCGAAGAGGTGGAGAGCAAGTAGTCGCCAGTGGGATGCAGGGAGAGTCCAGTAACCGGCCCTTCGTGGCAGCGCAGGAGCAGCTGCGTCTGTGAGGTGGGCACATGCCAGATGCGGATGTTCATGTCCGGTGATCCCGTGATGACTGTATCTTCGTTCGGGTGATAGATGACTTTGGTGATCTTCTTGGTGTGACCCTTCAGAATGGCCACCACCTGCTCAGTGTCCTTGTTAAATACGGTGGCGTTCTTGTCGTTGCCGCCGGTCAAAATCTTGCTGTGATCCGCACTGTTGATGTCCAGGGCCAGAATGCCGGGCACCGAAGCCGAGTGCAGGCCGGGATGCGAGGCGACGGTGAGGAAGCTTTTAACCTGATCGGGCGTAACCAAATCCTCGGGCACGGTGCGTCCGCGCTTCTTGCGCTCCTGCGTCAGCACCGTGGCCTTGTCCTGCAGCTTTTGTATAACCTCGGCGCTCATTCCAGCCTGCTCCATGGGATGGGCAGCGGCGCCGCCGGCTTCGGCAGCCAGGGCGGGCTGTGGAATCGCCGTCGGAGCATTGACAATGCCCGCCTGCGGCTTGAGCGTGGCCAAAGCCTCACGGGCGGCGGCCACCTCCTTGTTTAGCCTCGCAATCACACGGCAGGCGGCATCGTGTTGGTACAGGGCATGCGACAGCTCCTGACGCGTCGTCTGCAGCTGTTGGCGCTGTGTGAACGAGGTGATCATCAAGGCGTCCCACTCGTCCTGCATCGTTTTGAGCGTAGCCGGTATGCTGGTGGCGCTTGGCGGCTTCGGCTTCACCACAGCCGGCGTTTTGATCTCGATCAGCTCCTCCACCTTCAGCTCCTTGCCGCTGATCGGGTCGCAGCCGTTTTCCAGCAGATATTTCTCAATGACCCGCTTCTCGAAAACGGCGCCCGAATGCGGAGACACCACGGGAGTCTCGGGCACTTCGTTAGAGACTGCAACGAGAAAAGCGCGCCGCATAAGCAAAATGAATGCTGAAGGACGTTCACTCTACTTACGTGCGCAAACCAAAGCCATTGCTGCAAGTGTTTCTGTCGCCAGTCGCGTAATTTAGTCAGTAAATTAACTTTTTTACACGTTTTTCTAAAATTTGTCGGCGAAGCCGCTTCTTAGAGATACAAATACATTCGATATTACTATCGACCATCGAAAATAGTATCGATTACATTGAGTTACCATCTGGCGTTGCCAGTCCCGAGACATTCAGCGTTGCCAGACACTGTTTTTGTTTTTCACCTTGTGCTGGTTATTTAATGTTTAGCACAACATAATTTACACAATTACTGCCAATAAACTGATCTGAGAATGCTGAAAACCCTGTCACGGTGGCGCCTGGGCAGCCAGTTGCTTCGAGCTGCCGCCCCATCAGTGCGACATGCGTCGGAAGCCACAGAAAACTCCTTTGCCGGGCCGGACGATCAACCGAAGAAGTTCGTCAATCCCTTTTCCCAGACCGCACCATCGGCACCGGCGGCGATAGAAGAGACCAAGGAGGACCGAGAGAAGCGGCTGAAGGTGCTGCAACTGGAGGTGGACATAGCGCACCAGGAGGGCCGCCGGGTGCCGGCTCTGAGCTTCATGCAAGACCACCACTGGGAGCACGTGCTGACGCTGCCCACAAAGTCAGCGCGCATTAAATACTTTGCCTACCTGTGGCAGATCGAGATGAAGAAGGAGTCGGAGCAGCGCAAGAAAGCGCAGCGGGCGGAGGATACAGAGAAGCGGATGGCGGAGGTGCGGAAGGAGCGGGAGGAGAACACGCACATTATCTACGGCCTGGGCCACACGTCCATGTTCCTGCGCATCTACGACTCCACAATCAATCACTGGCAGAACAATCGACTGACCAGAGCCATGCAGTTCGCTCCCAAGATCGTGATGGACTGCTCCTACGACAGCCACATGAATAGCCGGGAAGCGACCTACGCTGCCAAGCAGCTGATGTTGTGCTTCGCAGAGAATCGCCTCAATGACGAGCCCTTCGACCTGCACTTCTGTAACGCCCAGCTGGATGGTTCATGCATGCAAGGCCTCAAGAGATTCATACCCACTATGCTGAATCCGGAGTTCCCGATGAATGTGCACACGCAGTGTTTCACGGAGCTTTTCCCCAAGCAAAATTTGGTCTACCTAACGCCCCACTGCCGCGAGGATTTGGTCACCTACAATCCGGATGATGTCTACATCGTTGGCGCCATGGTCGACACCATGAACAACGAGCCGCTGTCGTTGGCCAAGGCCAAGCGCATGGGGTTGCGCATGGCGAGATTACCCCTAGATCGCTACTTGCAATGGGGCTCGGGATCGGGTAAATCCCTCACCCTCAATCAGATGATCAACATTATGCTGGACCTGAAGAATACCGGCGACTGGGAGGCGGCGCTGAAGCATGTGCCACGGCGAAAGGTTATCCAGGACTCTGAGTTTCAGCAGCGAAAGGAGAGAGACAAATGGTCGATGGGAACGCGGGCCAGGAAGCTCAACATACGGGTCGATCACTTACTAGACTATGTGGATGATCGGCGGAAAGCTTCAGCTTTTGGGACCCCAAAGAAATTGAGAGAGCGTCGGGAGGGCATGGAGTTCCAACTGGACACCTGGGCGACGGGAAAGCAGAAGAAAAAGCAGAGAAACAATTAAAGTTACCAGTTATTATTGCTTAAATTTGAGATTTATTTCATTTGCTTATAGAGAGGAATATTCCTTTTCCTGGAGCATATCTTCAGGATTGTTATTTCATTTGCTTATAGAGGGGAATATTCCTTTTCCTGGGGCGTATCTTCAGAACTGGATTTACGTTCCTGAAGCTCTGCAGATGTCTTGTCCATTTGATTGGTTTCTGGCTTAATCTCTTCCAGGGTAAGAGCATCATGCTCTATCAGAGGCTCTTCTTGGAGTGTCTTTTCAGGATCTGCATGGTGGCTTTCTTCTTCAGTTTCTGGTTTAATCTCTTCCAGGGTAAGGGCATCATGCTCTATCAAAGGCTCTTCTTGGAGTGTCTTTTCAGGATCTGCATGGTGGCTTTCTTCTTCAGTTTCTGGCTCAATGTCTTGCATAATCTCTTCAAGCGTTAGAGTCTCTACTTCAGACTCGATTGGGGACTGAGTTTCGGTTTCCACTTCGGCCTCTTCTTCGGCGGCATCTTCCGCTTCCTCCTTGTCAGTCTTTTTGTATTTAAGCAGCATGTACTTGGCATTGATGGCCTGGTAGTTGATGGCCGCCTTCAGGCCAGCCTGCTTCATCATTTCCTTGGCCTTGGTCTCGTATTCCTGTACCTGCTCCCTGCGCTCCACGGTCAGGAGCTTGGTTTCCAGCAAGAAGAGAGCCTGCGAGCGCAGAGTCTGGAAGAAAGACTGACTCAGGAACGTAAAGTAGTTGTAGGCCACGTAGGCGATGTCGAACATATTATTCCAGCGAGGAGCGCCCTGCTGCAGCTGCAGCATCTCTGTGGGCGAAATATATTGTATGGTTACCCCTGGCATAGGGATCCAGGGACGATCGTAGCTGGCCTGCCCGTCGGCATCCACCTCCTGATGGTTGAGCAATGGCGTCATCAGCAGGTGAACCGATCCATAGCGGCGAGAGCGCGTGGGATCGTGCTCGTAGGCCGTCTGCGTCTGAAGCTCATGGAAGAACTCCAAGAGATTTCGCTCGGTGATATCTGTGGCCCGGTAGTCATTGTCTCCGTGCACCGAGTTATGCATGCGCTCCTCGGCGCTGCGCAGTCCGAAGCCACAAAACGGTCCTGTCTGGATGTCGCCCACATAGCCGCGGTGCAGGAAGGTGCGTCCATTGCGCACCAGGCCGGCAGCCAGCGTCTTGTTGGGCTTGCACTGCTCGTACTCCGGGAAGACGAAGGCCACGCCGGACTCGCGCCAGTAGCGGTACTCCTGCGAGCAGATCTGCTCGCCACCGCGACTCTTAAGGGTCATGCTCAAGTCCCAGTCGAAGGCGCCGACCCGATGGTCGTATCGGGTGCCCAGCAGAGCCCTGGTCCTCTGTTCCCAGTAGGTGGTCACTTCAAACACATGCCAAGGCTGCGGTTGCCAGAAGCTGAAGGCCATCTCCAAGCTATCGCGCTCCTTGTACTTGAGGCCATCGATATTCAGCATGGGAGCCAGGCGCTGTAGCTTCTCCTCATCCGTGACCATCTGGAGTAGAGTGCGTGCCTTGGCGGCCATGTAATGGTGGGAACTGGGACGGATCACCGCATTTCCGTACAGGTCCATGAACAGATGCGCCTTGGACACCAAACTAAAGGACTCTGGATCCTCCAGGGCTATGCCCAGTAGCAGCATATTCCTGGCTATGATCTCGGCACAGCCATCGAGCACATATATATTGAGCTTGGGCTGGACGCCATGGGTGTATCTCTTGGCCAGGGTCTTGATCACATGGCGGGGATCAGCACCGCCGCAAATAAGGATGTTCAGGGTATTTAAACCGTCATCTCCACCAGCACCTTCCTCGGCCAGCGGCTCATCCTTGATCTTGAAGGCCTTCAGATACTCATCGTACAAATCTAACGCCGAGCTGAGTCCCCAGAACATTTTGACCTTATTTTAGTATTCGTTATTCGCAGACTGGGATGCGTTAGCAACTGCCAGTCAGTCTCAGTCTGTTTTTTACTCGATTGACGTCAGTTGCCACGACTACTTGTTGTCGACGTTGTCTCGGCAACGTCTTGGTCCTGCTCCTGCTCCATTCCTGCTACACAGGCATTTGCCTGCATCCGCTGCTGGGATTATGGAGCCGTGGCAGCCATAACGGAAATTGCTTTTCGATATCAGTGGCCTGCAGCGGCAGCTGGACAAATGGCCCCGTCCTAGAGGGATGCGGTGCTATGCATAGAGTATGTATCCAAGGGAGGAGCATGACGCTGGCCGGGGATAATGCATTATTCAGAGTTGGCTGTTTGCTTTCAGCTGATTGGCAAGGCGACCGGCAGCAGCAAATCTATCGGGGATTGCTCTAGGATTCATAATTGCACGATTTTCAAAAGAAAATGGTAAGTCCTCTCAGGGGAAGTGTTTTATGCAAATTGAAAAATACTGCGCTAAGAGCTTATTAAGGATAGTTTTTGTTTGTCTTATGTTAATGGATTAAAGTAAATTGCAAATTGAGTGTTTTAGTTTTCAGTTTAGAAATTAATAATTGAAGTCTTTAAATTACAATCAAAAGATCAATAAAAAAATGGTTAACACAGACACGAAGATAAATAAAAGAAGGAAGCATATCAAAAACACAAGAAAGTCTTGTCAAAAAGATAGTTAAAAGTTAAGACAGTTTTTTTAAGGAAATGTTTTTTTTTTCAGTATCCTGCTTAACCGAAAAATATATTTTTAAAGTCTGACTAATATAATATATTAAACTTTGATGAAATTAATTTTTGAAGAAGAAAACTTGATAATCTTTAATTAAATACGTTTAAGCTATATATTTCAGAGAACTTTTTAAATTAGTTTTTTCATCAAATCTTAATTTAATTGTCTTAATGTACAGTTTTTAAGTAGTATTATTTAATTAATAATCATATTATTTTCAATGTAAAAATTAAATATTATTATGTTTATTAAGGAAACAAAAATAGAAACAATATATCTTAGTATAAATCCTACATTCACACTCTCTCGATTCCTTAAACCCAAAAAGCGATTTAGTAAATTTTCTATCTTACTTTTTTTTTGAACTTGCTAAGCGAAAACAAATTTCCAAAACGAGATAAGAGATAATGCTTGTAGTTTTTTGGCCATTTATTTTTATTGCTGGCCTGCGGGAAAATCGTTGGCGAACAACAGAATGGATACGGGGCCCTCGGCAAGTGGCTTACTTAATCCGGAGTCCGGACACACTTCGGCTGTCTTCTGGGCTAGTTTTTTATTCAGTGTCAGTTTTGTTTTTCGCGTCTTCGGCGCTTCTTCTGCTGCTAACTTTCGCTTGACAAAGTCAGAAAGTTCCTAATACATGGTTAAGTCCTTACCGTAAAGTTTCCTGCCTTGGCTGCCTGTCTTTCTGTCGAGATGTCTTTCAAATGCTTCTATGTTTCTCTCGTTAAACGCTGCGTATGCGCGATTTCAGGACGATAGCAGGGAATAAGATAAGCTCTATGTGCTTAGCTGTGCCTCAGTGAAGGAATGTACTGAAAATGGGGCTTAGATATTTGCTAGATTAAATAAATTAAGTAGCAAAATATATTATTTAGATAAATAAATAAATTGTTAAAGATACCCTGGACATATAACATTTTTTAAGTAATGTTTAGGCTTCTGAAAATGATTCCCCGTGTAGCTTAAACGAGGGAAGGGGGAAAATGCCTTCTGTGCTTTGTGCTCGGCTGCAATTATGCGAAGCCGAAGCAGGAAAAATCCATTCAGAGGCACAAGTATGATGTGCATGCATCTCTCCAAGCCTTCAGCAGCGTTGGCATTTTTTGGAGGATTTTTTTTCGACATGAGCTAGAGAGAGAGCCCGCAGGCAACTTCCGTTTCGGGTTCCCCATTAAATTCTCCGAAAAAACTCAAAAGCAGACTCCTCTCACGGATTCCCTTACAGGCCTTGGGAGTCCCACATTCTAGGGCATCCGCATCCACTTGATTTGGCTGTTCGGTTCGCTAGATTCAATTCATCAGAGCATGGTCCTTGCCTGCTTTGCTATGGCTTTTGCTCTTTGTCCAAAAACCAACCAAAAAAAAAAAAGAACAAAAGTAATTAGAGAGCAAAACCAGAAAAGGATTGACCCAGGCCCAGTATTTTTTCCTATTTTCTGGCAGCTCATTAGACGAGTGTATAACAATCGATCAAGGAGGCTGTGTATGTGGATGATGGGCCTCCTTTGTGGCACTGGGTCGGTGTTGGGGCTGTGGACGTAACCCACAGACACAGACACGAGCTCTTATCGGGAGCATTCATTGTCAATGCTTTCCGCAAACTTTTCTCATTAGACAGTGCAAACAAAATGGCTGCGTCTGCGGTTTGGCCTGGCCACCCGCCCACTCCACTCCCACTTCCCACTTCCACTGCCAATCCCGCCCAGTAGCCGCCCATCTGCTGATGTGGACGCTTTTGGCTTTTGTTTGACATTGGCTTGGCAAATGGTGTCATAATGGCCAGAGAACTGCAAACAAACAATAGCAGGCGGCGCGACGGGACAGATGCGGCTGAGAATAATGGAGAGCGCAGGATGAAGGGCCCCGCCTGCATAATGAAACGACGGCGACAGCAACGGAATTAATTGTTGCCAACTCGATGCATATGTCTCCGGCTCGACCTTGACACAGAAGCCATTAATTCAGAGATTTTCGACAGAAAATAATTAAGGATTTTCACACGTGGCGGGGATTACTGTGGATTGTGAGGGTAAAATAATAAGAAAATATAATATAAGAAATTTTGTCAAGGTTTCGAATTTATGATTATTTTTAATCAATTAAATAAATAATCTAAAGTTTGACTTACTATATAAATAAAATATTTGTTTATAAATTAAATATAGTAAATATTTAAATAATAATCTCTGTAAGGAGATGAATTCTGTTTCGTAAAATAAAGTCACTACGACTTGTTTGTAATTAAAAAACTGTAGAACTTCAAAATGTTACACTTGATACAGAAAAATATCTTAAATTAATTAAGCTTTTATTATATAATAACTGCACTGACTTTATAAAAATCATTTAAAAATGAATATTTAATTTAAATCAATACACTAATCAACTAATAAAAATTTAATTAATTCAATTAATAATAATTGTTGAAACTCATCATAGCATACTTTTAGGCACACATTTAATTGATCTGATATCACCCATAGAACTCAACTCAATTCGTTTAAAACTCTTAGGAAAGAAAACATCCAAATGCTTTTTGCTTTTCCGCAGTAAAGTTGAGTTTAATTTCGATTTAATAGACATAGACAGGGTGTACATTTATCCGTGTTTATTCAGTAAGTAACCATATCGCTATCCGATTCCGTTTCCGTTTCCAGATGCACAGTTCCTCGGGAGATGCTTGTGGCTCAGCTACAGAAGTGGACACTACACTACACGCTACGTAGACATTAATTGCTTAGTTTAACAAAGTTTCACTTGTGGCATGCATAGAAATATCCAGTGTAGAAATATCAATTTGTTGTCATCAAGTTGAGTATTTTGTTTTTGGTTTTTGTGTGTTTTTGTTTTTTTTTCGTTCCAGGCAAGAACCTCTGATTGTCAGAAAGTTATTTAAGTTACATCCGAGGGAAGTGCAAGCCCGTGACCCGAACACAGGTGAGATTCGAACTGAGGTTTGGTTTGTGAATACTAATAATCTACAGCGAACGCGGCTGGGATCTTTCGGGGGAGCCTTAATATATATACATTAGCTTAATATGTTGCTTTAGTGTTTGCTCTGTGCTTGTGTCAGTGTATTAACTTCTGTTTTTTGTGTTTTTAAGCATAGTTACGCTTTTAGCCCCTTAGAGAGTTTGTATTTGCATTTCTCATTTAAACAGTTTCTAAGTTATTGCGCTATTTAGCTCGAGTTTAGTACATAAAACACTCTACGACAATAAAATGTCTAAATTGGCTCGCTTAATGCTATAATTCCTACAGAGTCTGAGACGGTGGTTTATCAGATTTAACTATGTTTTTTTGTGGTTTTTGTTTTTTCGGTCTTAGGGGTTATCATCTACACACAGAAACGATGGGGAATGTGAGGGAATCCCCCAGCGGCCAGAAACTCGATATGGGGGCTGGGAAATGGGGGTTAATCGTTACACTTGTCTGCCCCATTTATTGCTTGCCATTTTGGATAAGTACTCCTCTTAATTGCTGGGGCTGTTGCCTGCCAGGCCTCAGGCCTTATCCTTTGTGGTATCCTCCTCCTCCTGAAGCGAAATGATCTGCGTAAATCGACAACAAATTGGAAAATGTTCATTTTAGAATGTCTGTGTCTTCAGTGGCATGGGTCTAGTGACATGCCTAACACCGAAATACGAAGTACGAAGTACGGGTACGAGTACCCGTACTTGGCTCTAGTTCAGCACTAATAGGAAATAAAGCAGGCTGTGAATGGAGGCCACACTCCACATGGCCTCCATTGTGGATGCTGCCACAAAAAATAAGGACTTTAAGCTCTAAGCTGACTCTAAAGGCTAAGGTCTAAGGCTACTAGTTACTCACTAGTTACTTACTTGCTGGCATCCAATGGGGCTGTGCGGCGTCGTTTTGTTGTTGGTTATAAATATGGTTTTATAGTACGCTATATATATATGTCATATATAATTATAAACTGCGTGTAGAGTTCTCAAAAGTGTTTCAGCATTTGCATTTGAGGTATGCCCGTACATTCGAAAGGTATGTAAGTGTTGCCTAACCGGATTAAATATACTTTAAGCCTAACGTGTCCTATTATCCCCACTGAAAGAAATCGTCGAAGTCGTCTAGAAACGAAATATACATATATATATATCCGAAATTAGCCAATTATATGCAAAGTTTGTCAATTTTGGGTGCCGTTCTTTGGAAAGTGCTCTGTTTTTATTTTTTAAAATTTGATTTAGAGAGAAAATTGCTGGAATTATCATGCCAATCGGAGTGGGGAGTGTGTCAGCTAAATATTCTCATTTCGGGTTGTTAATTAATTAATGATTTAATTATTTATTCACGATGCTGCTGGTGCTACGGTGGCTACTGTTGCTGCCCTGCAGTTGCAGTTGGTTTATGGGAGCAGTGAGCTGCGGGAACTGGTTTTCGAACTGTGGGCGGTGGCTGTTGGTTGTGGTGGTTCGGAGTGGTGGTCATTCGGAGAGTTTGGATAATTGGAATGGAAAATGGGAACTTCATTGTTCATTGTTTTTATTTTTGTAGTTTTTTTTTTATTTTTTATTAGAGCAGCAGAGTGCGTCTGGCCAACAACGGAACGAACGAGTATTTAAAAAGGCAAAGAGGAATATATACACATCGAGAGAGAGAGAGAGAGAGAGCGTAAAATCGAAAGGATTGGAAAATATTATATACTTAGAGAACGAAAGCAGGTAACACGTTATGGTACAACATTGTATGGGTCCTCCGACGGGGGGCGTTTCCGTTTCCGTATCCCGTAAGCGAGATAAAAAAAAACATGCCTGGCGAGAACGAATGAACTTAGAAGGAGAAGGAGAAGGAACGGCTTACCTCTCACTGGGCACAGGGTAAAACCCTTTACAGTTTCCCTCAAACTGACTGCCTTTAATTCGCTCAATTCATTACCCAGCCAGTGGTGCAGCGGTCTTTCTGTTTGCTTATCGAGTTAATCGCGTTGCGAATTTATTGATTGCACTTTTGTGCATTGCCAGTGCGAAAAGAGCGGTCGGGATGGGCACTTAATATTCATGACGCTACTGCCAATTACCCGAAAGCCATTACAGTCGAAAACACACGGAGTTGGCTTGTCATTACCTGGTTTACCCCAGGCAAAAACTAATTATAATTAACAATGGTAGACGGCAGGCGGCAGACAGCATTCGCGGACTCGCATTGCACTGCACTTTAATTTCCATTAAGTGTGGGAAATGGTCTTTAAAAGACTTTGACTGGGAAGCTTGTAAATCTTTCAATACTACAATATTAAAGGTTCTTGAAGAATAGTTAAGAAATGTAATATATAACTAAGTTCTATGAGCTTAAGAGATCTTTCACGCATTAAAATTATTTTTAAATGTTGAAATTATTGTGTTTATAAATGCTTGGGAAGCTTTTATGCTACGAAATATGTCTTGTATCTGTTTTGATAATATTTTTTGAAATTCTTCTTCATTTGTTCTTTGATTTTAGGGACTTTCTTTTTGTTTATAAGAAGATTAAGGTAACTCCGAGAGTCCAAACTTCTTGATTTAATAATCCAATAACACACTGGTTGATTTTATCAGAAGAAAGGTGTAGCAGGTGGCGAGTTCTTTAGTAAAATTTGAACTTTTTCTATTACTTTAGAATTTTAACGCATTTTCTTTACAGTTTCTGTTACAAATAAGAAGTGAAATTTTGTTTATTTTCCCTTATAAGTGTTTATCATAGAGGTTTGCCTTAGAATTCAGCATAATGATTAGCTGAACAACTATTTTCTTTATTTAATTTTCCCCTTACCTTTTCTCTTTTCCCTTTGTCTTTTTGTCAGTCTTCAATTTTGCCAGTGTACTTACCTGAACTGAGCTTGTGGCGAATAAATAAATAAAGTATAATAAAATTGCTTATAATTGAACGAGCAACTACAATAAAATAAAACGAAATCAACTTTTGTGGGAATTTATTAAAAAAATACTTTAAATGGCGAAACAACTACGCATGGCCAAGACTACGGACAGAGAGTTGCAAGAAAAGGTGCTCAAAACCAGAAGTGGAGGTACAGGTAAAGGTGGAAGAGGAGTTGGAAGTGATGTGTGGCTGTCGGGGCTCGGGTCGGAGTCGGTGGTCATTGGGCAACGCAGTCATTGCAGTTGGCCGTGCGATCAGGGGTGCTGCTATTCGAGTGAGAGGTGCCACCACCCGGCTCCCGGGGACTCGGAAGTCGGGACTCGGACCGGGCAGACTTAGAGCGCAAAAGGTGCCAGCGGCGCTGCCAGTAGCTGCCAGTGGAGGCCTTTTTGGCCAACGGCTGTTCACTGCCGTTGCCGTTGCTGTTGCTGCCACTGCCTCGGCCGTCCAGCTCGATGTGGCCAATAGAGGCGCGACTGGACTGCGGATGGAGAATCAGATCCGTGCGCAGCTGCCGCACATTTCGCCCATCGTAGTTCTCCACCACAATGATGGGCATGGGCCGCATCCGTATGCGTTCCGGCGGATTCAGCCGGATGTGCGGCTGCAGGGACTGGCAGTTCCGCTGGCGACGCCACAAATGCGACTTGAGGCTGGGCCAGTGGAGCAGCTGCCTCAGCGAGATCCTTTGCGGTGACTCGGGCGCGGCGGGCAGCGCTGATCCGGAGACCAGCAGCAGATCCCTGACCAGATCGGGGGCGGTACTCTGTCCGGGGGTTAGCGGTGCAGGTGTCGTGGGGTCATTCGTGTCCAGCTGCTGGCTGCTGCCGTCCTGGGAGTTCTGTGGTGGTGGTGTGCTCACATAGAACTTGGTGCGGGCGGACCGCGACTGCGGCCGCTTCACCCGCAGGCTGTTCGTCTTCCATGCATCGTGCAGGGATCGGAGGCCGGGCAAACGTGCAAGGAGGTGGATGTGGTCGTAGGAGGCGGACAACATACCTGCGCGCTCGTCCTGGTACTCGTCGTCGTCCGAGGACTCCAGTCGGTCCTCCACCAGCGAGGTTTGCCTCGACAGGCCCTGTTCAATGGTTACAAATTGCAAGTTGCATGTTGCACGTTGCATGTTGCACGTTGCAGGTGGCACATTGGTGTGTAAGCAAACAGAGAGACGAAGCGAAATGAACCGAAAAGAAAGAAGACGAAACAAAAACGGAAATCGTGAGCGCATCTACTACGTAAATACCAAAGGATTACAACCACTAAAGCGAACTGCAGCTAAGGTCCTTTCGCCAAATATCCGTATTTCCTCCTTCCGCGCCGGACACAGAGGGAGAAAGAGAGAACTGGAGATGGTGGAGAGACCCCCTGACTTACCGCATTGTGACGCCTACGCGGCGGCGACCGCTTGTTCCACAGCGCCTCCAGCTGATCAAAGTGCTGCGACTGGGCCAGAGCCGCCTGTTCCGGCCCCAGGTTTGCCTGCGAGGCTCCCGTCTTGGTTTCGGCTATCTTTGAGATCTCCTCCATGCTGGCGGACACGCTGAAACGCCGCTTCAGTCGCTCATCCACCTGGGCCATCATCACGGAAGAGGTCAGGTGGCCGTACTTCTTCTGCCAGGTGTAAGTGTCCAGGGAGACCTCCTTTTTCAGCAGGCGCTTCATCTGACGCTTGGGGCCCTGGGGTCGAAGGTCTGCGAAAAAATGTATTTAAAATTGTATACTCAGTGAATCCTGGAATATATTTTAATCGCTCTTTACCTTCGACATCCTTGCTGGGACCCGAATACGTAGGCAGCTTCACATATTGCGCCGGGGTATTGTGCAGACAAATTACAGGAAGATTGTAGCTATCCACCAGCTGGACCAGGACTCGTGACACCTCCAAGCTAATGTCAAAGTGGGTGAAGGGCACATGCATTTGCAGCGAGGTCAAGGCCAAGCCCCGCTTGGTTTCCCACACAATCAGGGTCTTGTCATCGCTTCCGGACACAGCAGTGGAGCCTAAAGGATGAAATATCCGTAATTACTGTAATTAAAAGGATGAATCTATAGTAATTCCCCCTCACCATCCGCCGAAACTTTAACGCCTATCACAGGACCCAGATGTCCCGCCAAGGTGTGCACTTCCTCTCCCGTGAGTATGTCCCAGATGATGAGATTCGTGTCCTTCGAGCCGGACAGCACCTGGGTCTTATTACTCACGGATACTGCCACACAGGTCACGGCATCACTGTGCCCCACCAGAACCTGGCTGAGCTTGCCGCCCGTGGCCTGCCACACCTTCAGGGACATGTCCCGCGATCCGCTGATAATATGGGCGCTGTCCGCACTGATCTCGAAGCAGGTGATTTCGTCGGAATGCGACACCGAGTACTTCTCGTCCTCCTGCGTGAGGGACCAGATCTTCAGGGTGTTGTCTCCGTTGGTGGAGGCCGCGAAGCGCATGTTGTTTGTCACGGCGAGGCTCTTGTAGGGACCCTGGATGGTTTGCAGGAGATTGCCCGAGTCGGCCATCCAGACGAGCAGCAAGGAGTCGCGATCCGTGGAGATGACCCGCAGGGAATCCATCAGCACCACCACCTTGACCACGGGAGCAGCATGACCCTTAAATGTATTGCTGATCTCGCCCAGGGACAGGTTCCAAATCAGCACCAGTCGATCCTCTGAGCCTGTGGCCAGGAACTCCCCGTTGGGGGCAAACTTCAGGCAGGACACGCCCGCGGCATGACCCTCCAGGCTGCACTGATACTCCGGCGTGTTGATCCGCATCAAATGGACACTGCGTCCGGAGGCAATGGCCATCTGCTGGGAGTCCCGCGACAGATCGAAGCAGGTGATGGGCGGCAGGGTGGTCGAAGGAGATCGCTGCGCCTGGGCGTGGCGCTTCAGGCTCCGCTTGCGACGTGGATGCCTTGAGTAGGGATTTATGTAGAGCTCCTCGTTCCGGAAGGAGTAAAAGGTAATCTTGTTGCCGCCCACCGTGACCAGAAAGTCATCATTGTCCATGGCATGAACGGCGGTCACTGGACCCGGATTCGGGGGCATGGATCGCACCAGTTTGCCGGCATGCATGTCATAGATCAAGGCCCGGGTGTCATCGCAGCCCACCACGCACCGCTGACTATCCTTGCCAATGGAAATGGTGCGGATCTAGAGGGGATTTGGGTTTGATTAACTCTGAAAAAGGGTATAAAAGGGAACCCACCTTCGACTTGTGTCCTTTGAGGGTGTGCAGCTCCTTGCCGGTGGCCAGGGTGCGGACATAAAGAGCATTGTCCTCGCACAGGGCTAGCAGAAAGACCTGTAAGTAAAGGTATTGTATGTAGGCAGGATAATGAAACTGGGTCCCTAATTATAGTAATTATTATTACTTATTTAACTTTAATATTTAACCTTTTAATCAGTTAGTTTGTCAATCAGAAAACTCTAATTTCAATTGATTAAAATTCAAAGTAATTAAGACACAGCTTCCCTTAAAATAATTGATTAAATTCCTTGCCATTAAGGCATCCTGGCGGGCAAAATGAATCGAAAATATATAAATTGCATTAAGCGGAGAGGCTGCAACCAATTCCAATTTGAGGACATCTCCCAGGAAGCTCGTGGCGAGACCACAAGTGCCACGAAGCCATCAGGATGCCGGGCAAAGTGTAAGAAAGTTGATTTCCTTTTGCCATTTGGCCGAGGCTAAGAATCCTGCCCAAGGGGCCCAGCTTCTCGCTATATAGATATATGCACAGAATCTGTATGCTTGTAACCATGGCTGGTTGAAATTACATTTCAATTTTCAGGTTACGAGGCTTGGAATGGGAAATTCTCGTTCAGCGGATGTCCTTGTTATCGCGAAACAATTTTTCCGCCTGCTTATAGGCAATTTACCCTCAATTTTCGCCAGCACTTTTGTTTAATGTGTGAAATTGTATTTTCGGTTGCGGCAACCAGAGGAGGACATCATCCTGAGCAGCAGCAGCCTGAGCCCAGCTCCAAGCCAGACCCGTTGGTAATTGAATCGCTCTTCTGGTCTATCTTTTCGCTCTGTCTCTGGCTTTTCAGTCTTGGTTTTCTGTTGTTTGAAAGGAGAGTGTAACGCTAGCACACTGAGGGAAATGATATACCGAGCTTAAAGATTTTTAATTACATTACATAACTTCGCTGTTTCTCAACATATTTTCATCAAACTTGAGATTTCGTCACATAATATTATTCCGGAATTTCCATTTAAATTTCATAAAAGTCGGACGACTATATCCTATAACGCCAAAGGAACATCAGGGAAATAATAGAAAAAATCATAACTTTGCTGTTTCTCAACATATTTTGATCAAATTTGAGATTCGGCCATAAATGTTATTGTAATCTGCAAGGGTATATAAACTTCGGAAAGCCGAAGTTAGCTTCCTTTCTTGTTTTTTGAAGTTTTCCCATCCTTATTCTCTGCTCAATTGTTAGGCCTTCTTTATTTTCTGAGTGCATCCTTGTGCCTGGCATGTGTCATCCGAGGAGATTCACTTGAGCCTGAAGCCTGGCCGTCAGCTTCTAGAGCTCCACAGCCGGCACACACCTTGAATTACAGTTGCTTTTTCTGGATGTCTGTCTATTGTGGATCTGCTGGAGCGGACCAGATGGTTGGATGGTTGGATGGATGGATGGATGGGGAGGAGCGAGACCCAAGTGGCAGCACGCATCAATTGCCGTTGGTATAGAATGGGGAATACAATGGAATGGGGACAGCAGTTGCCATTGACAAAGGACGACAACAGCGTCAGGGAGCTGGTAGCTGGTAGCTTGGAGCTTGAAGCACAGAGCTCCCCGTCGCTATCTTGATATTATTTTGCGTGCCAAATTGCTGCTAAGTATGCAATACTTATTGATAGAGGCAGGCACGAACACACACTAGCACACGTTTTTCTGGGGTTTTTTGTCAAGCTGATTGACAACAAAGGATTTGGCGCGTAATGCGTCCCCAAGCCGGAATCACTTATTAGAATTTCGCCTCTGCCGCCCCTTGATCCATCATTTCTAAGCATATCTATTCGCTCGACTATCTATTGTGTTTAGGTTTAAACTAAATTCGACTTTGACTTGGAATTCGGGGATTTGCTAGCCGCTTTCCCGCTTTCTCTGGCCCTTAAATTGCGCTTTCCGTTATTGGGTTACTTGGGATGCTTCACTCAAGTGGAATATGGCTTAAAGCTTCGCATTCTCCTCTTTCGTTCGCTCGCTCTCTCTCTCTTTTTTATTATTATTATTATTCTTTTTTGCTTTCCTTTTGTACTTGTATGTGTCTCGGGCAAAAGAATTTCTTTTTAAAGCTTTTCTGCTGAGCATGATGAGCAGGGAAATCCCCTTAAGGACTCCAACTTTTGTCTTTGCTTCGAAGTTTGTTCGTTAAATTTGAAAAAGCCACACAAAGCACACAAGTGTGTGTGTCTGTGTGTGTGTGTGTCAGTAGGGAGTATCTTCCAAGGATGCACTCCCAGGCTGAGCCAAATTTAAGCCAAAATTAATCCTTCCTTAGCAATTAATTCCTGATGTAAGACTCACCGAGTTCCAGGAAATGTCGATGCGCAGCACAGGACTCGTCATCTGCATGGTGTTCAGCAGACTGAAGTTCTCCAGGTCCCAGACGCAAATGGTACGGTCGTGGCTGCCCGAAATCAGGACATCACAGGCTCCGGCCACCAGGATGCCAGTTACTGGTCCGCGATGATGGGTGATGCGGTGTTTCTGGAGGGAAATCAAGAATATATGAGCTTTGGTAGGGAAGATTTTGAGGCTACATTAAGACCTGGTATTCATTTTTCTATCTGTAACACAAATTTGACTAGAAAGCCACCCGCTATCGAATGCTCATCGAATGTCATTTGGTTTTAGTGTCGCCTAAGCGAAGGGATTTTAAATATTAATCACTGGGCTGGGGGGACTAACTCTTGGCCTTCGCTCGCGTGACACATGTGACGCCGCCTGAGTCTCAGTCTCAGTCTCTGTCGCTTTTGTTTTCAGTTCCAAACCCTTATGGCCGCCCCCTTTGTTTGTCACATTTGGTATGCATTAAGTTAATTACCACCTAGCATGCGAGGTTCCCTTTCCGCTTGCCAGCCGGAAAATGCCAAAAGTTTGATAAATTACACGGACTTTAAAAAAGAAACAGAGAGGAAAAAAGCAGAACCGCGGCGACATGAAAGGAAATGCCAGCATGACACGGCGTATGCGTAATATCGTAATTAATTCAATAAAAGCTCGTAATTGCAGGTGTGAGGAGGGAGGAGGAGGAGGCACTTCCGGCCATAAAAAAAGCGAGTGTTGCACCCTCATCCAGGCTGCAGAGGAGAGGAGAGTGTAGAGGATGCGCAGCAGCCGACGAGTCAGCGAAATTGACTTTAAAATATGCCCGGGGCCAACCAAGTGGCAATAAATCTAATTTCTATATATACAAGTATGTGTGTCAACAGGAGCGAAGAAGGACATGGGCGGGGAAGCACCACCACCAAATATGCAAACACGGCGCATTGTGGGTAATCACAGTTTAATGTGTGCGTCTCTGAAATATCAACTTGGCATGACTTATGGGCGGCTGTGGGAGGGAAAGAGGAAGATGGAAAGTGGAAGCGGAAAAGTAGGACACGGAACCCAGGCCACGCTTCATTTGCCAAGCCGCGAAATGTGAATGTGTGAACGTAGGATCCTTCTACTCCTCCTCCCACTCTTGCTCCTGTTTAACCCATGTTCAACAAGCAACGCACACATGTCTGCCAGATGGCAACGAACCCATTCCGAGGGCCCATTCCCTCCTCACCGGTGACCTTGCCGTTTGATGGAAAGCAAAAGCATGTGTAGCCATAGTAATTCGGAATTTATTTCGGGGCTATTCGCCGGGCCTGGAGGAATTATGCAAATGCATTCGGTTTGTCGGTCTGTTTGATCTGGTTTCGCGGTGAGGTCTCTCAATTAGCTTCGGCAAATGCATTTTTCATTTCCCAAATGGCAAAAGCGTTCAATGCATTTCAATTACAGCCTCAAATTAAAGTCCGGGGGCGAAAATAATTATTGAAATGAAGCTGGGACTTGTTTGCAGCCTAATCGATTCGCATTACAAGTAATTAATATGGATGGGCAGGCATTAAAAGGTTTTCTTTTATAATTGAAATATTTAGTGACAGAAATTGGCAATGAAATGGTTGGGAAAGATGTCTATTTTGAACTTAAACTTTAGCAAACCTTCTTTAAATATTTTCCCTAGTAAAATTGTAATCAAGTGGCTGTCAAATAAACTGTATAAATATTTTTGCTCTGGCACAGACTGTTTGCTCAAACTTATCCTGGTTGGTTTCAGTCGAAATACATTTCTCTCTACAAAATTATTATTTTTTTTATATCAAGCAAGCTATCTTTGTTGTAGATTCAAATGCTGCCTGTCAGAGGAACTGTCTAGCTTTGCTTAAGATTAAATACAGATACCAAATATATGCATCCAAGTAAGGAAAAAGCTATTTATTTGGGCAGCTTTGGAAGCAGAAATTTAAGGGGAAATGTAAGTTACAATATTTGTGGTATTTAAAAACTTACTAATAGGAATAATAATATTACAGAAAGCCCACTATTTTTTACATATTTTAATTAAAAACCTCTGAGATTCTTTTCTAGTCAAAGGCTTTTAGGAAAGCCACTATTATTACGCCACCGTATGGCACGGCACTTCCCCTCGAATTAGTCTATCCTCATGTCGAAAAGTCTCTCTAAAAGCATACCCCGTCACCATTGTCCCACTTTTAATGCGCTGAAAATAACCATTATAGCAACCATTATCCCTACACCCCGCTACTACAGAGTCAGCTCCTAAATGAATCCGCTTACACGAGTGGGGATTGTGTCGGGTTCTGAGTTCTGGGTTCTGGGTTCTGGGTTCCAGATTCCATGTTCTGGGTGTGGGCTTGGGTTTCTTGTTTTGTGCTTGCTCACCAGTTTGCCGCTGGCCAGGTCCGTGATGGCGATGGTTGCATCCTCGCTGCTGCTTATGATGAGCGTGTTATTGACGCCGGCTGCCACGCCCGTAATGGGAGCTGTGTGGGCGCTGCAAGGATACAAGAGATGGAAGAGTCAAGAAGACGGTGAGGGAATGTTTAGATAAATTGCGCCTGCAGAGATTTACAAATTACGCTCAGGGCGATGAGTGGCAAAATGGGAATGATTAAGTAGACTAGAAGTTCTTGGCAGAGAGAGAGAAAAAATCAGGGAATTCTTTGTAGTAAAATATAAAAGGAAAATTAAACAATTTTTAGATGAAACTAATTAAATTTTGATTGCATTTCTTTTTCTTTATATATCAGTTAAAATATTATTATTAAATATCAACCCTCTTTTCTTAGTGTACTCACTTAATGTGCCCCTTACGCTCGCGGTGCGCGACGTGCCAGACTAGGACGCTGGCATCCTCCGAGCCGGTCAGCAGCAGCTCCGACTCCGATTGCGGGGCCACCAGGAGGCACGTGACTGCCGCAGTGTGTCCTGCCGCCAAATGGAAGCATAAAGCAAATGGAAACAGACAGACAGACACAAGAAGAAAGAGGGGAAAGATGTTCACGATTAGCCTCCTCAAATGGCAAGACATTATAGAGCCAGCCAGCACTCACCCTTGAAGATGTGCTCCAGCGAATTGCTCATGATGTGCCACTGCTGCACGTCCCCCGAGCTGGTGGCCAGGATGAGATGCTGCTTCGACGGCGCTAGCCACACGGCACGAATCAAGCCCGTGCCGGTCACAGTCATTGTGCGGATCTGTGAGGGCAGCGGTGCTGGTAGCCAGCCGGTGAGCGGCACCAGGAGCGGCACTGCATAGCCATCACACCAGGCCGTCGCCGAGCGAACCGTCATGCTGAGCAGCGAGTTGTCATCGTCGTCGTGCTCTCCAATGGGTCGCAGCCAGGAGATCAGCTGCGAGCCCAGCTGCATGGGATCGCGGGTGAGGACATCACTGGACTTGCGGATGGTGTAGTAGATCAGTTCGATGTCCCTGTCCAGGATGTAGCAGCGCACATGCTCGATCAGGCAGCGCAGGTAGCTAATAGACACGGTTTGCACCTGCAGAAAATTAAAGTTAGTTAGTTATACAAAGCTTATACTAAGAAAATGTTAATGAATAAGATGTGTAACGCCCCATGCAATATTATTTTCTCATAATAATGTGTCTCAAAGAAAATGTAATTATGTTTATTAAAGGTATTCGAAAATTATATTATTTTATAAGATGCGTAACGCGTAAAATTTGTTCTATTATTTACTTATAGTAAAGTATATCTTGGATATCCCAGAGAAAATGTGTTGTAATATCATTGTATCATTTATAGCTCTTTTAAAAACTATACCCAATGCCTTCTTTAAGCTCCTTAATACCTTTTTTAGGATTCATTCAGCAATTATTGCTTCAATAATTTTCGATATGTCAAAGTCCACAAAGGAACCCCCCCCATAGATATGATTTAAGTACCAACTTCACTATACATATTTGTAAATAATTAAAAGCCCATATATCTCTGACAAAATGTAAGTGGCACCAAAGCAAAGTTAATTAAATTGGATGACAGAATCATTTGCCCCTTAGTTATAACGATATTTCCTTTATTAGGATAAAATTGAGAATGTGTCAAGTCCTCAGTTGGAGCCTTTAAACCTTTAATGTGGCCTGACCAAATATCGATTAGGTAAAGTCTCAAATATCGTTGCTGGCTTGATTGAACTGGGCGTTAATTAGAAGCAAAATTGCTCATATTTTATTTATGCCGCTTGACCAGCCTCGGTTTCCATTACTGCCCGGCGGGCACACACAAATATTGACAGCAAAAAAATTGTATACCAAATTTGCATTGCGTTCGATTCAATCGAGAAAATAAATAGCAACAAAGCAAATTAATTTGATTGGCTCTCCAGCATGAGCTCCCTCTCCCAGCGAGTCACAAAAGTTTAATTGCATACTTTTCAGCGCCAAATAAAGCGAATTGAAACGGAACACAGCAAAATGAAATTAAATTAAATTAAATGGCGGGGAGAGAGAGAAAGGAGGAGCAAGGAACAATGCCGGATGGCAAACTGCAACGAACAATTAAGCAGGAATTAAAAAAGAGCCGACAGCTGTCCGAGATTTACTTAAATTCTGCATTTTGCAACAAGAAGGAACCCAGCGAAGCCCTCATTTGATTATCACATTAAAGTATATTTTTGTGAGCCTTTTCAGCTGTCTGTTTAAATTAAAATTACAAAAAATATTTGCAGAGATTTATTGGTTTAATGCATAACTTATTCAGGGCGTACAAGTAAAAAAGGTTGATAATAAGGTTTAAAGCAACCCATATTTAAAAAAACACCTATATTTCTTAAAATTACATTTCAAAACCCTTGTATCTATTAAATAATGCATTGGAAGAGACTTAAGACTCTTTTCCATTAATTAATTGATATTTATTCACTCTTTTTCCATTCATAGATTTACAAATGCTAATAATAAAAGTGTCAAGTGGCCAATAAAGGTTTATTCCTTCTTGGTAGACCATAAATATTAAGTGTAAGCTGTCACTTTCTATGCTCGTTTATTCCCTGCAAACGATATGGCTGACCAGCTTCCAACTACCAATCAGTTCGAGTTTCACTCAACGATTTTATTTCGGACAGAGTGACAGCCAGTGAAAGGCAGCAGCAGTACAATCAATAATAAATAAATCATTTTGCTCTGTAATTTAGTTTCGCTTCACTTCACCGCCTGCCCTTTGAATGCCCAAATTAACTTTGTGCCATTTAGCTGGTGCTAAATTTTGACATGATTGCGAGCGAAGGACTGGCAGTTTGACTGCCAAATTAGTTGGGCAATTAAGAGGAGCTTCCAGTTCCCTTTGATTGCATTTCCATTCTTTGTGAAGTGTAGTTGTTAAAGGAAACTCACCGCCGCCAGCAGGAAGTCAAAGTTGCAAACGGCTATTTGCTTGAACCGTGTGGTGTCATCCGATCGCATGAGGTGGTGCCAGCTCTCCTCCACATGCCGCATGCTGTAGCTCACATCGGCGGCAATGGGATTGTAGAAGGTGGAGGTGTCGTCGTTGTGGTGCGTCGAGGAGGACTTTCGGCCGGCAGAAACGGCTGATACCGCCGACAGGGAGTCCTTCTCCTTATCGCGTTCCCTGTCCTTGGCACTGATCACTGACCTGGCCTCGCTGGCATTGGACTCGTTCTCCAGGGTGCTCTCGTCCTCGTCCTGGGGAAAGAACAAGTTGGCCAGCTCGCTGTGCAGGCTTCGTGTTCGCTGGGCATCCATATAGCGACGCTTGGCCACGGCAGCACAATAGTTGTGGCGCCATTGGATTAGCACCTTGCCGGACATGATCTTGTCGTGCAGCAGTAGAAGGGTGTCTGTGAAGGAAATAAATAGAGAATAGAGGATTCTAGGAAACCCCTTTTAAATGTATTAACTCACCCATCTCTCGATGTATCTTCTTGAAGGTGGCAAAGCTAAAGTGTCCGCTTTTGGTTTCGATCAGCGACTCTGGATCATCGGTGGGCATCAGCAGCTCCAGCAGCTCTGTCTCGCTCAGCCCGTACTCCGAGCAGGTGATGTAGGCAGCCAGTCCACTCACCGCCTGTTTGCCATAATACCGCTCCAGCTGATCGAACTGCTGCTCCACATACAGGGCAAAGCTCACATCGCCCGGCACGCACTGTGGCGGTATCTTGAGCCTGGTGGCAAAGTCACCCAGATTCAGATCGAACTGGTATTCAGCGGACTTGAAGCGATCCCTTTGCATGGGCGTGAACTTGAGCTGTTCCACGGGCGTGGTGGAGCTGCAGATGATCTGCACATTCCACGGCAACGAGGTGGGCAGCCAGGACAGGGCGGTCACTATGTCGCAGTCGAGGGGATTCAGCAAATGCAGATCGTCAATGAACAGGAAGAGCACATCGTTGCCCATGTCCTCCACACGGCGGAGCAAGTTCTGGAACCAGGTGCTGATGTACAGCGGATCGAAGGAGGCATCCTTGGGCAGGTAGCCTTCCGGTATATTGAATATGATGGAGATTTGCTGGCACACCACTCGCAGTAGCTCTAGATTGTAGGCAGAGCGGGGTGTGGCCTTCGCGAAGCGGATCACTCGATGCACCCGCGTGGAGCCAAACCAAGTGCTCACCTGTCCGTACAGGTGGCTCATAATGGCACTCTTGCCACTCCCATCCGCGCCGCAGATGAAGTACGGAGCATGCCGGCTGCCGTTGCGAAAGTTGGCCATCAGGTTCTGGCGCAGCTGCTGCGGCACCCGCGACTCCACCAGCGCCGCACTGGCTGTGTGATCGCGCAGGATGCGCAGGTGGGTCGAGTGCTCGTGAAAGATTTCCTGTAGGTGGAAGTATTTTGAAAATTAAAACGTAATTAAATCTTAAATAATTGCATATAAATCTCAAGCAGTTTTAAGGATTAAGATAAGTTAAATGGGAGAAAATCACAGTTTAATGGATGGAACCACTTAAAGACCTCTGTAGATGTTGCAGAGAGTTTAAAAGGGTTTTCCAAACTTTAATTACAATATCTTTGGGTATAATTTATTTCTACTAAGAATATTACACAGATTCCTTGTTTGCTTAACCTCTAAGCTCCCTCCTCATTCCCATCAAAGATGTTATTTCACGCAGATTTCTATTTCTGCTGCTCCCTGCTGGTTTTGCTCTCGTTTGAGTGTGATAAATGGGAATTTAATTCAATGTTTATTTATCCAACGTCCAATTAAGCCAATCGCTTGCCAAGTGATGTCAGCTGTAACTATAAACGATAATCTCATGTGCCGCCAGTTATTAAATAAAAGCTCCTGTTCTTGTTTTTTAAATAACATTTAAATCTGTTGACTCCTGGAAATTAATTGCTTAATCCGAGGAATGAATTATTTTTGAAGGCTTTAAGTGCGGACAAATGTTTCCCCCACAAGGTCACTAGTAGTTGTCATGTTATTTTTCCAGATTGTAATTATTTTTGATTGCTGGATGCTGAGTATCAGCATAATTTGCATAGAAATATATATTTTTTAACCAGATCCCAGCTTTGGTTTGTCGGTAATTGGATTTGCCATACAGCAGCCAGCAGCCAGAAGCCACCTGCCACCAGCAACCTCATCTCTATTTCATCCTGAGACCCAGTGTCCCAGTGTCACTTCCACAGCATCCACCTCCTTCAGCCATTCATCTCGGGCCAGCTGCTGCGTGTGACCTCTAAGAGCTCTCTGCCGGCTTACACTTCAGATATGTCAGATATATATACTCGCACCTCTTACATATATGTATATATATATGTATATTGCAAAGTGTCGCCCGCTTCCGTTCTCCGTTTCCCGTTCCCGAGGACCGACCACGTCATCATCATCATCCCCATCAGAGACTGAATGCGAGTGAGTGGCATTCAGCGGGTTTGCCCCGTAACTTTGTTTACCTTTGCCATTGCCCCTACTTTTTTTTTGCCCACCTGCTGGGTACACTGAGAGAAAATGATGATAGAGTTCATGTGCTCATTAATTTTATAAACATCGAAAGGCATATTGTTTCATGTACTTGAATATAAATATGTCTTAATAAATCTGATATTTATATTCAATTCCTTCCCCAGTTGCTCAGGTTGCCTGATTTTGTGAGTGTGGCTCACCTTGTCTGGCCGTGGCATGTTTGCCACTAACAAGTAGTCGTCGCCCTGTCCTTGCCAGGATCTACTTCACTGAGACTGAGACTGAGTCTGATGATGATTCCGATTCTGAGACTGCGACTGAGACAGAGACAGAGACTGAGTCTGCGACAGAGTCTCTTATGCCACTTCTTGCCGGTAAGCGGCTTTTGCTTTGTAAATCTCATTTGACAGCATCTGCGTAATGCATTTCCCAGGGACATGAGACATGGGAGAATCAATATGGCCAGAGGCTTGTTGCCAGTAGCTGGGAAAAGACGTCGTAGCCTTAAGGCTACCACCACAGTTGCCGCTTAATTAGTTGGCATTTGACTTGATTTAATTTCATTTCAGGCGAGTGCCAGCGGTTGCCATACAAGAGGTTGCGTTGCTCATACCACACGTTGTACCAGGTGTACCAGGTGTACCAGGTTTGGAGTGGAAAGAGTGCGAGGCTGCTGCACACTTTGCATATTTCTTGGTTGCGGCAACGAGTGCCACAACATTTTGTCAAAGCTCCGGCAGGAGATGGGCGATGGGCGATGGGCGATGGGTGATGGGATTTACCTTTGCCAACACTTTTATCCGCATTGGAGGTCTGCTGCGATGAAGGGGGATGCAGGAGGAGGAAAGGCAGTGTTGACCAGAACTGGATGCAGTTTACGTTGCTGCATCGTTAAGTGCAAACAAGGGACAACCTGGGCGTGGCTACATTGTGCCCAAGCGTAAGTGTGTTAATATGTCAGAGGGGACGGGGCAGGGAAGGCGGCAGGGTGTTCGTGGGAAAGAAAAGCGACCCAGAGCCGTGAAAAGAAAATGAAGGAGGCGAGGCTGTAGCACGAAGCAGTGAGCCGGTAACAGGCGACTTTCAACGGTGGCTGCTACACTGAGAGATATTTATTTTATATATTTTTTAAAGGGAAATTGCATTCCCTTTTTATGAGCAAAACTTTCTCCAAGTGCCGCATTCGCACACATCCGCTAATGGCAGCGACCAGTTCGCATTACGCCTCGTCCTTCGGTTGCGACCGAGCTGAAATGTTAAATGCTTTCAACAAAAGCCAACAAGAGGCAGGCGTGCCCGGGGCGGGGGCTGGGGTGGCTGAAAGCTGAAATGCAAGGAACTTGGAGCTGAGCAGGGCTGAGAAGGATGCTTATAGCCGGCAAATGGCGGCAAGTGCAACTTATGCAATGCAGGCCAAGGCAGAGAACCGCAACGAAGCGGAGAGAGACGCTGTAGTAGAGGCTACTCCTTGGGCTAACCGATTTCGGCAGCCATTTTTTTGGGGCAACTCAATTGGTTTTTATTGCCGGAAATCTCTCTTTCAGACTCAATTTCGACAACTGTCATATGCAAAGCATACTTTTTGGGGCATCCGTTGGCAAAACGAGTGAGAGAGAGAGACAGGACGTGCTGCGAACAGGTTTAGTTGGATTTCCGTCGAAATTGCAATTTCCAAAACAATCTCAGCGTGTTTCAGGTGAAAGCAGAAATATAAAGAGAATCTTTAACCAGTTTTTATTTGCATTTTTCGTTGGCATTTGTGTGTGTTTTTCTAAGCGGTTTCTGAATGTTTGCTTTTAAGGCTTTATTTACATTTCTTCTAAACTATATTTTGTATTGTCGTGTTGTTAAAGGAAAGATAAAGAACCTTTCCCAGGAGCTTTAAAGTTTTTTCTTTAAAAAATACCTTAAATTTCAAAATGTTGTTTGTACTTTTATGTATTCCTTCACAACATTCCTCTCTGTCCCTTCCTTGGGGCATAATTCACCTGGCACATGCCTAACATTTAATTAACACGCTGCCATTAGCCAAAAGCACGAGACTCTGTGTTGGCCCGGCCAATATGCTTTACCATAAACAATAGCAGAGAAGCCCAGGCAAGGCTCAAAAACAAAAATACCAAAAGAGAACCATAAAGGCCTGCTGCTACTCCTCTTTAGCTCCTTTGTTTCTGTGTAATTCTTGGAATTAATTTATGACTACAACGAACAATCAGAATGGCTGTTGATTAAATAAGCGGTCAGCGGTTTAAAGGTGAGGCAAGAGGGGTGCAAAAACTCCATTTAATTTAATTTCAGCCTCATCCTTATCTAAATCCAACTCACCTGCACAGTCTTTTTCCTCCCCTTGATTACGTCGGGATCATTGGTTATGTGCGCCTCGATTAGCAGGCGGAGCTTGTCGGTGACCTTGTTCTTGAATTTGCTCAAGTAGGACTCGTGGTCCTCGTTGTCCGGATCTATGGCCTCGCTGGCGGCACAGCCAGGAACCCTGTTAAGGGGAAATATAATAAGAAATTATGTTAAGCAATTGTTATTTCAATTAAACTTTGTAAGCACTTACACTAGGGTTGTGTGATTATCCGTGGAGAGGTTCATGGTTAGCTCGTCCTTAATCTTTCTTAGCCGCTCACTGGCCTCCACATCCCTTTTGCTGGACTGGGCAGCTCGCTCTCTGAAGACAGCCAGGATCTTTTCGCTGGTGAGAGCTGCAGGAAATTTTATTTAATTTAATAATTAATCAAGTGTAAATAATATTTACCCATGGCCTGCTTCACTTCCCGTTCTATCTGCGTGCGTCTTAGCTGTTGAACTCTTTCCACAAAGTCCGCTGATCGTTCGGCTGCACTTGCTCCCTGGACCAAGGATTGCAGGGCGCTTTCCAGGAACTTTTGCATTTGTTGCGATTCCCGGAGCCACTCGTTCGCAGGCAGCAGTCTGCATTGAGAGAAAACTAATCAATATATCTGGCATTTCCATATTTACCCTGTAAAATGCCATATCCCACTCCATTTCCTGCCAAATATTTGCCAAAGTTCAGCTCCAATTGAGTTGCCAAACAAAGCGAAAGTGGCACATGGATAATTTCAGTCAAACAAGGAACAATGGAACGGAAATATTCGCAACTTTGACAAATATTTTGCAACTTTGTACGCTTTGCAAGTGCCATCATAACTATTTCGGTTACAGTTTGCATTTTGGATTATTGGAAAAAGTATAAAACATACATATATTTGGCCTTCAGAGCGAATGGAAACAGAAGTTAGACGTTCTGATTTAATGGCTGGAATAGCAATATATCAATAATACTGATACATAAAATGGCAATTCAATTTTCTCTTTCCCAAAAGCAAAAAGTCACTTATCTGTTTTGGTTGTATGGCTTGCACTTGTCGGGATTAAGTTGACCAACCAATACAATATTATTATTATTATCTACCATTCCCTCGAGTGCTTGGTTCAGTTTATTAGTTTTTGAGATTGACAAGGCTTAATGGATGGTTTTATCTCAAAGAAGTTAGATTTTCTAGTCAAAAGTTCTTCTTAAAGTCAACTCACCGATAGTCCTGCTTGAGCTGCCGCTGGGTTTCAGTGGCATCCTTCTCATACCATTTCACCAGCAAAGCCTCCTGTTCGGTGGACATTTCTGGCTCTGCCAGGAGGGCGGCAAAGATGTCCTCGTCCAGGTGTGTGGGCAACAGCAGGCGACCAATGCCATCGCCCACAAGGACCATGAAGAAGACACTCTTCGTGTGGGCATGGCAGATGTCGATCTCGTGCAGATAGTCATGGATCATATAGGGATCCCGCTCCAGCTGGCTGACTCCCAGGTCACCGGTGCCAAAGTGCATGTCCACGAACTCCAGCTGCAGATAGAAGAAGTTGTTGTTGTTATGCTTATCTTCCAAGGAAAACTATCTAATAATTGTTCACACCTCAATTTGCCTGTCATCGTAGAGGGTCTGCAGCTCGGGACCCACCAGCTCGAGGAGCATGCGGCGCTCCTGGTTGAACTCCTGCTTCAGGCTGGCCACGTAGATCTTGATGAGCAGCGGCTTGGGCAGGCGGGTGTTCGTGGAGGTGACGCCCCTCAGTGCATTCAGCACGCTCTCGTCGATGGGCGCCGCCATGATGCTTGGTGTCTGTCTTCCAAGGACTTGTTTGTGTATGCTATTCAGTGGGTGGAAGTATCTGTGTCTTGGGTGAGTGTGTGTCGCCCGCTTGTTTATTTAACTTGGCCAAAATCAAGCAGCATCGTCGCCCTCGCTGCGGTTTTACCAAAATCAGCTCCGAGCAGCCCGCAGCCTTGGCACATGTTCAACTTCAGCGGCGGCGAATGAATGTGAATTCGTATCTGTATCTGTATTTGTATCTGAATCTGTTTCTGTATCTATATCTCCCCTCGTATCCGTATATCTATCTCCTCGCTGCTCGGACCCGGACCCGCACTGTTCCTGGGCATAGCGGGCCGAAAGTTTATCCTTCTCGATTCAGCTGCGAATAAAAAATTGAAAAGAGCGAAAATTGTATTTATGGCTGGTCTTCTGCGGTTGGGGTAAACTTTTTGCATAACCCCAAACGTAATAAAAAAGCAACCCACACGAGACAGGGAAAGTTTCATCTTCTGATGATCAGGCAAGGGATATAGAGCATATATAGCAAAAATATATACTATGTAAGCATCCTCCTTCGAGGGAGAGACCCAGGATAAGTTGGACAAGTCAGCAAGTGTTAACATTTGACTGAGTTTGTTGATTGAAACATTTCCCCAAAATATTTCTGAGGCATTTGTGAGAAGGGGAACTTTGTATTTTTCGCAAGTTTTAAATTGCAGGAAGTGTTTTCTGAGTCCCTCAAGTGTGTCTGTCAATTCCTGGAATTTAATTCTCTCATTTAAAATTAATGCCAAAGTAAAGTGCACATAAATCATAAAAAATTAGTTAATTTCAGCTATTACCTTGATCATTTAAGCATTTAAGCATTTAAGAATTTAAGCACGCTTTAAGACAAACACCGACTTGAAAGTGGGCAGTGGGGCATGTCCTGTCGGCATCCTGCTGCTGGCCTGCCACTAATGAAGACCCTTTCCCTGCGCCACTTTTCCGCCCTTTGGCAGTCGTCCCGTCTACCGACCGCCAAACAAAATCGATTGCCATTAATTCCGCTTCAATGAGTTGGCTAAATTGCTCGTTAGGACAGCGCGGCGAAGGACCCAGGACGTGGTCCTGGCCATTTTATATTGCGTTCACAGTGCTTCCCAACCCCACTCTGAGTCCGAGTGCTGCGAGGTGCCAGGAGTGTCAGTTTCAATCAGCCCTGGCAGCACACACACGTGTTCCTGTTCCTGTCGCCCAGGCCTCAATCCGGGCTATCTCTTAAATATTTGATTCCCAACGAATTAAGCTTAATGAGCATGGTCCCCGTCGCATTTCCCACCAGCAGCTGGCCGGCAAGTCAAAACGTTCTCAATGATGTGAAAATTATACGACCAGGCCAAAACGGTTTAAGCAGTTAAGCCAGTCTGCCGACGGAAGGGATATCTGCTTAAAGCACTTCTTTATTCGAGCGGTCAGCTTTCGAACATCAAATCTAGATTGATATATATTTTACTATTGGTGGAAAGAGGGAAGAAGGGGAATGCTGTTGTCAAAATAAATAATAATTAGGATTTTCACGGGCAACGAAATTAGAGGAAAACCCATTAAAAACAATAAGCTTATCTACTCATTATTCTGTGGCAAATTTATGGCGGCTAATTAGTTTGAATAAAATACTATTCTTTGTATTTCTATATCGTGAAATATGCTGATAAACTAATTATTGCATTTTTGGACAAATAATAATAAATAATAATTGGTTAGAGTTTGAAAGGCAATTAAAAAATAAGAGAGATGTGCAGTTTGACGCGTATTAAGTATCTCTAAAAACGGAGTACGACTATATTTTAATAGCAATATACTTGACTTTTAATGATGTTTTATTTTAAGGTTGTTTTTATAAAATACTACGAAATTCATAAATAATAATACATAAATAAAAATGCGGTTTGACGATTTTTCTTTTTAGAAAAAAGGAACTAAAAAATCGATTAAATTGTATAAGCAATACACTTGACATTAAATTCCTTTTATAATGGCATAGACTCTGCAAAATACCTTGAAAATATTAGATAACCCTTTTAAATTTATTAAAACAAATTAGAAAATGTACATCATTAAGGAAAAAGTTAATTATACTCTCCAAGGTATGACATCCTTTGATATTTGTAATCTGGATGGCAAATTCTTCTATGTAGTTCACTTTATCCCAATAAAAACAAAAAACTTTGGGAAAAAGCTTTGGAAATTATATATTCTTGACATTCTACATCATTATGACTGTACACGCTTGAAAGTGAAAGTTAAAAAGCCTTTAATAAATAATTAATAATATGGAAAATCAATTTTCAGGGTAATAAGTTTAGTTAAAGTTTCAAAACTCTTGTTTTGAGTATTTAAACGTTTCTTAGTGAACAATTAGAACCCTTTAATATGCTTCTTAAAAGCTGGAAAATAAACTTGTTGAGTAATCCTCTCTGTAAAAATTTTAAACTCCATCATTGATCACAAAATTCACACACATTCTTCACTATTTTGCCATATTTTGTCACCGATTCAGCATTTTCCTAAAATCCCCTCAACTAGCATTGTGCACTATGCCCTGGTAAGCTACGATTACTGGGTAAACACGAGTAATTCCATGCTTCAACAAATGCCTAATAGCTCGGGGGAAGGGCAGGAGGACGACTGCATTCACGTTGAACAGACAATTTACCTTTTCTGGGAATGATCGTTATTGGCGATTAACCCCATTATTAGTCAATTTCCGTCGTTTTAGGCCAGCGTTTCGTCAAAACTGTCAAATAACAAAGTGTCCTTGGGGGCAGCTATCGGTGGTGAGAGTGTGTGTGGGTGTGGATGTGGGTGTTGTGAGGGGTGTTGGGGGGATATTAATGGCCCCAGGCAAACACAATTTCTTGTTGTGTTGGCAGTGCCATTACTCTTCTATCGGGCCTCCCAGAGCCCATCACCGTGAGTAGTGGTGGTGGGTGTCCTGTCCCAGTTGAGTGTCCTTTGCTATCTCGGCTCCTGCGGGTGTCAAATGGCTCCCATTAGGGGACAACGGGAAGTGGCAGGGCAACTGAGTTGCATTGAATAAGAAATGCTCAGAGCTAGCTGTCGTTCGATGCCATCGATATCCTGTTAAATATTAACGGCAGGCAGAAGGATCCTTTCAACGCTGGCTGTCCGGTTGAAACTTTTGCAATTGCAGCCGGCATTCCTCTGGCATTTCATATTCAATCGATAAGGCATAAACAGTTACTAAATTGTTAATTCATTGCGAAAGGTTTCCTGCTGACGCCCAGGGTTTCCTTATTATTATTTAATTGAAAAATTCCAATGAAGAAGTAATCTATAATTCCTGCTCATTTATTGCTTTTTAGGGCAGATACTGATGTGCTTTAATTAAACTGTCTATTTAATTAATTTTAATTTTCAATAATAATAATTAATTTTTCATGTGAAATTCGTTAAGCAAATCATTCAACATTCCAGCTAAGTGAACAAATTGGAATTTGTATTATTTTCGTACACCAAACATTTCACTTTGATGGAGGGCACCCCGTATACCATTCACAATTCAATGAACGCATTATTCTGGCAATCTCTGGATTGGATATTGCAATATTTGCTTGGCAAGTTTATTAATGGGTCCCTGCTGCTCGGGTGCCAAATAGCCTTAACCTCTGATCCTTGGTGATTCGCACAATCGAACGAGTGGCCGGCATCCGCATCCGCATCCGCATCCGCATCCGCAAACTAAAATGAAAATAAAATATTGCCTCTGACGCGCTAGACATAAATAAATAAATAAATAAATGATAATAAGCCAAAGGCCGCAACAGGCAGAAAACGAAAACGGAACAGTGCCGCCAGAAGCCACAAAAGGGCGAAGGCAGGCCAAGGTCCCGGGGTCCTGGGCAAACATGGAGCGGAAAGCCGAGTCAGCAGATTCAGCAGCTTCAGCAGAAGGGAACAAACACGGAACGGGCTGAACTGGAACGTATGGGGAGCATTAATAATGGATCCGCTGCAGCAATCCAAGGCAGCCAGTCTGTTTCTCTGTGTGTGAGCACATGTCACTGTGTGTGCCCGCTTAGCTGCTCATTTTTTGTATAAATATTTAAGGGAAAACAGAACAAAAACAGACGAATTCCGGGCGGGCCAAAATTAGAACAGTCGCGTTTCATTTGCAAATGCCAGCCAGCCTCCCCCGGAGTTAGTTTTCCCAGTCGTTATTACCTGCATTTGTATGCCAAGGAAAACTGTGCCGAGAAGTATGCCAACCAACTTGCCGGTCTTGTTCTTCCCATTTTCTTCTTCTCTTGTCTTCTCCCTCCTGCAGCACCACCGGAAATGGCGAGAAAGCCTGGCGAGAATATGCCGCCTCTGTTCAAGTGTGCGTGTGTATTGAGTGTGTTTCATATTTTTTGTTGTTGTTTTCGTTCACAGCTGGGAGTGGTGTGTCGCACACTGGGTGAATTTTCACAATTTTTTTTTGTGAGCCCACATGGCGGATGAGTAATTTTGGTAGTAAATATTTAAATATTACGTATACGTAGTATTTTTGCATATTTAAATGTAGTTTTATGAGGCGGTAATAATATTTAAATGCCACTAGAAATATTTTAAAAGTCAATAATGCGGTTGAGCAAGTTTGATGTAAATATTTGAAATCCAAATCAAGTAACGAAGCTTTCGTTTGTAAATAGTGTAAATATTATATATTGTAAATAGTGTAAATATTAAATATTAAGCTAAGTTAAGGTCACACTAAGAAACTATCGAATATAACTATCGATAAGACGAAGACTGGATAAGGTATTCGATGGTGCATGATCACTCTTATGGAGAACGAGACCAGAGACAGACGAAAAAGGAATACAAGTTAAGATAATAAACAATTTACACGTTATACTAAATTAAACAACGCTGATTTTCTAAATTTAATTCAGTAATCTGATACAAGTTCTAAATTAATTCCTAAAATACCATTAAAATAGCTGACTTCTCACTAACTATAAATTTCTTTTAGAAAATGGCTAAAATCAAAACAGACAACTACATGAAAATGCTGTGTTTATGGTTAACAAAAACCCTCCATTTTGACCAGTGTGCAGTGGAACAGCGTAGCTGCTCATGGCTCTCGTTGAAATAAAAGTTTATGCCGCCATCAGGCCAGACGTGGCTCCTGCTTCCCCATCGGCTCCTTTGATAAATACAAAATGAGCTGCCATTTGCCGAAAGTTTCTCCTTCCTCCCTCGGACTGCGGAGTAGGACAATTGATTCCGCTGTGTTCCTTGTTTTTTTTTTTGGTCCTGGTCCAGCGTGAAAATTGAGCAATTTCGGGCTTTAACTGCAGACCCAGCCTGCTCGAAAATGGCCACCAAATTGGCCATCGTTCGATCCTGGCCGGTTTCCTGTAATCAGCTACGTGCTCGGACGCATTAGGCAGTGAGCAAGCAATTTGCATGAATCGAGCTCTGATTTATGAGGGGAATTCGGAATGCACATCCCCTGGCCTAAGCTTAAGCTGCCCAGGAAGATATCTGCTGCTCCTGCTCCTTGGAAAGTCGATGGAGTGGAGTCAATTCTGTGGGGCTTCGGTGGCCCTTGACTCGCAACCCTTTTCAATCCCAGGACTCGACGAGCCAGAACCAATTGTGTCCCCGGTTTCACCCGAGGCTTTTAATTTCCAGGCGCCCACAGACCCACACCACCCCTTCCTTTGACAATTTTGTGCTCTGCTTACCTGAAGGTCATCGCCGCATTGCCCACTTTCAAAATTTCAAAAGCCGAAAGCAGCAGCTGCCAGGCCCCGCATTTTATTTATGCCGAGCAGGTAGCAGAAAGGATACTGGGAGGGGCAAGGATCGAGGGGGAAGTGGAGAGCACCCACCGAATGGAAAATGGAGAAAAGAAATGCAAAAACAATTCCAAGTGTGTCTTTCATTCGGGGCCCCACTTGTCGCCGTCTCTTTTGCTTCTTTGTCTTTCAGCTCCTCCCCCAGCCTTGGTCCTTTTTTCTATAATGGAGGCAGCATCAGTGCTGGCAGTTATAGTTTGTTTTTTAAGTCACATGGCTATGAGGTGTCTGTAAGTCAGATGGAAAATGGCCAAAGGATACATTTTGAGAAAGAAAATAAAGGATGCTTAGGGAAATAAATAAAAGATCTAAAGTCTCTTCGAATCATTCAGAAACCATGAGACCAAATAGCGTTTATAAAAGGAATTATGGTATTTATAATACGCATCGAAGAAATCTTCAAGATAGGTTAGAGAACTGTTTTAAGAAAATGGTTTGATTTGATAGAATTAAGATCTCTTACAAATCCCAGTAAAATTATTTAAAAACTATTTAGACAGCATACAATTCATAATTTAATAGATCCCAAAAAGGTGGACTGGATTCTGATTTAATACAAGTTTAAAATGTTTATTAATGGGTTCCTGCTTGGAAGGAAGGTTGCCTTAAAAGAAAAGCTGCTGGGTTAATAATCCTATTCAAAGAATTCACTTAAAAGGCTCTTTCAGCCTTAAAAATAGTCGAAAAATAATCTTACAAGTTTTATTTTTAGGGCCAAGGAATGAATTAGAGAAAGGCTTTCAGAAAATATATTGCCATTTGTGAATTAAGATACCTAAAATTTCTCAAATAAGACTTAGACTTTAAATCATTATAAAATTAAAGGAAACCAATCTGATATTATCCTGGCAATATACTTGGTCCAAGGTTATTAATGGGTTCCTGATCAGGCACCAAATAACCCTCATTAAAAGTCTACTAGGATCCATGATCTACTTCGAAAAATAGTCCTGCAATCGAAATAATAATGGTGTTATACTTGAAATCTACTTAAACAAGAATAGTTCTTTAAAGTTTTATTTTTAAGCCCACCAGAATCAAGAAATGCTCTGTAAAAATGTATTCTAAAAAATGTAACTTATGCTCCTCTACTAAAAAGAAGACAGATTGAGCCAGGAGCATATCTGGGCTAACACCACTGGCTGTCAAAAGTAAATAAGCTTGCACAGGCAGCTCACGCAATTCATGGCTGAATGGATCGAGCGGCGCAGGCAAATCTAGGGTAGCGAGTCGGCCTAAAACACGACAAACTTATGGAAAGTGCGGCATAAATCAGAAAACATGTCGACAGCAGTGGCAACACCACACCAGGCTACACCACAGCGCCTCCTTGTCTGTGTCTGTGTCTGTTTCTGTGTCTGTGTCTGCGAAACTCACGCTCAAACACACCCGCACGCACGCACACATGGAGAGACAGTGGTGTGCGCATTTCCGGTCGCTTGGCAAATTCGATTTCATGGCATTGTCACGTAAAATGCTCCCCGAATTTCATGTCAATGAATTTTCTTTTTTATGTCTGTCTCTTTGTACTACATTGTATTGCCCGCGTGTGCGTTTGTGTGTGTGTTAACTTATTGTAGTCTTAACGTTTTGCTCAAATGGCTCTCTTTTCTTTCCCCCTTTCGCAGCGTTCCCCCATCCAATTTCAGCAAACTTTGCCCGGCCAGAGTCAACAATTTTGATTCTATTTACACATTATTATGGCAGGAATTTCGCCCCTGATCGGGCTGTCGGTTTGAGGGATGGCAGGCTGTGGGTGGGACTTGACTTGGTGGGAAAACCCTTGCCCGCCATTTCGTATTTAATTATTTAAGGATTTACTTTTGTGCTGTTCAATCTTTTGTGTAAAGCCCTGGGAATTCGCAAATGCGAGTGATGGGAAGCTCGAAAGGAGTGGCAGGTGTCAGTTGTCCCGAGTATCTTTTGAAGAGGGCTCCAGAAATAGTATTTAATGATATTCGATTAGCAGTTTGGTTCAACAACCCAGAGTCAAGTATTGTGTTTTGTTTTTGGGACATTTCTCGGGGGTTATTAAAGCATTACTTACAATAAGGCATAAATATTTCAAGGAAATGATAAATAAAATATGTAACAAAGCTATTTATAAATAAAAACCCCAGGATAACATAGACTTCATCGGAAGTTCTTCCAAAATTTAAAGACCATAATTTGAAAAACCTTCCACAATTAAATTTGTGATTAAAATGCATTAAAAGCAGAGTATATTTGTTCTTTAAATTCTACAATTGAGGGGCTTTACCCGAAATGCGGGAACTTTTGTGATTGCGATTAACTTTTGCATTGAAAGCGGAATCTCCATCATTTGAAATGTGAAATTCCTCGGTTTGATTGTGGTTGCTTTTATTTTAGGAGAACTTTCAGGGGGAAGGGGATACGACTCTGCCTGCCATTCGAATTCAACGCGTAATTGTACAATGAGCAAATATGATAAGCAGCTTTCAAGTTAATGATGCGTGCTACGTGCATGCCCCACCACCACCACCATCACCACCACCAGCAGCTACCACCATCAGCGCGGTTCCCCAGCGCCCACTCGACCCCACTTATCGGCAGAAATCAGAAATCACAAATCATTTTCATGGGAATGTTGTGCGTGTGCTCCAATTAGGCCACCAGCAGAGACCGAGGGGGAACTGGGACAGGGACAAGCTTTGGATAATTCAAAATTATTGATTTCCCAAGTTTTCGTTTGGGAAATTCCTAAAAATCCACCCATACTTGCAGGCATATCAATTGCGGCTTTTTAAGCTGCGAACATCGCACCACCCACCACCGCAGCAACGCACTGAACATCATTCCCTTCCATCGACAGACAACATTTTGCGCTTTTCATTAGCCAAATTAAGCTCGCAAAACTTTTGCTGGCGCCCAGGAAAATTTAATTTCCATTTCCATTTAAACTCTTTGTTTATATGGGAGAGAAAGAGAAAAGATAGAGCTCTGAAGAGGGTTAAGCTGTGGAGGATGAGGGGTGCTCTTGTCGCAGTCCTTGTCTTAGTGCCCATAAAATGTAGAAAAAAAGTTTACCCAAAGGAGAAGTCAATTTTCGTGCTCTTATGTTAGCACAGAGAGAAAAACTCCAACTTTGGTTTAAAATATTAGATAAAACTTAATTTTTATGAAATGTTTGGGGGTTCTAACGGTAAACTTTAAATACAAGTTGGAAATAAAGCAAGTGGGGAAAGCTAAAGTCGTGTGTGATCCAAAGCATTGTGGGAAATTTTAATGAAACATAACTACAGTATTAATTATCCTTGAATTTATAATAATACTAAATTAAAGATGGCAGAAGGCACATCAAAATAAAGACAAATGTTGCTAGAAACATATTGAACAACATTTATAGATGTTGCCAATATAAATGTAGATGTTGCAGAAGTTGAACATAAAAATAAACTTTATTCTTTGTAAACTTTCATGTTTATTATACAAAAAATGAAGCACAGATTTATATATAGTTTTACAAATTTTTCCAAGTACTCAAGTCTTTTTATTATGATAATATGATCAGTTCTTATAGCTTATATACTTCCGAATTCCCTTAAATCTACCTTTCTCTATACAAACACTAAAACTTCCTTTAGTTTCCTCTCCATTTTTCAAGTGTTTCCGTATACAGCAACTGCAAAAGGATTTGCATGCATAGTGTACGGCTCTGAAGTTGACCTAAAAGTCGGGGCAGCCCAACACGCTGCTTCTACTGCTTCTGGTCCTGGGGCCAGCTGCAAATTGGTTTTACCGGAGGGTCTCTGGGTCCTGCCCAAGGTTCTGCCGGCTCGTTTGGCTTCGTTGAGTTTCATTTCGCTGCATGTGCATTGTTGTACGATGAAGTATGTACCTATATTGCCTTAGCTTCCTGGTGCAGTTTGGCAGAGTGCAGTTTGCCGTTGCCGTTGCTGTGGCTGTGGCTGCGGCTGTGGCTGGTGCACGCCAAGTGCCAACATTCATTAAACGGCCATAAACAAGTGGCGCAGATTGCGTTGAAAACAGAAACCCAGCCACGAAAGCAAAAGCGACAGCAGCCCCGCAAATGGATGCCACGTCCTAACGAACACGCAACAGTTCTTATTTATGAGCTGCAGCCTTTCCTGGTTTTTCAGAAAAAATCTAAGAAAAATCGGTCTTGTAATAGTTTTGGTTTATGAACTTGAAAATCTTAATTTCTTGGTAAGAATAAAGTTTAGGGCTTTGGAGGTCTTAAATTCTAGCAATAGTTAATCATATTTTGCTTTGGTATTTTACGACAGAAAAAAATAAAATATTTTCCATATGCAAATAATAAAGTAAATTCCCATACGCATTGACTGATTTATTTGTTATTTATTTTGGCTGTTTTTTTCTCTGATTTGTTGCTATTTTTGGTTTTGCCACAAAAGCCCATTGACACTTGCTTTCCAGCCGATCGACAAAATAAGCAAATTCCCAGAAAATAATTATAGAGAGCGTGACTAAGGTCGATTGGATCTCTCATACTATTAAATATTTTAGCAAGCAACTCGAACGAGTTTTCCTTGGAATGAAATCAATGGGGTAAATGCGCCAGCTGTGGCAGTGACTAATTCGGCGATGACAAGTTTCCCACACTTCCCTAAGTTGCGACTTTGGTGCCAAGTTCCGGGGCAGGATGCAGCGGAAATTGGGGGAACGGAAATAAGGCGGAAATATTATAGGAATAGCAAAGGTAGTGACACTTTTGAGAGTGTTAATTTAAGCCATAAAACGGATATGCACTGCAGTTGAAGGGAAAATTTATAAAAGCCTGCCGAAGAGTTATAAAAAAAAGTTATAAAAAACCGCACAGAATATATTTAACTACTAATAAGCATGAAATTTTAAAAAGAATGCTTAATATATTTCTAATAGAATAAATTCAAGTAAAATAGTAATACTCTTAAGTTTTTAAGCACAGAATGTTATAATTCATATTTTGAGCATTAGACTATTTTCTTTCTCTTCTTAATAATATATTTTAATGTTATTTTAAATTTCTTTCTTATAGAAGCTGAATAAAAAAAGCTTTTTCAATATTTTTAACACATGTATATGAACATAAATAATAGTAATACATTTTTATACCCTTGCAGGGTATTATAATTTCAGTCAGAAGTTTGCAACGCAGTGAAGGAGACATCTCCTATAAAGTATATATATTCTTGATCAGCATCAACAGCCAAGTCGATCTAGCCATGTCCGTCTGTCCGTCTGTCCGATTATACGAAAACTATTTCCTCAGTTTTTAAGCTATCTGAATGAAACTTTGCAGTTAGTCTTTTATATACTCTCACTCCTACATACATAAGTCGGAACGGGCCGCATCGGACGATTATATCATATAGCTGCCATAGGAACGATTGAAAATTTTTTCGAAAAAAACATTATAACTTCGTCAGTTTTCAACATATTTTCAGCAAATTTAATATTTGGCGATATTTTTATATTTCAGAATTTCGGTTTTAATTTCACAAAAATCGGACGACTATATCCTATAGCTGCCATAGGAACAATCAGGGAAATAATAGATAAAATTATAGCTTCGCTGTTTCTCAACAGAGAGGCGGCTTTTTATTATTATTTCATAATTTTGTTTTTAATTTTATAGTTAAATTGCAATCTGCAAGGGTGTACAAACTTCGGCGAGCCGAAGTTAGCTGCCTTTCTTGTTAATTTAAAAATCTCTAAGAATCTTTAGATTTTCTAGCAAAGAACATCCCACATTCGTTGTGTCAATGGCTTTCTAGTTTTGTTTGTTTGGTTTTTGTGTATCCATTTCCAGCTGTGCCCAGCGGAGGCTAGCCAAGGCAGGCGCATTTCATATTTAATTAAAATCGAGGCGCCCACAGACACCAGCAAGCAAACACACACACACACAAATACACATGCAGGAACACTCGCACAACAGCAAAATCGTATGCATAATACAACAACAAATTAAATGATGGCTGTGAGTGTGAGTGTATAAGTATAAATGTGTGTTGCCGCAGCGACGTCGTCTGGAAAATGGTAATAACAAAACGCTGTGCAAATATTTAAAATCTTTCGAATGCCGCATTAATGAGCTTTTATTTTGATGGCGATAAGAGCAGCACACACACACACACACGCAACACCCTCCTCCCACACATGCTAACTTGGTAACAAATTATGGCTAATTCGCAATTGCTTTATGCTAAACAGATGCGAGGACGGGCTGAAAAATTGGATAATATTTTGCCAGCAAGAAAAATCAAAACAGAGTAAGTGAGGCGCAACCAGCTGCCACGCCCACCACTAACCGCCCACATTTGCAGGCCAGACAGGCGTGGCAATTAAGGCGTGTGACGAAAACATTTCACTGCCACGCCCACGAATTTATCGCCAGCGGAGGATACGCCAAAGTGCACTGAGAAAACTATTTAAACTCATTTTCTAAAGGAAATTTGAATATTAAAATTTTTTAAAATTATGTTATAAGAAATTTTAATATAAAGATTTATGACATATTTTTTAGAATATATTTTGCATTTTGCAGAGAAAAGGAAAACTTTGACTATGAACCTAGCTTGCCTTTTGGCATTTTTTCGCCATGTGCGTTTACAATGCGAATTGTCGGCATTTGTTAATAATTCTATTTCAATCAAGTTCCCCTTCCCCCGCAGCTCCCCGCATATTTCTCTTTGTTTTCGCAGCCATAATTCATTTCGCGCTTTGCTGGCGGAGGTGCGGTGAAAAGCGCGTGGAAAACATTGAAAGGGCGGCGAAAAATGCCAGGAATGCGAACAGAACAAAAAGCAAAAAGCTTGTGAAAACCAAGGATCGACTGTGTGCATTTTCCACGGCGGATGTGTGCTGGACGTCCTTATTAAGTGGTTCGAGTGCTGATTTATAGCACTTTACCGTCCGTCCCGTCACAGCAGTTATCCCGTCAGCCTCAAACTGAAGGACAGGACAACAGGCACTCGTCCACTGTCCTTCGTGTCTTTGGCAGGCACACCCAGCTCATTCGCTTAAAGTTTTAAGCGCTCACTTTGCATCCAAAGTGGGTTTGTTTTTTAGCCAGATAAATGTTTTGCACGCGCATTACTCATACGCCAGGTAGGTTCGATGGCTCCTTCTCTCCTCCTCCTGTAAAGCGAGTTGAAAACAAACCGCACTTTGGCTAATTGAAGCCGTCGAAAAAAAGTTAACAAAGTTGTTGATGAATTTAACCCGTGAAATTGGATGCAAATATAATTGTAACGTTTGAAATTCATGGGAAAATACACTTTTTTTGGAAGAATAATAATAACTTTTTTATTTTATTAAAAAGGGTTCTTAAAAAAAAACAAATTATACATTTTTTTTAATATTAACTAAGAAACTAAGAAGGGTGGGCTAACAGAGTTTTTTTAATGGTTTACTTTGGGGAACAACATTTTATTTTAGTAATAAATATTCATATGTTTGTGAGCATATTTTATGACAATGTAAAATGACTTAAATATTTAAAAATAAATGAAAGTATTTATTAATTTGTTTCATTTATATTTAATCTTATTATGAATTAAATTATGCATCTTTAAAATTATTATTCAATGGAAACTCCAAGGCTAATTTATTTATTATTCAATTGAAATTCGAATGCTAATTTATTTTAGGGATCAATATAGATATATTTACCATTGTCACATTAATGAAAATTAACTTAAAGTCTTGTATTTCTTATTAATTACAAACTAATTTATAAAAACAATTCATTTATATAATGTTTCTTTCCTTAAAATTCACTTAAAAGAATAATAAGCCATTTACAAGAGTATATTGAAGTTAAAAACAATACAAAAATTTCTTTTAAACTTTAAACTTTATATATTATAATATTAACAAAAATAAAAAGATACCAAACTTGCCTATTTTACTCATGTCTATATATGAGTTTAAATTTATTACTTATAATTTTCTACTAAATTATAATCATTTGTTTGCTTTACTATGCCCAGATAGTTTATTTATTTATCAACTAAACTAAAATTGCTTTTCAGAAATGGCTCATAATTCCAAAAATTACAGACACGTTCTTTGCCAGTTTATAACTCATTGTCTTTCTGTCTAAATCGTATTTTTTCTTTTGGCAAGTTGCAAAATTGACTTGAACTAGATTCTCCCAACTCAGGCGAATGTTTACACTAGCACTCAAAATATATATCTTTCGCTGCCCATTCACAGAACAAAGAACGGAGCGGATGCAATAAAAAGGTGCCAAAGTCTGGGGCAAATTAATATATTTACGGATCCATGGATTGCCTGAGCAGACGGCCGTAATAAACTGGCTGTAAAATTGACTTATGGACATTTACTCGCTCCAACATATGTACGTGGGATCGCATCGATCGCTGCCGGATTTGGTTTGACCCAAATAAATTTTCCACCCAAATGGATTTTTCGTTAGGGTCAAGTGCAACAGCACACCGTCCAGCTCAGGCCGTAAACATTTTATAGTTTCAATAAATATAAAATTTGAGAGCCATTAAAATCAGACTGAATCATGGGAAAGCGGGAAAAGCATTTGCATTTGTTTGTTGGTGTTCTTTGCAATTCTTTTTGTATTTTTCCCTCTGAGTTTTATGTCTTCTAAATAATGTGCGAGTGTGCAAGATTTCGGTACACGATTTTGTGCAGCATTGAGAATCGTTCGTGCAAATATAAACAAGTTTTTATGTTTGTACAGAGCTCAGAGACAGCAAATTACGCATACGCCATGTATGGCATCGAAGAGTGTACTAATACTAATATTCATGTTTTTGGCTATAAATGAAATTGAAAACCTAATTCTCACTGTGATAACCTTTCAGTTTAAGTCGATTATGAACAAGTAATTACAATTACTCTCCCCGATTGGATTATCCGTTTTCTCCGGCTAAAGTTTGCCTTTCATTAACACATTTTCAGTTTCTGTTATGCTTTGCCTTAACTTTTGTTAGTAGAAAGACATTTTGTTGCCATTTTCGGCTTGGCTTTTATTTATTTTGCTTGATTTCTTCACTGCCAGTAAATTGCGGGTAAACAAAAATGAAAGGAAATTCGTTTCTTGGTACTTAATTTTATTTATAGAGAAAAGGAAAGCTCTCTATAACTCTGAACATTATTTTTTTCTATATTAGAGAGAAGCTTCTTGGTAATTTTTAGTAAAACTGAAGTAATATCTCATTAAACTATGATTTTAAGGAGTTTCTCCGAACTTAAAGTATAGAATTATTTATATAAATTATTCCTAATTTCCCAAATGGGATTATGTAATAAATTACCCCAGTTTCATGTTAAAACTTTCATCTTTAACTTGCTTTTTCTGCTCTGAAAGTTGTTCAATTCTGATTGTAGACTTTTCCTGCCATTGGCTTGCCACTGCTGTCTAAATGAACTGGCGATTAATTATTTGCCAATTTACCCTCATCAACTTCTTGGCGAGGCCTCTAATTAGAAGGGCGCGAACGCCCAGCATGGGCTCAACACTGCCACGCCCCCTAATGCCACCTCCCCCAGTAATAGAGAGCCCCATGTGTGCTTGTCCCGGGAAAAGGGGGAAAGCCACGACATTTTCAGGGTATAATCAGACATTAAACTCTTTATGAAAATGGTAAATAATGAACCTGGCGAATCGTAAAACTGAATGAAATACCGGCAGACATTTGTGCCTATATATATAGAGATGTATATAAGAGTTTGGGTAATTTTTTAATAAGTATTCAACGCTTCTTCAAGCACATTTTCCAGGAATTTACCTGTGTTTCTGTATGTGCGAGTGTGCGTGCGTCGTAAACATTTTTATTGGCCATTTTCAACATGAGAAGCAATGAAAGGATATGCCGGGCCAGGTCGGAAAATGCTTTATGATGGCAGAAAGACAGACCGAGAGAGAGGGAAAGAGAAAAGTAAAGGCAAAGGCAACCCCAGAAGCAGAAAAAATGAAACATTTTCATTTCCATTTACATTTTCGTTCTCGCTTTCGTTTTTGTTGTTTGTCATGGCCCATTCAATTATCTTAATATTACGCATACGCCGCATGGGCTGCCAAAGCATTTCTGGCCCAGACCAGGGCACAGGGAGCGTAAGAGGGGAGCTGGAACTCATCTCGGGGGTTGAGTTTGATGGCAAACCATTACCAATGGCCTGCCAGAGGAAAAACTAATTACCAGGCGAGAGGCTAAAGAACAACAGGAGTGGGTTGCGAAAACAAACAAGACTCTCGAGTATTTCGGCCTGAATACTACGTTTATTGATAACGGAATGCGGCCTCAATGAGCCTGGTATTGGGGTTGAGTCGCGGTTCGCACTTACTTCTTGTTGAATTTCCAACAGAGTCCTGTATCCTTCATTCCCTCGGACGTCTCGCCATTTACGTAGATCTCAACTGATTCCGATTGATTCACAATTTATTTTCACTTCTTCATTTGCACTTTTGGTTTTGTACACAACACGCTTGGCTGGCTCTGAATTTAATAAACAAAATGTGTTGTCTTGGGCTGCTGTTTTGGTTGTTGTGGGTTTAGGGCTCGGCCTTAGTTGGGCATCTCTCATTTACATTTTATGCATATTTTAATTGCGCGCAGATACAACCCCCCCGGAATCCGCACAGGATTCGTTTCCAACAGCAACTTTTTACCCCCGGGGCGGAAGCCCACAATGGACCATGAATGGGTCCTGGGGCTCCTGCTGCTGTGCTGTGCTGTGGTCATTGCACTTGGCACAATTTCTTTTCCACTCTTTGTTTTCATTTAATTGAAAATTAGAGCGAGCCGGGGGGCTCCAACTTTGAGCTGTCCTGAGCAGGACAGGATTTGCATTTTCCCCAACACCCTCCACCACCCCAATGCCGCTTTGTTTATTAAACTTCAATTAGGCAAGTTTTTTCCAATTAAAATTCTGCGCACTGCAATTTTAAGGGTTCTCCTTTCTGGCCGCTCCAACTTTTTCAAGTGGTTGGTTTAATTGGTTTTCGTAGCCCCTGTAGAGAGACAGGGGCTTGGCTGCATTGTGTCCCATATCAATCTCAGTCAGCTAAGCGACGACATTGATAAATGCAAGGGGGCACTGGAAGCGAAACCGCACGAAAAGACAATTTATATAATGGAGGGAACACCTCTTTGGGGGAAGCTAAACAATTTAAATATTAATATTTTTTGCTCTTTGGTTTTATTTAATGAAAAGGGGATAGAGAGGTGGGAAACCTTGCATGAATCAACTTAAGAAATCTGCTGTGGTCATCAATTTGCTTTGCTATTCTTGTAAGAGAAAGTAATCCTTTTTAACTCTGTATAATTTCTTAAAGGTTCTGTTTCCTACCTATTTAAATATTTATAAAAAAGAACAGCAAACAGACAACTGAAAAAGCTAACATGTATATGAGTTTGAAATGAAATTTGCTGATAATGGATGGCTCTTATCCTAAGCAAATAAATAAACTCATAAGCTCAAGGGTTGTAAGGTAAAATATTATGAGAGAGACCTTAAAAAGGTACGCAATTTCTTAACTGCGCAAATATTCGTTTTAAAAAGGGTGGGATTTATCCTTAATGCATTTAAATCTAGAATTTTAGAGTTACTTCTTGATATTCCTCTAGTTTGTTAACATTTGCTGAGTGTTATTTATGATCTTGAGAAAATTTAACATGACTAAGCGGCTAAAACAAGCTCTTAAAATATTCTTTAGGATCTAAATCTATCTTGTATTTAAATTTACAATTTTAGAGTTACTTCTTTATATTCTTCAAGTTTGTCAGCATTTTCTAAGTTTTTTTTATGATCTTGAGAAAATTTAACATGACTAAAACTAGCTCTAAAATTTAAGAGTTACTTCTTGATATTCCTTAAGTTTGTTAGCATTTTCTGAGTGTTATTTATGATCTTGAGAAAATTTAACATGACAAAGCGGCTAAAACTAGCTCTTAAAATATTCTTTTATATGCTAAATCTATCTTGTATTTAAATCTAAAATTTTAGAGGTACTTCTTGATATTCCTCAAGTTTGCTAGCATTTTCTGAGTGTTATTTATGATCTTGAGAAAATGTAAGATGACTAAGAGGCTAAAACTAGCTCTTTAAATATTATTTAGGATGCTAAATCTATCATAAGTTGGAAAACTTCAATAAAATCTAAGCAAACTACGTAAATGGCAGGAATGTGGCACCTGTTTTTCCAGGGCATGGGGGTGTCTGGATGCACCAAGAATAAATATAAACAAATATAAACAACCCCCTACCCCAACCCCTAACTCCCCCCGCTAAGTCCGAAACTCCGCCGCCTGTGAGCGTGTGTATCTGTGTGTGGAGGAGTAGTATCTGTGTGTGTGTGTGTGTGTTGGGGGTATTTCACTTATTTACACTTCACTTCGGCTGCTGCTGCTGCTTCTGCTGCTGCTCACTTGTTCGCGCCCGTTTTCAAAGTTTTCCCCTTCTCGATGGGTTGTCTGTGTTTTCCGGGTGCCACCTGCGTTTTCACCGCTGCGAGCACCAGACGCTTTCAACTTCGACGACGAACTGAGCGCCGGACTACTGGCTCGGAAAAGCCGAAAGCTTTCGGCCCAGAAACAAACTGGAAAATGGAACATGGCACAGAGAACGGGGAATTGGGAACTGGGAACCGAGAACATGGAATTGCGAGAGAGAGAGCGGAAAAGCGGGAGCTTCTGGTGGCTGTTGCTGCTTTGTTTTCCTCATTTAAATGGGCCAGGAACGGGGCAGAAACACTTGTGGCTCAAAGGTAGCTAGCAACATTGCCAAAATGTTGCCGCTACGATTAAATCATGTTGCCATGTGCACTTTTCCAAACTCTTATTTTTATATTATTTATGTTTTTTTTTTTTGTTTTTGTTTTTGTGGGTCAATTAATATCGGCAACCGCCGCCAGTGTAAACACTTGGCTGGCCATCTGTTTTGGCCAAACTGGCGGCCGATAAGATAAACAACACCTACGGCGAAACTGCTACCTGCCTCATGTTGCTCGTTGCTCGTTGATTCCTGGGCTCCTCTCGGTTCCCGGGCCACGCGGAGTCGTCGGATGCGGTGAGCTTTAGGAGCCAGCGGCTCTTGTTTCACTTCCACTCCGTTTCACGGAGTAAAGCCCCTATTAAATACAAATCTCTTAGGCATCCGACGAGGTGACAATTCCATTTAGGAATTGCGGCCATAGCTTTATACTATAGCACCAGGCAATTCCAAGCATTTTAGTGAACAATGAAAATGGTCATAGCTTTGTCTCAGACTTTGATGATAATCACTATAGGCAAAAGCCTTTTAAATACTTGAAAATAAGAGTGATGTTTGTGTTTATTTCAAAACGGCTACGAATAAATCGAGTAAAGGATCTCAGGTATTGTTTGATGATCAAAGAAATACATAACAAATTATAAATTATTTATTTATTTATCAACATCAACATACTGTTTTATGCTCCGCTCAAGGGTTTCCCAAAGATATTTTATTCCTACATTAAATTATTATTATTTGATGACAATACTTACAGCTTAAAGTATGCCAAATAAACTATCCAAGGAATAAAACATCCTAAAGATCCTAAAGATCCTAAAGATGTTTTATTCCTACATTAAATTATTCTTATTTTATGACAATACATCTTTAAGTGTGCCAAATAAACTATCCAAATTTAATTATAGGCAGACTTATGATACGGTTTTAGCTATAATCAAACTCTGAACACATTTCGTATTAAGTTTTTAGTGCAATTTAGTGCAAAGATAGGATTTCTTCAGCAGTTTGAAGGTAGTTCCTGTAAAAAACACTAAGAATCAAAGCAATGTTGATCTAGAATGACTTTATATCAAGAAAATATTTGATAAAATATTGTAGCATAAAATGTGATGTAAAGATACTCCGAAAAATAACGACGAGCTGATTATTTCTAATAGTAAAGGCTAAAGTTTAGCTTAGAGGATCAATTACATTCAAAGTTAGAGCTACAACCCTTGGCTGACATCGAAGTAAGACCCCTCCAGGATTTATGCGCCGCCAACGGATACACTCCATTAAGCCATCCCACGCCGAACTTGAAGTGTAATTAAATAGTTAAAGTAATGAATTGCTGTTTTCGAGAGTTTACATAGACATTTACATAAAGGTCTTTATTACCGGGGCTGAAAAGTAGGTGTAGTTGGTAGATGCTGCCGCGGGGTTCTCTCAAAACCAAGGCCAACGAACTTTTGTTTTTCGAAAGAGCAGAATGGGAGAGGGATGTCGGGCTGTCGGGCTGTTGGAATGCCTCAGGTGGCGGGACACAGTCCTGTCCGTCTGCAGCAAATTAAATACGATTAGTCAGGCAACGGGTTGTCGGCGCTCCGCTGGGTATTAGCATAAGGAGGTATCTCCATCCCAACCCGTGCTCCCTGGTCTAAATCAATTTCTATAGTTAATAAGCCGCCCGCCCGCTGTGGATCATGCTGCGTGCTCTTTTCCCGCTGCTCGGAGGCTGGTAATTAAATGGATGGATGTGTTCCGTGCTCCTGTGGCTCATTGTGTCATTGTCCATCGCGCATCCTTCTCATCTCTCATCTCGTCTGGCTGCGGCTAATGCACTTGGTCCGCTGATGTTGCATAAATTAATTGATTTATCAAGTGCACGACGGGCGGCTTGGGTCGACCAGCATGGATCGTCCTTGTGCTAAGTCTTAATTAGCATTTTCTGCTGCTGGTGGCGCACGGTGCGTATACGCAATTAATACATATTTGCCTCGTTAATTACCAACCCATGTACACAAGCTGGTCGCCTACAACACACACACACTCCCGCCGACACATTAGATAATGGGCCACACGTGGCCAGCTCCTTTCAAGGATTTATGGGCAAAGGGTCCAGCGTCGTAACCTCCATCCTCCTGGCTGGCCGGCCACCTGGTTAACGACCCATAAATCCAAACAATCTCGCTACGGCACATAAATTGCTCCAATTCAACGCAATAAAATAAAATGTCCAGATAATGCATTTCCAAAAACGAAAGAAAAATCAATTTTCTAAAAATATATATTTTCAGCTTAAATATTAAACCTCGAACTGGTCAATGGGAGGAGAGGAGACTTCTTCCCACAAAAAACGGCGGATGGGGAAGTCAAAACATTTATTTTAGTTGGCCACAGAGCACATTTTGGCCAAAGTGCAAACGGAAAAGCTGGTTAACTGACTGCCACAGCTTCTGCTGCTGTCAAACTTCCAAACGAAATTCTAATTCTGCGGTTGGCAATTGAAATGCTTTTCGCATTCGAATTGTTTCGAAAGTGCTAATGGGATTAAACAGTTCCTGATGGGGATGATGATGAGCTCTTTAAGCAGGATTGCCATTTAAAGCGGTAGCGTCGATGAGAGCCTGATTATTTTCATACATTTTAGAGTTAAGTAGCTAAGGGATTATTTTGTGATTTATACAGGTCCTTAAGTTAGGCTTAAGTTCTTGTTTACTATTTTTTTTTTTAATTGGGAAATGTATTATCTAAAAAATGCTATTGAAACTACAGATTTCACTCTTTCCCAAAGAATTAAATTAAATTGTAAACGATTTTACTTACTAACAACTGTTGATATATTCTTTTTTCAAAGCAAATATATAAAACCGTGATACAGCATCTCCCATACATGTGCTCAGCCTGTCATCCTCATCATGATGCATTGAATGGCCAAAAAGGCTTAGAGCCAGGCCAGTGGAGAAAAAAGGAGCGTCGGTCGCTGTGGCGGAATACCACCTGTTTGGCTTACAGTGCTAATCCATCAATGGCAACAAGGCACAAAGTGCCAACAGCAGCTCCGAGTGCTTTAGCCAAAAGCAAACACGAACGAACGCCAGAAACACAAAAAAAAAGGCCCAATAAAATTCCCAATGCTCTTGTTTAGAACAACAGCAACACAGGAGCTCCACCAGCTCCATTAAAATACATATTCGAAAAGCCCTAAAAATCCATTCATTCAGGTGGGTCGTAAAAGCGCGAATGGCCGCAAACCACCGCCCACTCGACAAGGGATGCGGGAATGGCAATGGCTCTCCATCATTCATCCATTGGGGATGTAGATTTTCAGAATACACTGTAATACAACGGAGCTATTATTATAGAAAGGAAACTAAAATCTATTAAGCCTATCTATACTTATTTTTAAATAATTTTATTAATCTGATTTATAAGTTATTGTAGTTCCAATAAAAATATATCTTTGGGAGAAGACCACAGAAGGCAGGGTTTAACTTTAACATTTAATACGCCTTTGCCCGGTTTTAAAGACCAAATTATTCTAGAAAAACATGACTTTAATATGTACTTTCATTGGATAAACTAAATTTCTTCCATATTTATACTTCCCCAATATATTGAGCTTTCTTTTACTTAAAATAAAGAGCACTTACACTTCGACTCTCTGCTGTATGCTTCCGCTTCCTTTTATTTTAGAATATTTCTTAGCAATATGCTCTCCGTTTTATTTATGTTCGCATTTTTACAGTTCAATAAAGTTCAATAAATTGACAAAGAGCACAGCGTGGCGACTTGCAAGTGGATTTCGCTGATAAGCGCACGATTGATCAAACAAATTAAAGTCCAATGTCTGCCGGCAGAAGAGATGCAAACAAGAAAAAACAGTGGCTACTGGCTTAGCCAGTCCTGTGTCCCGTGTCCTGTGTCCTGTGTCCTGCTCTGTAAACTGAACTGAATCTGACAGTGTCAGCGGGCAGAAGGTCAAAGGCGGAGCGGTGTCGGGCTGGCATTGATGGACGAGGAGAGAGAGTTTGCCGGAGGGTGAAATCCCCGTGATGACGGCCAGGGGATTGGGAAAACGGGACTGAAAACATATGCCAAGGTCATCGAAGCTGACATGTAATCGCTTTTAAGGCAGTTTACAGTGTTATCAGAAGGTAAACCATTCTACATACATACAAGGTTTAAAAATTATTTAATTCGTTAAGACTTATATGGTAAAAATATAATTAAAAATATGCTGTAAGGTTGTATTTCTATTAGAAAGTTCCAGAAATAATTAATTGGTGTTATCATCACACTTTGTCAAGTGAAGCCAAGCAAAATTCCATTTAAATCAAAAGGAGAAATCGGAATTTCGGCTATTTCGTTGGATCAACTCAACCAAATCGGCACTTGATTTGCCGGGACAGTTCAAGGACCCTCTCTTCATCGTTTTTTTTTTTTTTTTGAGGCTGCATGGAAACGATTGTCATTGTCAGTCATCGATGTCCTGTCTTGGTTTTTATTTTTTGGTTGCCCTTCATTTGACTTCATTCTGCCTTTCACGCTTCATATCTATATCTAAATAATGGGATGTCACTTTTAATTTGAGCCTCGATTTATATGGGCCTAGTCCCCGGACTATCCCCGTACCCATGGAGAAGCCCAAGCTTATTTCCAATAAAAAGGAAAGGAAAGCGAAAATGACAAAGGGAAAGAGTCGGCTGCAGGACATCTTCATTGTGCTTATCAGATTCGTGGAAGTACAGGGACACTATGGGTACTCCCACTCCCTCAAATAGAGAGACAGAGAGGGTTCTTATCGCTGTTTGTTTTAGAGGGACGCTGGCGAGCAATTAGCTCCGTGGTCCCCGCAATTTAATTGTTATAAATGCCAAGGCTGAATGCGAATTAAGTAATATTTATGGAAGGCGGCGAAAGGATATTGGTTGGGGCGTTGCGAATGGCAGGAAACTCTTTCCACGCGTCGAAGGATCATTAATAACAGTGGATTTTGCACTCAAACAGCTGACTGTGTGGGTGTCCGTGTTCGTGTTCGGGCTCTGCGGCATGTGAGAGTCATGGGCCGGGCCATTATCCTATTACCATTAATCTCATGCACAGTTTGGCGCCTCAAGAGCGGCATCTGCTATCTGCTAGTCCTGGTCTCGCTGTGATTTCAATTAAGCAGCCAGCAGAAGGGGAAAACAGAAAGCGGAAAAAAGAAGTCAGACAGCCAGCCAGCCAGCCATCCAGCAAGCCGAGTTATGAAGATAAATGTCACTCGTCAAGTGGCAATCAATTAGTTAATGCTTTCAAGGCTCTCAAAATGCCTCACGGGACATAGTTGCCCCCTTGGCGCACAAATAAACTTCAGAGACTCTCCCGGAGACTTCGTGTTTGTCACAGAAATTATTCAATTACCAAATTAAATTTAATGCCCTGTACTTCGGGGGAGAGTGAAGGACGACGCTCTGCTTTTGATCCCACTAAAAGCTTTAATAACTGAAAATTGCTTTCACAAATTTGTCTTCGAACCGAGAACCGAGAACCGAGAAAAATGGGGCGGAAAATGGAGGGTAGAGACTAGGAGTCTGAAGGAGCTCTGCCCGCATACCTGAGCAAACATTTTTCTCATTTCGGTGTCGTCCTCGCCCGTGACCAAATATTTAAAGGCATTCGACGTGAGTCGCACTCTGAGTTCGCTGAGCAGTTCACGAGTTCGGGTTCGAAGGTTCGGCGAAACGTTATCGACTTTTTGCCCCGCTGCATTCCAAATTAATGTCTCTATCTACCTGGACTACGACGACGTCGAGCATCAGAAATCCAATTATATTCACTTTATGTTCAGAAGAGCTCCTGCAACTCGCGAGCTCTCTGCGTAAAGTGAATCCCCCCCGAAAGCCTGAAAGGTGCGCCTCTGGCCTCTGAGCCATTAACTAATGCCGAAATCCGCTTAAAAATTTAATTTTTTTCACCTTTCACCAAACTGTGCCGCTCTCAGCACGCGTAACGAAATAAAAGGGCTGCCCAAGGGGACGGCGAATCCGCTTAGTCAGTCACCTGTTCGGTGCGTGAATTAAATAGGGACGAACCCCTGAAAAATAAGGGAAATCATTTACATTGAGATGTCAAGTCGAGCGGTGATTTTAAGGCTATTTTCGGACTTATTTGGCATAAGTAGAATTATTGATTTCAAGGGAATGTAAGCATTTCCCTTAATTCACGCCATTTATTATTATTTATGTGATTTAATAAGAGTGAATGAAGGCAGGTATGTAGTTAATACGATTTTTGTCAAATAGGGAGGGAGATTTCCATGGAATTATGGAAAGTACAGCCAGGACAGAGCTCTTGCGTGCCTTAAAATATCTTTCTCGATGTGTAAATAGATTATTTAATGAATTGTTTTGAGGGAAACTTACTTTTTCCCAATGTTTGCTGATAATTCTGATGTTTACTTGACAGAGTAATTAATATTCCTACATATTGGGCATACTTTTGGGCAGCAAATAAAATCTTTATATTAATTAATAAAATGGTTTGTAATATTATGGTTCATATAAATATTAAATTTATATTTAAACATATTATTTAATATTTAATATTTATTTATGATCCCTTTCAAGTCTTTCAAGTCCAAAAAGATCACAAATTTAGAGTCACTTTCTGTATAAATTAATACCAAAAGCTTCGCTAAAGCTTCGATAACACAAACAATCAACTTTTTTGTATATTTTTCCATATTTCTCTCAATTTTAGTTACGTTTCTCCCTTCGCTTTAGCCGGTCGCCTTTCAGTGAGCAAGGTAAATAGCGAGAATTAATATTTGTTTGGTTTGTTTGTCACACGAATTAGTAATTAACCCAATATATATTTTGTTCCAGCTGCCTGAATAATGTCGTCCAAGCCTGTCCTCTACTACGCACCCCGCAGTCCCCCCTGCCGGGCAGTTCTGCTGACCGCCGCCGCCCTCAATTTGGAGTTGGATTTACGGTGAGTTTTTTTAGATGTACCGGATTTTTTTTCTGGCAAACCGGTCTCCCCCCACTGATAGCTGCTTCTTTAACCCGTTCTATGAGTGGTGGGTCCCACACTAAAAAGGCATAGTTTTTCCTTTATTAAAAAGTAATTTTACTAAATTATTATACCTTTGTATCATATGGTTATCAGTTATAATTAGGCTTCAAGATATGATAGGAATTCAAGATACGTCTATGACCTCTAAGAATGTCATTAAAACTTATTAGTAAAATATGTTTATGCTTCAATATTTATTAATTTCAAATATTTATATTAAAAACAACCCCCTTTCTTTTTCTTTTCTTCCAAAAAACCCTCTAACCCTTCATCCTTATCTCTTTCTTTAGCCCCGTCAACGTTAAAGCCGGCGAGCACAAGTCATCGGAGTTCCTCAAGCTGAACCCTCAGCACACGATCCCTGTTTTGGACGATAATGGCACCATTGTGAGCGATTCACACATCATCTGCAGCTACCTGGCGGATAAGTATGGACCCGAGGGTGATGATTCTCTGTATCCCAAGGATCCGGTTCAGCGGCGCCTGGTCGATGCCCGTTTGTACTACGATTGCGGCCATCTGTTTCCTCGCATCCGGTTCATCGTGGAGCCAGTGATCTACTTTGGCGTCGGAGAGGTTCCCGAAGATCGGGTGACCTACGTCCAGAAGGCCTACGATGGTCTGGAGAGCTGCCTGGCCAGTGGACCCTATCTTATTGGCGATAAGCTGACCATTGCGGATCTCAGCTGCATTGCCTCAGTGTCCACGGCGGAGGCCTTTGCTCCCATCGAGGCGGGGCAGTTCCCGAAACTGAAGGAGTGGGTGAAGCGCCTGCAGGCTCTTCCTTACTACCAGAAGACCAACCAGGAGGGTCTGGATATGCTTGTAGGCCTGGTCAAGGGATTGCTTGCTGAACGTCAGCAGAAGTAAGCCCTGAAAGTGAAAGAAAACTGCATTATTCTAAAGTTTTTGATGATATTAAACAAAGTTTTGTATTTTTTAAATGTTGAACCTTATGAAAAGTAAATATTTTATTGTGAAAATGTATATTTTTATAAATAATTGAGACATTTAAGGCAGCTGCTCAAACTTTTTGATCAAGTTTTTTGCCAGTGACTCTACTTGAAGCAATCAATCAATATCTGGCGTAATAAAAACATGAGTTTCATTAGACAGCAGCCGAGGACGATGAATCAGGAGCCGAACAGCAAACAATAATAGGATATCCTATCCAGGACAAGGTGGAGGAGACAGCGAGAGCGACGGCGACAGCGGCAGCGACAGCGACAGTTATGTGCAGCTGGTCGAAAAGTAATGGCAAAACTTTTTTATGGCCAAAAGCCGGCTGCGGAGCAACCAGTAGCCGGCAGCCAGTAACCTGAACTTGGACTCGCAAACTCATGGACTCCATGGACTCCATGGACTCCACGAACACGGACACGGACTCTCATCGACTGCGAACTGGGTTTTGTGAAATTCAAGCCAGAAAGTTTTCTTTGAGCCGCTTCTCCGCCTGGCTCTCCTTTCTCTCCCTCCTGGCTTGTTGTTCTTGGTTGTTTGTTGTTTGGCTTGTCCGTTTTCTTGTTGTTGTTATTGCTTTTTGTTTGTTTTTTGTTGGCTCTGGTAATTCTTGTCGTTGTTGTTGTAGTTGGTGTTTGGACGTTTGGCTGTTCCCGTTATTGATTACAAGCCGTAAGTGATCGCCTTTATAGTTGTTAAAGCTTCTTTGGCTTGTTGCGGCAAAACTCTTGACTCGGACTCCCTCCCTGACTCTGAGGCTGACTTTGGGCCACTTAAACGGAAATAAGTCGTCTTGGCACAGCCATAAAGTATGCCATGGATTTGCACTAACTTATGGTGGTTTTAAAATTGGCCAGGTGCGAGAGAGGATAGTTAACTCTGGCCTTTATTTTTGGATGGGAGAAGGTATCTGTAGTCAGGGGAATAATAACTCATTTTTACAAGATGATATTTCAGATGATACTTATTATAATTTCTATATTTTTACTTGTAATAAAAACTCTTACTATCTTACTACTACATCTTTAGAAGTTTATCATCAGAAATCTGTAGTCTGGATAATAATAACTCATTTTTACATGATGATATTTCACTTGAAAAAAGAGTTTGTTTATTATAATTTCTATAGTTTTACTTTTAATAAAAACTCTTACTATCTTACTACTACATCTTTAGAAGTTTATGATCAGTAATCACTTTAAACCCCTTTTGAAAATTGTTTACAATTAGATAACAAAATGTACTTAGAATTCATTGCCTAAATCATTGATTTGCATCCTTTTTAATGGCTTTGAATAACTCTATTGGTTTTTGGAGCATCCTATATCCATCCTATATTTCGTTCAGATTAATTTAAAACCTTTAAAGTGTTGCCTGGCTTAATAAACCCGTCGTGGTTTAAAAGTGTATTGCATTTTCCACTAGGGAAAACAAAGTTTGTTTTTATTTTGGATTTTGCATCCAAATATTCAGCTTTTTTCCACTTGATGCATCCGGATATATAATGGCCGCGTTCAGCTTTCCGCAAACGCGATGTGACACTTCACTCTGCACTTACGGCCGGGGGCCATTGTCGATCGGGAGAGGGACTGGAATCCCTCTCCACCCGGAACTCGTAACCCAAAACCGGGAGCCATCAGCCGCAGGGAGGCACTCAGTTCCGATTAAAGTGCAACACTGCGCGACAAAAGTTTCGCCGCAGTCCGTGAAACTGGATTTGGGCCACGTTTCATCGTGCTCTTTTCATTATATTTTTTTTTTCACAGAGTGAAATTTCCAAATGCCATTAACTGTGTGGGTAAAAGGTCGGGGCTTTTCTTTTTCCCTTCACCGGTCTCTCTCTCTCTGTGTGTGTGTGTGTCTTTGGGATTAAAATTTAATGCCGCAAAAGGAAAAAGGCAACCTAAGCGCGTGCCGGTGAGGAAAAGTAAACCGTCGGGCCAACTGTAGCTACTCATGATTAATGATGCCTTTTTCGGTGGCTCGCCGCCAGAACCGTCAGGACCTTCGCCCATTTCCGGTTCGTTTAAAGTTGAAACGTCGCTTGGCCATCTGTTTTGTTGGCCGAGCTCCGCTCCATTGTTTGCTCTGCGGTTGCGGTTTGTTTAACAATGAAATTAACTTCTTCTTGCTGCCCAGCCCACAGCCCAGGGTCCCCGCAATTGTCCCGATAATAATATTTCCAAGAAATCGGCCAGTAGTCGCCATTGAACCCTGGAATCGGAATAATTAAACTAATTGGAATACACATTTATTGTGTGCAAATCTCGATTCGGTCTCACTCTCCTTCTAGACTTTGGTTTTCGGCTAACAAGGCCAATCAGCAGCGTTAACGATTTGGAAGTTTGATATGTAATTATGACATTGGGGCATTGCTTTCCAATCAGAGCAATCCATCTTGGGAGAATAGTGATGGGCAGGGTTCTTGGTACATGTTATGTACCTAACGTTGGTACAATATTAAATGGTACAAAATATATAAAAGAAAATTACTAAGCTTTTGTTGTTGCATTAGAATTAAATTTTATTTATCTTACAATCTATCATATAATAAAAGATTTATATAAATATAAACCACTCTGAAATTATGACTTTGTTAGTATTTGGTCAGTTCTATGCGTTCTATGAGTTCTATGAGTTCTATGAGTTCTATGAGTAATATTAATTATTATAAAGTATGTAAAATAATACCAAGCTTCCAATAACTGACTAAGCTATTATTTCCCCTTAAAATCTAGGTACATAATATGCTTTATAAGAGTACCCAAACCTGAAAGTTAGGTACTATACACCTGTCCCAGTACTCATCACTTCTACCCACAGTGAAGTAGGACCCACTTGCCCTCGACATGATTCTGCTCTTGAGTTGAGTTGGACAAAGGACAGGTTCTCATGGGGAATTCATGTCGCCACTCAATGGCCGGACTTGAAGCGTTGATGGCCGTGCTCTGTGTTCTGTGCTCCGTATCGGTATCCTTGTCCGTTTGTCCCGATATTCGTTGGCAATTCGATGTGAAGTCGGACACTTGCTTCCATAATGCATAATGGGGGGAGAGCTGCTCTCAGAGCTAACTAATCGCCGGGCAATAAGCACAAATCTGTTTTGAAAAACTAACCCAACTAACGTACTCTGCCCCTGAGGACGAGTGCACTTGTCTGTGTCTGCGTCTGTGTGTGTTTCAGCAAGGACAATGAAAGGCGATTATCCTGCTCAACTGTCCGGCTGTCTTTCCACCCGAAGGCCTAACAGCCTGAAGGCCCGAAAGCCTGATGCCTGGCTGGCTCCTGATAAACGGCTGCACAAACTTCTGGGCATTGTGCCGGGGCCAGGTCACTGCAGGCGCATCCTGCGCCAGACTGCCAGGCTGCTCGGGTTGCCAGGATTCAATGCATGTTGATTAAGTGCTCGCAATTCGAATGCCGCCTGCTGACAGCAGCAACATTTGCATTTGCATAATTGGATATGTATGAACGGAGCAAACTTGATCTGTAAATGCAGATTCCCCCAGCAGCGCGGAGAGTCCGAGAGCCGAGTTTCTCATGGCCGTTGACATGTCACTGCGCTTTCATTTAATCAATATTGAGGGAGGACCTTGGCACACCCACACAGAGCCTGAAATACCTGGAAGGAGCTTAAATGTTAAGGCTATGAGAGTAAATATTCTAAGTCAGAATTAAAGGATAAGCTGAATGTATCAACCTTTTTAGTTACTTTTTAAAAATGTTTTATTATTTTTTATATATTTCCTGCATCCTTCTGTAAGCCAGGTTGCTGCGTTGTTAACGCTGACTAATTAATTGGTAAAATGTGTTAAAAGTGTAATCTTTCTGGACCGGAGCATGTTGCAAGTGTAATTAGCTTTAAATAATGGAGCAGCGTCAGGCGAGGAGGTGTCGGATTTCAGGGCTGTCGTTCTTTATTCATTACCCATTAGCCGGCAACTTAAAGCGGGGAAAAAACAAGAAAAAAAGAAGAATTTATAAAGCAGGCACACATTTCTCACATAGAGCGCAACAGAAACAGCAGCAATTATAGACAATAAATTCGTTGACACTAAGTGCTCGACAAACTTTTCCAATTAGGGGCAACAACAGGCGAATTATTGCCCCGAGGCTTAGGGAGAAAAAGGGGAATGGCAATGGCAATGGCAATGGAAATGGAAAGGGGCCTTTGCTGACTTGCAAATGAATTCATTCAGCCATATGACTCCAGCCATGTCCGGGACTGATTACAGGCCGCCGGCAGCTCCTAAGCTCCCTGCTTTCACGCCGTTTTCACGCATTCGCCTCATTGCGCTTCGCCTGGCACTTTGGCTGCCGCTGCCACCGCGACCAAGGATTCCGGCCAACAGCAGGCCTGCCGCCTGCCTTTTCGCCACCTCGCAGCCTCGGCGCCTCGCCAGGCAATCTCCTTAAACCAATTAACTTTCATTTGCCGCCACAGCACGACCACAAAATTTAGCCTGCCAGCTTCATTTACGGTTTGATTCGTGTGTTTACAATGTTTGGCCAAGTGGGAGTGTGACCTGGTTTACCCGGCATAAATCAGAAAGAGCCAGGCCAAGCCATGCATAAGGAAGACTGCATTGGGACTGCAGAACACTGCAATAAAAAGTTACTAGAAATTGATTGCAATTTGCTCTTTAAAGCTATGAACTTTTGTAATAACAATATTAAAATATTAAAGATTTATTAATGTACAAATAGACCTTTTAAAGGAGAATCTAACTCCAAGCCACCACCACAAACGCTCCACTGACTTAGGACCAAATTTCTATATAAATAAACAATGAAAATAAACAATTAATGTTACTTTTTTTATTATTATTATTATTTTTTTCACTGCAACCAGGACTTCAAATCTCAGGGGCAGTCTTCATGTTTGCGTTTGTACAACACCAGGGGCCAGCTGCCAGTTTCCAGTTTCCAGTTGCCCGTTGCCTGCCGCCAGATGCAACCTTCCATCCCACAGTATACACCAAACCCTTCTTCTGCCCCACACAAAAAGCTTTTGTAATTGCCTGAATCATGGCCCACATGACGTATACGTGTTTTGCATACGAGATTCGACCGCTCCTACGATTCCCGCTCCCACATTCACCCATCACCCGCTATCACTCTCTGTCTCGTTCGCAATTTTCGGGCAGCTTTTGTAATTGCTTTTGACTCGTCGTCCTGCGTCCTGCCAGGCACTAGGAAGCAGGTGCCAAGGGGAGGGAGACCCTGCTTTAATTATGAGCATTATTCCTATTGAAAGGAGGAGCCGGGCTGCCTGAATGCCATTCCGAGCGACAACTATGCTGAACTTTCGGGGCCAGGGACTGAGGGCGCTTCTTAATAACTTGGCAACAAAGCATCAGCATTCCTGACGCCCCAAATGGGAATGGGGATAAAGCGGGAATTAATTATCTTTTGACTTTGAGTTTATTTAAAAAACTTTTTGTTGTTTTTATTATTTTAGCGCAGATTAATTTCGAGTAGGATAAACGTGAGTCTAGCGAATTCTCACGTCGCTTAATACACTGAATGCTGGCATTTACGTGAAACACCTGTCGGAAATACATGCCAGCTTTGAACTGTGAACTTGAGAGCACTGGAAAATATTCTGAGTACTTAATTTTACAATAGTTAAAGTAAAAATAGAAAATTTATAAATAAGAAACTATATATACATAAAATTCTTCTACTTTAAGCTTATTTCTGCCAGGCTTTCCAATCAAATTTAAGCTAAATCTACATTAATTTAATATCCTTGAGATTTTATTCAAATAGTATTTAAATTTCAGCTTCAACTTCCTTTTAAATTAATCCTATTTAATTATTATAACATATGTATTTCATTTTGACCGAAATCTGTATCTTCGATTTGTACTTTAAGCTTGTTTCTGCAAGGCTTTCCAATCAAATGTAAGCCAAATCTACATTAATTTAATATCCTTGAGATTGTATTAAAATAGTATTTAAATTTCAGCTTTAACTCCTTTTTAAATTAAACCTATTTAATGATTATAACATATTTAATTTAGACCAAAATCTGTATCTTAAATTCGTGAGCTCAGCATCCTGTTCCCAGCCTCCTATTGTAAGTCTAACTTATGTTTAAGCATCATAAACTCTCCAAATCCATTCTACAAATCTACTATCTAACATTGTATATATTATCCACTCGAAATCGATTTTGTTTTGTGTGTGAAAATGGGCCGGATGTTGGGGCTGCCCAATTCAGGAAGCTCGGGGAACGAATTCGTATTTAACTTTGTCTAATCCTCGTTAGCATTAATTTGGCCAGTCCAGGTGTGTCTCTGTGTGTGTGTTTGTGCCGGAAGCTGCTTCCACTAAGAGCGGGAGGATTTCATTTTCATTTTCGGCTGCGTTGGTATTTGAGGCATGCACGAGGCACCCACAAACACACGCATCATTCAGGACGCATTACTAAAGGCCATTGTTATCCTGAGTCGTTGTTGTCGACGGATGGCAGTGGCAGGCAGGCAGGTGTGTGCGTGAGTGTGTAAAGTTATTAAAACCATTCAAAACGTTTGCTTTGGATTCAGATCCCGATTCTCTCTATATATATATATATGTGTGTATATATTGTACGTGCAACCATGTGTGTGGGCGTGTAATTTGCATAACTACATGCCAGGACCAATCCAGATACTGGCAGGATGTGAATAGGTTTCCGGCGACCTAACATACATACCTATCCTCCGATAGTCCCAAATGGGGACACAAATACATACAAAACGCCGCACGGAATAACATAACCGTTGCAAATTAGCACACAATGGCAGGTGTAAAGAGACAGGGACGAGCATTGTTAAGGTGAGTCCTAGGTCCTCGTTCTTGGTCCTGTTGCTTATTAGAATCGGATAATCGTTTGAATGACAGCTCCGGCTGACCCAGCACTATTACATTTATAGGGATATTCACATCCTCTTTGGCTTTGCTTACAAATTACTGGATTAGCTTTACGCAAAAGGCAGACATTTGCCATGCATACATTATAGAAATTAGCTTAAGATAATGAAACCGATATAGAAGAAGTTGTAACAAAGTCCACATTTAATTTGTATTAAATAAGCAATACTTTGTAGCAGTTTGTGGTTAACAACCACTATAACAACAGTGTTATCTGTGCAAAAATAAAAACGAAAAACGAAAAACCAATTAAAGCCAGAGAGAAGGCAACAAAAAATCGACTTCATCTCTATAAAATAACATGTTTATGGCTGGCCAAGTTAAGGTTGCCTTGCAGGTTGCCATCAAAACGGTGGTTTTTATGTTATTCCACAGGCAGGGGAGCATTTCCCTAGCCGAAGACAATGTCGGTGGAAATGCCAGTGAAAATGTGTCAGGGCCAATGGCCAGTTGGCCAATGCCCGCAACCTGCAACCTGTTGTTGGCCTGGTCAGGAGAGGAGCTGCCTCCCTGGGCGAAAAGAATACCGTTTTTGGTTTGGTAAATGTTTCTGCGGAATATGAGAAATTGGCTTTGTGGTCTTCCAGTCAAATGCACCTCGAAATCGTTTTCATTGGTTCAGAAATTCGAACCCAATGTTGTTGCGGGTTCGGTATTGCCCAAAGGTGGAATGGAAATTCATTAATACACACTTCGCTTGGCTAACAGAAACTAATTTCGTTCGACTCCAAATGTAAATGCCTTTCGTGTGGCTTTTGTGGTCCCTTTTCTGGATTGCCTTTTGCGCACACGGAAAAATAATTCACAGGAATCTTGGCTTCAAGCGAAATTTCAACAGAAATTTGAACTGTAAAGGAAGCTGCTTTTCAAATTGGAAACTAGAGAAATCTACAGAAAAGGATAATTCTACGTATATGAAATACAAATAAAATATTAAATAAAACACCTGTAAAGTCTTCCATTATTTCTATAGAACCTTCACTTGCATTAGCTTTATTTTAAATACAAAACACAACGAATTTCTCCGTAAAAATAATTAAATTTCTTTTGTGTGCAGCTTGGTCCCTAAAAAAAGGAAGCTAAATTTAGAACCTTTCGTGCCACGCACAAAATGTCTTGTTTTCACTGCATAAAAAGCACATTTGTAATTTGTTTGCCGGGAATTTTCGGGGTCTGCTCTGCTGCTACTGGCCGTGGTGTTGGTGTTTTGGCTGCTCCGCAGATTTGGTCGCCTGCATGTTTCACTCTCCTGCGAAATGTACTTGCATAATTTATGCGAAATCAGCGACGTGGCTGAAAAAACAACCCCACAGGCCACACCACAACATACACTCACACACACACACCTTCTGAGAGGGAGAGGAGCACTTTATTTGCCAGCCGGTGGCACGTAAAATGCTTTATCCCCGATTCATTGTCACCGAAAAGATGCTTTATCGCTGCCAGACTACAAATTCCAGCGCAGCTAAAAATATTAACGCTTGAATCTCATACTAGACAGGTATAATATCTGCCAGGTGGAAAAGTGGGTGGCCCTGTGGGCGGGCAGCTTTAAGGACATTGCTGCAGGGCAGGAACAGAGGAACAGAGAAAAGAATGGGAGTGGGAATGAGAATGAGAATGGGAACTGAGGCGGGAGCCGAGAGCCGAGACTGAGCCCGCATTTATCTTCTGAACAGAAGGAAAAACTTTGTCTTTAGTCATTCAATCCAGCCAGCCACACGGACGCTTTTTTTTCGGGGCGGGATTATGGATAATCACCTTGGCGAGGTGGAGAGAGGAGAAAGATGATGCCCGAGCAGAAGACGCATTTGTTTTTATCGCACTTTTTACTTTGCTTAGGGGACAGAGAGAGAAATTTCCATTAACTTTAGGGGGTTTTAGGTTTCCTTATTTATTAAATAAATCGAATAAATATTTGAGTATATATTAAAGAAAAAATCGATAGAAATTATCAATATGAATCATTTTCATCGATATAAATAAGTGTTTTATTGGCGATACTTGCAAATTTTCGATGATTTTCAAAACCGATATTAAATCGATAACCAACTATGTTTACGTCAGCTCTCCATAGAGGCTTTTATTTTAATTTAATTAAGGAAAGAAAGAAGAATTAAGAATTAAGAAAGAAGAAAATGTAAAGCAATACCGAACAAAATTGAAGTTTTCCTACTGACTTACTGAATTGCTCTCAATTCAGTTCACTTAATATACATCGATATATCAATCGCTTTTCGCTCAATGCATTTTCGCTTTCCACTCACTTTGTTTCCTCTGTTTATTTTTGCATAATTTTCTAAGCGTTGTGCCTCAGTTTTAGTACATTTTCATTTACCTGGCGCCGTGTGTCACAAGGGGGAGGGGCTAAGGATGGCCGTGCAAATTTGTTTACCTTCGTGCGTGCGCAAGTTTTTCCAGATTATGCAAAAGTTGAATTTTTCATTGCATACGCTGGGGCCGTATTATCCTCGCCGCGTGTCAATGCGATACAACAACAGACGGCGCTCCGTCGGCGGCCATTTCATTCCTGGGGAAATTCAATGAGACACCCGCTTTCCACTCTCCCCCGCTTTCCAGGCCCAACAAGGCGTTTATATTAAATTGTATTATTCTGTATTTTCTTTGAAGGCGGGAGCCTCATTTCGTGAGGCCTGCTCTGCGCTGCCCACGGGCCGAAGATGTTTACTTTGCTGTATTTTCTGTAAACTTGCCGCCGGCGAAGCTATTGCCACTGCTGTTGAAGTTGTTGTTTTTTTTCTGTCTTTCTGGGCCCAGGACTTGTCAGCGTGCCAGGCAAATGAGTTTAGGAGAGGGAAAAGGAAAGGAAAAAGCGAACAAGGAAGGCAAAACTAACTTTGTGCACATCTTACTTAGTTACAGGCCGCCCTTGTTTTCTGTCCTGGCTCTTGTTCGACCCTCTTCTGTGGCGTTTAGTAGGTTCCCCCTTTCACTGGATGCCAGAAAAGGATACTCTTCACTGGGCCTTGCGAATAAGTTTCTCTTTTTAATGCCCAGGATTTTAAAGCTGAAGTTGTTTTTAAATTGGAAATAAATACTTAAGAACAACTAGATTGTTGGTAAAGGAGCTTAATCTTAGAACAGCTTTAAGAGGAATGTATTTTCTAAAGTATAAAATATTAAATTAAACAATTATCTCTAAACTTTTAATTATACAAATATTTATTAATAGTTTTCAAAAGTAAACACTTCTTTTAACAGTTTAAAAATGTATTCAATTTGTAAAAATAATATTTTGGAACCCCTTTAACTCTATGTAAATATTTTTAGCAAGCATATTAATGCCTTCGGTCATTCCCATTTCAACTCCCTCCTTGTTACATCCTATCTTTAATGTGCTCGTGTTCGCTGGCTGGGCCTGGAAAAGCAAATTTCAAACATAATGAGGGTCAAACAATATTTGTGATTTGGTTTTTCGGGCCAACAAGACGGGCTCTACGTTGTTCGCGAAGCTGCCATTGTTTTGTTTCCTTTCTTTTTTTTTTTTTGGGATTTTTTCTCTTTTCGGCCACGAAACAACATTACGAGTTTGTGTACATGGCGTACATATTTAACCTTTTCGGAGTCAGGGGCCGCCACCAAGTCTTTAACATTGTTGTCATGTTCCGTCAGATTTTGGCAGGGTTTTCATTAGAAACTGAAGTATACTTAATTTATTTGCCATATTTGCTTGGATTTGTACACAGTTTTCTATTAAATAATTATTTTATATAGTAAAATAATAGTATAAAGAGGTAGCAAGTTCTTTTATCAAGAATACTGAGTATAAATAATCATATTACAAAATTAAAGGGTAAATGGGAATGGTGGAGATGCCGCACTGGTTCCTCCCATTCCTTAGCATCTTGATGTACCCCTTGTCGCCCCAGCTGGTGCCCCAGGAGTTCTTCACCAGCCAGTAGTCCTTGCCTGACTCTGTTCCATAGCCCACAACCGTGACGCCGTGATTCAAGTTCTCCGAATTGCAGGCAGGTTCGTTATACACTCCCGAGGAGTAGAACTGGAAGGATCTGGGGGAGGCGTCAATGGCCACCGAAATGGGTCCAATATTGGCCACCGCAACGGCCAGCTTATTCTCATCGCCCTTAGGCACACCCCTGAATCCGCTGACAGTGGCTCCGATCGTCGCCTTGTTGAATTTGCATTTGTCATCAATGCCCTTGTAGGGATACGATGCCTCCGTGTCGATTCCACCATTATCCCGTATGTAGTTGAAGGCATTGGTCATGAAACCTCCTTGGCAGCCATGATTACCCCAGTTGGAAGAGCAATCCACCAGGTTCTGCTCGGACAGGGCGACCAGCTTACCGGTCTTAAGGAACTGCAGACCCTCGAGGGTTCCGGTGCTGGCAAAGGCCCAGCAGCTGCCACATTGGCGCCGTTACGCCCGTAAAGAATCAGTTACGGGCGTAACGGCGCCCTTGGTGCGCCAGTCCACGGAACTGGCTCGGTTGTAGGACTTCGACGAGAAGAGCGTCACATCATCCCAATTATCGTCAGCAATGCTGGGGGAATTTTGGATAAATATGTAAGTTATTTGAATCTTTGGAGTTCACTTACTGGCTCTCCTTGTGCAGCGTGTAATTAAAGCCATTCATCAACTGGTTAAACTCTTCGCTTGTTAGGTCCGCGTACTCATTGATCGCCAGCTTGTAGCTAACTTTGCCAGCAGCAAATCGCTTGTTGTGCTCGACGATCGAGTTCCTGTTCTCGCTGAACACCTTCAGGCGAAAGCGCTCTTCCGCTCCATTATGATAGGTCCTGCGATTTTTAAGGGTGAAGTCTCGCCACTGCTGATCGAGGACTTCATCCAGGGAAGCAGCTTTGTTGACAGCGAACAAAGCCAAAAGGCCGAGTACAAGGGTTTGGCTCATATTGGATCTCTCAAACTTGAACTTGAAGGATTTTCGGGGAGTTAAGTCAACTCTCTAAGAAGCCGTCATGCTTTCTGAATATCGCCAAAATACGGCCCTTCTGTTATATACCCGCTTGATAAGTGAAAATTACCCACAATTAAAAAAAATTAAGCATACGAATTGCAACGAAATTCTTATCGTTCAAAATTTCTTTATCGACGCGGCGCTATGACACCTCTTTGGATTATTGCAATCAGATTTCCTAGCAATTTCGGTTGCGCCCTTATCAACGCATTGTTAATGCGGCTCATAAATCTGGCGGTCTTCCGTGTGCGTTTTGTCAATTGAAATTACGCCACTTAAAGGGGACTACTCAGAAGGAAAACATCATTAAGACATTACAATTATTAACACAATGTTATCTGATTAATTTATTTTTTATTTCCACAGCTATACAAAATTTTTAATGAGCAATTGTTATCCAATATATCATCTTTAAAATATGAACTATTTATAAATGACTTAGTTTTTTATGGCTTGATATTGCGAGGGTATGAGTTAGGTCTAAATTTATTTACTTAATATTTAATGTATGAATTAAACTGTAAGATATAGCGAAATATATATGTTTTATATTTTTTCCCCTATTTTGTATAAATAATGGAGGTTCTCTATTTTAAATACAGTATAATTTTAATTAATATTAGAAGATATTTAAAAATTAAAGTAATATTAATAAAACAAGAAAGGAATCTAATTTCGGGAAGTGGAAATTTATATACAATTGCATTTTGTTTTGCAGTTGGATTTTTTGGGAATCAAAATCGATCAAAACTAAGCAAAAAAAGAGTTAAGCTTTTCTGTGATACTTTTTATTAGGTTAACAAATCCGCATATTGAATTTTAAATTTAAAAAAGGCTAAATCTTACATTAAAAATTTATTTAATTTGAATGATGTAAACTCTTACAAATTAATAATATATTAGTATTTTAATAATCTGCAAGTGTTCTGCAATAGTTAAGTTAAAAAAGCGCGCTATTCGTGTGTGGTCAATCGATACTATCGATACGTTCGAAACAATCTGCCGTGTCTTAACGTAGCCATCTTCGAAAATTCGAAGACATTTCGAGAACGTAAAATGGCGCCCCCTACCGGCTGACATCATTTTAGCGCCCTAAAGCTTGCAATGAAAAGTTGATTTTTTTAGGGGCGGGTAATTTTCAAATAAAATAAAATGAATTTTTAAAATAATAGACAACCTTCAAATAATAAAATATGTATCATAAAAACGGGCTAAATCATAAATCCAACATACATTTTTATTAAATTTTTGTTGAATTATATATCATGTTTTATTAATATAATATTTAATATTCAATCTAATTATCCTTTAAATCTTCCGCTTTTATTTTTTGGCTCTCCCATCATCTCTCTCTCTCTCCATTCTCTTTCTGTGACTTCCTCTCGCAACCACCACCCCTAAACCAGCTATAGCGGCGGCATTTGCTCCTTCATCCCCGTCAAGGAGCCACGTGCTCGTTGAGCTTTTGGCCTCCTTTCGCTGGCGGCTGTCGAATCAATGAAAGTGAAGCTTTGCCCAAATTAAGCCCGCTCGCAGCCGCCCTCCGAAAAAATTTCCATGCAGAGTCCTGCTGCCTGCGCCTTGCGTCAGCGCCTTGCCACATATCCGCACATGCGATGGTGGTGGTGCGGGCATCTGAGAATCCACCACCGAAATCCGAGAATCCACCACGCGAACAGCAAGCTTCGCGCGGCGCCACGCGATTTGGATTCAGTTTACAACGGAAAGCACAAATCAACGGTCGTGAAAATCGAGCAAAGCTCCGGCACGGAAAACGGAAAATACCAAGCGTAGTAAATTCGTCGAACGAAACGGATTCCCGAAGAACCGAGTGTGCATTTCGCTGAAGCGTTTAGTCAGTATTAAAAAGTTCTGCCAAGTTAATAAAGAAAAGGATTTTCCAGATTAAAATTTAAGCGCAATTGTGCATCAGTGTGAGTGTGTGTTCGTGTGTGTGTGTGTGGAAAATCCGCCCTTAACAGCAGCCAGGAATTTTTTTGGAGTCGCAGTCCCGAGAAGCTAAGCCAAGACAAACTTTGGTACGAAACTCTCTGCCTGACGTGTCCTGCCCACCAATACACGCGCACACAAAGGACCTTTGTCTCTCTTTATCTCTCTCTCTCTCGCTCTCTCTCGCTTTGCCCTCTCTTTCTCCCTCTCTCTCTGTTCAGAGCTCTTCTTCTTTTTGATAGAATAAAATATAAAATCGCGGGTTTGGTTTGGGTTTGCACGTGGAATTCCATGAAAAAACTGAACCCTCCTCGCATGTAAATTTCAATTGTTCCGTGCCTTTGAACACCCAGCGAAAAATCTGCATTTTTGTGCATTCTATTCGAGAGTTTGCATTCCAAAACACCAACAAAGTGCACTACTTTGCACGTTGTCATGACATATAAAACTTTACAGATGTTCATGGGGTATGGCTAGCATCAGATTTTGGCAAAGACACACGGCAAGTGATTAATCACTTGACCAGACCAACCGACCGACCGACCAGCTGAGGGTAAACAACAATTTTTAATTTGATCTCAGGGGTTAGATAGAGAAAGGCAATTAGAAAAACGTTTTTTTAAAGGGGGAGGTTTCGAAATCTCCGGGTTATTTGGGTACCTTTCCATACTTTAAGGGATAAGAATAGGTATACGGTTTTAGGGGTTTCATTTTAGATTATTTAGATATAATTTTTAACTTAATTCTGAAGACAATAAGGAATAGTTAAGACTTTTTTAGTGGAGGTTTTGAAATCTCCAGGGTATTTAAGTAAAATTCGCAACTCCATTCTATAAAATCCAAGAATAAGTACTTAATGAGATTTTTTAGGGACTAAACTTTTAATTTTCTTTGAAATTTAAATACAAGTTTGAATAAATTTTTGAAAAAGCCCTAAGAAAAATTTCAAACTGTGCAACTGTTAATCTTTCGAAATTTAAGTGAATTTATTTTCGATATTCTTATACCCAAATTTTTCTTATTTCTTCCTCAATTTAAATACTTTCCACACCCAATTTTAAGACATTCCAAAATTCTTTTCAAGAGCAAATTTGTAATTATTTTGGAGATGCTGATAAAATGCATTGGGGCTGGCAATGGCATTGGCAATCGGGGGGTTGATTTTCCACTTTATTTTTTTTTTTTTTTGGTTACGGAAAGCTCTCACCACCCTTCCTAGCGTCCTCAACAGGCCAACAGTTGATGCTGTGCCAAAAAAAAAAGAAAAGGAAAATACAAACGGAAAAAGGGAAGCACAAGAAATTGAACTTTGTGCCTGTCTGATTGCAAGCCACCTTTTCTCGCTCTCTCTTTATATTTCTCACTCTTTCTCATTGTTTTCCCATCTCTCTCTCTCTCTTAGTGAGAGCGAAAGTTGTGCATGTTCGGGGGATATGATATATAGTCTATATAAGGCACTGGCATTTTGGCACTGTGCTCGGCCAGACGAGTGCATGTGTCCCCTGTTGGTTTTTGGCCAACGCAAACGCTCTTCGCTGAAATATTAACGCTGTCTTCGGTTCTTGGGAAAGGAGAATATGCTGTTTATTGATTGTTTGCCCGAGTGAAAGGTTAAGTCGCACAAAGGAGTTGTAGTAGTTTCAGGAGCTGCAATAATATATTTTTAAATATTTATGAAATTGCTTGAATAAATATATTAAGAATTTGAAATGTATACAAAATCTAGTAGGAGGCATTTATGACTGTTTATATTTATATTAACTTTCTGAGCTTGGTTAGTAGTTCAATTTTATATTTATAAAGCTTTTCAAATTACAAATATTTTTTGTATCAGCAAACCTCATTTAAACAAAAGCAAAATAAATAGAAATCGGCATTTGTTCACATAGAAAACACAATAATATTAACAAGCTATCAATTATTGAGCTGCATGAGGCTTTGTTGGCTTTATTTCCAACGAAATTAAATGTAATTGAATTTCTTTATTTGTGGTTGAGCCTTAACTCGTGCAAAACTCATGCATTGCCATACAAAATAGCAGTTTTTTATAACAAAAGATAAGGTATATTAATAAAAAAAAGTTACTTCTGGTTTTAAATCAATTAGAATTGGGGAATATGTAAAACAGCTCTTGAATTTTATCTTTACGAAAGTCTTTTATTTATTTTTTCTGACTAACTCGGCAAACAATACATATTTTTCCCATAGAATAACAGTTGATACCCATTATTTCATAAACTGGTTAAAACCAACTAAACACTGACTGAAAAACTTTCCATCAGCTGCGTTTATTTACATAATATTGTTGCAAAAACAAACCGTCCTTCGACAGAGCAGCAGCAGCAGCTGACCAAGGTTGGGTGTGCGTAAACAATAAGGCGATCCGGAGTTGGAGGCGAAGATGGAACCCAACACCGTGGCTGAGCGGCAAGGGGTTCCCCTATTGTCAGGCGACTCTGCCGAGGATGCACACATCGCAGGCAGGCAGGGTATCAAGGTCAAGCGGAAGCGGAAGCGCGGGTGCTTTTTTTAGGGGTTGGCGGCCATGTCCTCGCTGGATTTTCGGCGCAATTCTTGCCTTGGCGCCAAACGATGGCCAAATCAATTACTATTCTGTTTTCCTTTCTTTATTTTTCACAAAAAAGGGCCAAAATTTGTAGGAGAACCACTTGCGCAATGGGTTATTTGTGTGTATTTCGAAAGGGGAGCCAAAAATAGCCACAAATATGGCACTAATAGTTGGCATTTAAAATTCAAGAGCAGCGTTTGTGAGCTATTCGCACTGCGAATATTATTCATGTGTGGCGTAAACGAAAACCGCAATGTTTAAAATGTGCAAAATCGATTGCATAAACAGAGTGGATTTCATTGGCAATCAAACTGCCCGATTTATGCAGAATAGGAAAAGACAGCTGCTAGTCCCACTACATTTTCCATTTTCCATTCCCACCCATGTGCACCTTCCCCATTCTTTATATTGCTTCTTATCGATTTAGCCTGGAAACACGCCATGTCATCAGATTCGCGATTCCATCGCTCTGTTCTCTCTCTTTTTTTTGGTTTTAAGCTAAACCTTTAACCCGGGTGGAATCTTTAAGTTGGATTCCTATTCCGATTCCAATTCCCTGACCCGCGCGAGATGAAAAGGGGATGAACTTGTTTTTTTTTCGGCACATCCTTTTAGCTGCGACGCAATTCGGTTGGTCCTTTGTGTTCTTTTATGACGGGATTTAAGGACACCAAGCTTTTCTACCTGTGTGTGAGTTGCCTTGGGGTAGCTTTGTTTTTTCTCCGTATGTGTGTGTGTTGCTCCCGGTACATTTCCATTCATTTAAATTCAGCCCGGAAATGTTTTCTTAGCTTTGAATATTCGCACAATGTGCACTGGGAAAAATAGTACTGAATTCTATTACAATTTAATAATTAAATAAAAATAATTAGTTAGTTAATATGAGTGACAGTCTATTAGAATTATTTTTTGATTAAAATAGTGCATTGTAATTTTAATAATTTAAATTCTTGGATAAAATACCTTGGATCTTTCTAATTGTTTGTATTATATTTATTTCCATAAAATAAAAATGTTTAATTATTTTAAAGTAATAAAAACAATTATTATTTATTTATTTATTTACATACTGTTAGCTTAAAGTTATAAACTAAAGCTACAGGAGGGGGGGCAGCCATAGCTACTTAGGCTTTTAGGCTGACTTCAATTAAGGAATTACATTTCATTATTTTCTCTTAGTATGAACTATTTTTTTTTTTGTTTTTTCCGGTTTGATTAATTGATATGTCTCTTATTATCTATTTTGATTTTGGAAAATATAATTTTATCTTAAATATTAAGTTTATCTTACAGAAGATATAAAAGGTTTGTTTTTTTTAGAAAATCGAGAAGTTGAAGGATATTGTTTGTAGTGGGATTGGAGAGAAGTGAGGTGGGGTTTGAGTTAGGGATAGGGGTTCTGTTATTTTGAAATGCTGGACATTCATTTAATACATGTGTTAAAGACATTGTGTTGTTGTCGCAAAATTGACATGGGTTTGTTGTTGCTTGCATTAGTCTGTATTTGTGTGTAAGATGCGTGTGCCCTAGTCGCAATCTAATAATTTTGGTTAGTTCTTTTCTAGGTAGTTTGCTGATGTCTGATTTCTTCGTGTAATTGGAGATATTGCAGTTGTTTTGGTTTATTGTTTGATACCAACTGGAAGAATGCTGTAGCAAATTGAGGTAGCTATTAGAGAATGTCGATTTGATGTATCTATTGATGTCTCTGCGATTGATGTTAGGTGTTGTGATGAGGGGTGAAATTGTTGCGTTTTTGGCGGTGTCGTCGGCGAATTCATTTCCGCTGATTCCCACATGACTCGGTATCCACAAAATTTTAATTTTTGGGTAAAAATCGTTTATTAATCCCCTGATTTTTGCGGAGAAGTAAGATGTGTTGTTGCAGTTTTTAATGGAATAAATTGCAGATAAGGAGTCGGAGCAAATGCATATTCTTCCTTTTATCTTAAGTCCAATTTCAATGGCGTCTAATATAGCAATTATTTCTGCTGAATAGACTGAGGAGTACGGTGGAAGAATAGCCTGTTTTAGTATAACGTCTTCGGTGGTTATAAAACAAATAATTAAATGATTAACCAACAAAAATTTTTTTTAGTCATAAAATAAGGCTAAAGGATCTCAAATCATTTATATTTTGAAGCACACAAAAATACATTTTAGTGGAAACCTTCCCCAGAAACCCTCTAAAATCTTAAATCATCTTTAAAATACAAACCAAAACATTCCTCTCTGTAAGATTCCCATTAAATATTAACTTTTCCTCCACGTGTTCGGGATAAACAAGGGAATTATGTAAGAGAGCAGCCGCTGGGATCTTCGTTACCCAATTACATCCTGTCAAAGCCAATCACGCGCACTTTGCGGCCATCAATCTTGACCCCTCATTGAGTAATTTCCTACGGCAATGTCTTAAGCATTGTGTTTTTAGCCAAAGTGGGCTAAGCCGTTCCAATGACAGGGCCATGGCCGCCACATCCTGGCCAGAGCCAAAGCTTTATTTAGAAAACGCCGGTGACTGTGTGGGGGTTGGGTTGAGTGGAATTCCGAGCAAAGTTGCGACGCAAAAAGCAACAGCACAACAATCACAGGACTTTAATATTTTCACACACTCGTCGGAGGTTTACGTAACAGCCATTGGATTGTGTAATCAGTGTGTCGTCCCCAAGATGTCGGAGGTGTCTCTGGGGGGAGGGACTGTCGGTGGTCCTGTGATTATTGACCATTTTCCCTGCAATTTAATCAGAGATGCGGCTGCCAGAGGGCCATAACTTTTGGTTTGTGCATCCGCGAGATACTACATTCTGTGGCGTGGCAATAAATGGGTAAATATTTATACCGAATGGGTGGCAGAAGCGCAATCCGGACAGCCATCAAAAGACGTCATAGCGCATTACGTATACGCAGGGTATGGCGGAATAGAAAAGGAATCTAAATATATGTGTATATATCTGTAGTGAGGGGGAGTGTATCTGCGATGGAGGTGTGCCTTTCCCCTGGGCCACCCCGCTCCCAAGTGTCCATCAATGAAGCGGCAGGACGCCAAAAGCTTCTCTGAAGAGCTTTCCTCTCTCTCCGAGTGGTGGATTTCTTTCTGATAGCTGCTTCTTGCCACACAGCTGCTGCTGCTGCTGCTGCTGCTGCTGCTACACACCCACGCTAAAGCCATCTCTCTCGTGGCGCCACGTACGGCCTCTCTTTCTCTCTATCCGTGGCTTTAATTTACTACGTCAGCAACAGAGGACGAGCCTCCAAGTAAATAGCCACCACATAGACCTCCCTTCGACCCAACCCCTCCCGACCCCTCGCTTGCCTTGCTCTTTTTCGGGGCTGCTCTTTCAATTTACAACGACCTTCTGCGGTAGTCAACACAGTTTTTGGCTCTGCTCTACACCGAGCAACAAGGTTCAGGAAGTCACGTTTCAGGGGTAACGAGTGGGTGCCATGTTAATCGATATTAAATCAGGAGTAGAGATGTTAGGGGTTAAGGCCTTCATGAAGAGACTAAATGTCTTTGCATATGAATAATATTTTTAAAAATGAAAGCTTGAAAAATGTTTTTATTGAAATTAAAAGGTTTAAACTTAACTGTAAACTGATTTAACTTAATAATAATTTTATTCCTTTGATAATAGAGCTCAATATACATCCCTGCTCATAAAGAGCTCACCCTGTTTACTCACCTTCACTCCCTTGTCCTGAGGTCCTTTTTTGTTTTTGTGCAGAAACTATGGATCTAATTAACACACGACCCCTGACATTCATACGTGCTTGAACGAAGCATACATATTTTGGCAAGCTGAAAGGAATGAATTAGCGTTACGGAATTATGCAGAAAACTAATAAACACACATCCTGTGTACACACACTCCACGGACCTAAACTGAACTGAATTTGCATAGTAATGAAATTACGAAAGAGACAGGACGATGAGGAAAGGACTCTCTCAGACTTTGACAAAGTTTCCATTAACCACGATGGAACCCGCCTAATGGCAAACAATTAGGACCCAAATTGAGTTAGCAGCCACTAGAAGGCGGTCTCAAGGACAAACCGCCACACAAATGGGCAAATAAAGCCAAGCCTCACTCAGGGATACTCGAGGAGTATCGATCAAACAGACGACCAAGTGGAGTGTGCCTTTTCCTAACCGATTGCTCCACTTTTCCGGCAGGTAACCACGGACCCGTACACGGACACTTCGGAGGGTAAATCCGCACGTTGATGGCTGCCACCAAAATCATCGATGCGCCGCGCAACGGCCACGAAATGGCGCCACTGAACACACGGGCCCGGGGAGATGGAACCCACGGGGTGACCATTGTCCTCACTGCCCCCCAGCGGAATTCCGTGCAGTCGGTGGACATTCCAGGAGCCGAACCGGAACGGGCCGCCTGGAGCGGCAAGATGCAGTTCTTCCTGAGCATCATTGGCTACTCGGTGGGCCTGGGCAACATCTGGCGCTTTCCTTACCTGTGTCAACAGAATGGAGGAGGTGAGTAGGAGGAGATCTCTTTACAGATTGTAGAATATTTGTATTTACTTCACAAAATATAAAATTGTTCCTGATTAATAAAGAATCAATATAGATTAATCAATTCTATAGGAAGGTTATAAGTAGATCTCTTTACAGATTGTAGAATATTTGTATTAACTTAACAGAATATAAAAATGTTCCTGATTAAAAAACAATCAATACAGATTAATCATTCTCTAGGAACCCTTTCCCTTTTGACAAGACTCATTAAAAGCTAAATTTAAAACCGATTCGTTAGCTATTTCTGTATGAAATAATACCTCTTTGATTACTTATACCTTTCCCTGTTTGAGCTAGCCTGGAATGTATGTACATATAGCAGAGCCTCGGATTACCAAATGCGCCAACTGCTGCAGAATTGTCCAATCAATGTCTGGTCGGCCTGCGAGCGTCAAGCGAGCGATAAGGCTAAATTGGGTAATAGCCCCACTCGTACCACCCGTCGTCTGACTCTGCCTCACCTGTCACATTCCATATGCGATGTATCCAATATCAGTTGGCCAACGAACTGCAGCTAATCAGGTGCATGGCTTTGACAATAACATTATGGGACTTAATGTGCACTAATTGCGCGGCTTTCCGACGACGACGGAAGGGCCCAATTGGTGGCCTTGGGCACGGGTGGGCTCTGGGCACGCACCATTCTAATGGCGAGGCAGCCCCACCCTGCTTTTAATTCAATTACAATTACAATTGACACGGTGACGGAGGCATCGAATCCGGAATACTTTCTAGTTTCCAGCTATGCCCGCCCCGAACCAGAAATGCAAATTTCCGGCCTGCTGGGCATTGATTTTATGTCGGATTCGTTTGTCAATCAAATGGATTTGCACAAAAAAGGGAAATTAACCAATGTTGCAGGCATTCTTTTAGTCTTTCATGCTGTCACCTCAATCAAGGGTAAAGTGAAAGTAATTAATTCATTTGAAATAAATGAATGCCAAAGAGTCCCTTATATTATATTAGTTACTATAGAATTAACTCAGAACATAGCTTACTTAAATTCGAAATAAACTTTAATTTTAGTTGATAACTTGAACATATTATTAGTATTTCTTTAAAGATACAAATGATATACTATATCTCTTGTTATAAAGCCTTGAATAACTTGCTTCGCATTAAAGTTAAAGCTCAGTATTTGATCTTAAAATATTTTTAATCTTTAAAAGGCAATTACTAAATTTTAAGTAATTATCACAATATATTTTAAATATATCCAAGCTCGAAACAATATTGAAGTGTGAATAAAACATTATCTTCAATGGAAGATATAGGTACTTTATTTTTCCTGCATAATTTTCTATGTAAAACTAAGCCCTCCCTGACTTTTCCCTGTTGCAGGTGCCTTCCTGATACCCTTCATGATTATGCTGATACTGGAGGGCATACCCCTGTTCCTCATAGAGCTGGGCATTGGCCAAAGAATGCGATTGGGGGCGCTGGGTGTGTGGAACACCATTCATCCCTGGCTGGGAGGCATTGGCATCTCGTCGTGCATTGTGACGCTATTCGTGGCTCTCTACTACAACGTGATCATCACGTGGGTGTTCTTCTACCTCTTCAACAGTTTCCGGGTGAGTGGGAAGAGTGTATAGAAATATCCTCAGATTTTATTTATTTATTTTCCTCTCTCCCTTCGCAGTACCCTCTACCCTGGTCCACCTGTCCCACGAACGGCACAGGCTTCGAGCTGGAGGAGTGCGCCAAGTCCTCGGAGACGACGTACTTCTGGTATCGCACCACCTTGGATGCTGCTCCCTCTATGGACGAGCCCGGCGGCCTCAAGTGGTGGATTGTGCTCTGCCTGCTGCTCTCCTGGACAATTGTCTTCTTCATTGTGATGAAGGGCATCCAGAGCTCCGGCAAGGTGGTCTACTTCACCTCCCTGTTCCCCTACATTGTGCTGACCATCTTCTTCATACGCGGCATCACGTTGCGCGGCGCCGGTGCCGGGCTGATGCACATGTACACGCCGAAGGTGGAGAAGCTACTGGAGCCAACGGTCTGGCTGGATGCAGCCACCCAGGTCTTTTACTCCTTCGGCCTGGCCTTTGGGTCTCTGATAGCCTTTGGAAGCTACAACACGCCCAAGAACAATTGTGTGAGAGACGTCCTGCTGGTCTCCGTCTGCAATGCCGTCACTGCCATCTATGCCAGTGTCGTCATCTTCGCCATTCTTGGTTTCAAGGCCACCGTCAATGTGGACCGCTGCATAGCCAGGTGAGTCAGGGGAACTAGAAATGGAAACTGGGAGTGGGAGTGCGCGTCACACGCATCGATGGTCATCAATAAGCCGACCCCAAGCGACCGGCCAGTTGTAACCGGCGCAGGGCAAGCGCCGCCTTTGTATCCATTTGCGTATCAATGAGGGTGTATCTCCCTCTCGGAATCGATACATGGATGGAACCGATGGAATCGCGGTCGTGTCTGTCAATTTGCATCAATTAACGGACCCGGTTCCACGTTGAGTTATGCACAATTGCTCTTGAACCGCCAGTCAGTGTCCATCGGCGGGTTCGAACCGATTTCATCCGGAATGGGAATTGATTTTGATTTTCTTTGCTCTGCTCTGCTTTGCTCTTCCCTTTAGCAACACGGAGATCCTGGTGAAGAGCAATCTGCTTGCCAGGAATGATACCACCTCATTGGCCTACGAGCATGCCATGAGCCAGGTGAACAGCACGGAACTGACCCGCCTGCAGCTGAGCGAATGCAGTCTGGCCCACGAACTGGACAATGTGAGTACTGTCTGGGGGGGGGGGGAAATACCGAATTTAGAGGGGATTACTCAAGGCTGTATCTCTTTTACTCTTCCTTTTAGGCCGCCGAAGGCACGGGCCTGGCCTTCATCGTCTTCACTCAGGCCATTGTGGAGCTGCCCGGAGCCCCCTTCTGGGCTGTGCTCTTCTTCACCATGCTGCTCTCACTGGGTCTGGGCTCGCAGATTGGCATCCTGGAGGGCATGCTCTGCACTCTGTTCGACATAGACATCATCAAGCGGATTAAGAAGCAGCATGTCACTGGCGTGGTGTGTCTCTTCTGCTTCATTGTGGGCTTCATCTTCTGCACAGGTGCCGGCGAGTACTGGCTCAAGATGTTCGACTCCTTCGCCGGCACCATTGGCTTGGTGGTGGTGGCTCTCATGGAGATGATTGCGGTGATCTTTATCTATGGACATGAGCGGTGAGTTGGGATTGATTTCTAAAATAATATAAGAGAGTCTTCATGAAATCCCTTCTTCTACAGCTTCACTGAGGACATTTACCAGATGACTGGCTATCGACCTGGTCGCTACTGGCAATGGACCTGGCGGTACATTGGCCCTGTTATTATGGTGTGCATTCTGGCCTCCTCCATCATCTTTATGGTCATCAGGAATCCAACTTACGGAGCCTGGAATGCTGACTTGGTGAGTGGTTAAAGCTAGGCTTCAAATTATCCAACATTTTAATCTACTTTCTTGTTCCATTCCCAGGGCATGATTGAGCAGAAGGACTATCCCAACTGGGTGATGGGCATTGCCCTTTCCATGATTCTGGCCGGCGTCCTGCCCATGCCTATTGTGTTCCTGATGCGCAGCTTCCAGTGCCTGAAGGTGGACCTGGACATTCACCAGGGATCGATTCGCCGCAACGAGACAACGGCCTCCACCAAGGAGATGATTGACAACGATGACGATGTAAGTGGCGCCCTCAAACCAGTTCAACTCCGTCTGGACTTGGGCTTTCTTTGTGCCATTCGTTGTGTTGTTAGGCTAAGCTCATCTCTCCTTCTTTCTCTCTATCTCTCTGGTCTTTACGTGTGACTAATTGTGTCTTTCTCTCACCTAACGATCCACTCCTCACTCTTGCGCTTGCTCCTCCTATCTGACAATGCTTACATCCAAAATACCGATCTAATATCGATTGCATAACAAAAAAACTCACGCCCATTGTTCAGAACATGAGTCCGGATATGCCACCGCAAGATTCACTAGCGGCGACACGCTTCACAATTGGAGACTTTGAAGTAAGTTGTGGTGTCCCTCCTCCGTAGAGAGGATGGAAGAGGTCCAACCCGAGTCACCTCCTGCACACACTAATCAACGCTAATCACACAATTCTCTGCTCTTCTTTCCCTCTGCTCCCTCTTATTGGTCAATGTTTTAGAATTAGAACGAACCGAAATCCTGGAGTGACGTACTTAAGGGCAGCGCCAAGTTTTAACAGAAAGCCAGACTCTAGGATAACCCCGAAACACTCAACACTCAACAGACACACTAAAGACAGTGCTAAATTCCACGCGTCAACTCAAGTAGAAACCAAGTGCTCATCCATCAGTTAGCAAGCAATTACCTGTACTCAAAAAACAAAGAAAACAACAAGAAACACAAAGAACTAATCAACGCACAGCAAATACTCGTAGCTAGCAGCCAACTAAAACCGAACTAAGTTAAACCAAGATGCTCTTTTAAACTGAACAACTGAAGGGACAGAACAATTATTTACCAGAGGGTTAGGTTTAGATTTAGGGAAGAGACTAGCAAATCGCTTGTGTGTGTGCTTGAACCTAGGGACATGTACTATATATATATGAACCATATATCGAATTGGCGGCCGATCGAGGCCCATATACAGGTAAAGTAACCGTGCGAATCGCAGACCTTTCCATTTACATTTCGTTTGTTGGTTTGTTGTTAGTTCGTTTGTTCATTGTTTTCAATGTTTTCAACCCAAAAAGACAGGTGCTAGACCCTGTAACTATACTTTATCTACATTTTACTTGACTTTACTATATGTTTTTCGGTTGTATTGTACATTTAAGCGCCGCTGAGAGCCATGTAGAGAGCTTTCGCTTGGACTTGTGTAGAATATCAAGTATACGCAGTGTCAGCCCATTTGATTTATGTTTTATCATTTCTTGTAAGCAACTCTTGATTTCCTAGAGGACTCTCCTTCACTGCCATAAATCTCCAGCCCCTTATCATTTGTTTTCGTCTCCTCTTTCCCCCTTTAGGAGGACGAGGACGACGACGAGAACGACTTCAGCGGTCCGGCGCTGGGCGGCCATGTGAAGACGCAGAGCGACTTCTCCGACGACGAGGAGGAGGACAAGCCCATGACCATGCGGATGATGATGATGCGTCCAACGACGACCGCCAAGACAGCGAATGTGCTGAATGTGCCAACCAGCAGAAAGCCCAACTTCAAGAAGGAGGCGTACGATGTGTAGATGTGTAGAGGTGCAAGATACAGGTAGAGTCCAGGTGCGAACCGAAACGATATGGTTGAGACGAAGGGAGCGCAAAACACACATTTATAAATATTTACTCTAAGTATTTTAACATAATTTAAAGCTAAACTAAGTGATTACCGATTACCAGAATAAACGAGCGGAGGAGCTAATTGAATTCGAGTTCGAGTAACTAAAATTGTTGAAAAAAAAGAACAACTGATTTAAGCCCCAAAAACTAAACTAAATTTAAACAAACTATGTACGAGTACAATGAGAAAATTCATTAACTGACACGGGTTGCTAAAGGTTTAAATTCGATTATGTAGCATTTAGTTGGAATGCTTTAAGCTTAACAATTAGACACTCGAGCACACAAACTGAAAGTATTCCGAGTCCTCCAGCCCGAATTCCTGTCCTATCTCCCCAAAACTCCTTCCTCCTCCCTCCTCCCTCCTCCCTCAAATTTATACACTTTTGTGGCAAACGCTTTATAGTCGACTTAGCCAGCGCATTTCCAACGAGTTAAACTCAACATTTAGTTTTAGTTCTAGTAGAGATCTGCCGTTATAATTTTGACTTCAAGTTGAACTCGCCAGAGTGCGATTGCCATTGCAAGAATATATATATATATATATATATATATATGTAATCTAAACCGAGTTACACACTTTAATCTTACTTCAAACAGGTTAAGCGCGTTGAGACACCCTATTAACACTTCGAGTTCTAGTTGAGTTGAACAAAAACTACCTATACTTACTGTATTGATTAGACAAAGATACATGGAATGTGTGATATTCTAAATAATATCCTCAAAGCTTAGGTCTTAAGAGTCTTCATCCCGAATCAGTCAAACCCAAAGCCCCAGCCCAACTCCCAGCTCTCTGCTCCCCCCATTCAAGAGTATTTTCCCCACTCCACTGACACTGAACTAAGCGAAATGGAAACAAAAACAAGTAAATAAACTGCTGTGAATAGTTTTAGTGGTTGTAAAGTTCTATCGAAGAAGGGAAACCATAAAGCGTCTAATATTTAACTAGTTATTAAGTCGCACCCCATTGTTCGCCCCCTCTGAGTTGGTCCCACCACGAGTCCTTGCCGCATTTCCAAATTCGGTTTCACAAAAACACACAGGCACTCCTCCTCTCAGCAACTTTCTCTCATTTCGGTTAAGGCAAGGCACCACTGATTACTGATTACTGATTACCGATTACTGATTACCGATTTCCTATATCTTATATCCGATTACTGAGAGGCGACAACTGAATCAAAACACATGGAATTTCAAAGTACTCAAAGTCAAATGCTAAGGACAAAGGACGGCAGAACGTCGAAGACAATAAGACAATTATAGGAAAAAATACTTATGAAACGGCCCCGTCGAGTTTAGAGAGAGAGAGAGATTTGTAGTATCCTTTCCACTTGAACCCCTTATTTTTGTGGGATGCATCCGTTTTGTACACCAGAGACAGCCGATAGTTAGCCGATTTGTATGTATGTACGTTTTAATGTAAAGAAAGAAAGAATGCACTAGTTCACCTCCAGCCGGCAGCCTCATCCACTCAAGTATCCAAGATGAAGAATCCTCGCAATCGAAACCGAAACCAAATACATAGTACCAAGCCTAAGTGTATAGTTTACTTGTTTACGCCACTATATATACGAGCATGAATCTATATACACAGTACATATTAATCTATATACCTAGCTCTACCATAATTATGATATATCAATTATTGTCGTAGTGCTAAAGCCCCGAGCGAGATGTGTAAATTTGAATGTATTAAAAACAGAAACAAAAAAACAGAGACACTGCAAAGAGATGAATATGAAATATGAAAAACATTATTGTACCGTACGCAAGAAATTATTATTAATAAAGATATTTCAAGATTTAGAGTGTTAAGTTGAAGAAGAGCAAAACGAACCAGGAGTTTCTATTTTAATAAGGGGTTTTTTCAGGGGTTTTTCAGGGGTTTTTCAGATGGAGTCTCCACTGTATTGTATTTGACGCTTGGCAGACGCATCTGCAGATTGGACGATCCGCTTTTATTGGATTTTGATAGACGACACAATGTTTTGTATTCGGTGTGCTGCCCCCTTGGTCAAAGCACCTTGGACCGAGACTAAGAATCCCCGATTAGGCTTATCGCCCAGGGGAAAGTTTCGGTTTGTTTTGTTTTTTTGTTTGCTGAGAGGAAACATATGATTGGGGCGGCAAGTCGGGCCCCTAAAGGGTCTACGGATTTCCAGGTTTCAGTGCATCCAAGGAAGAGTTTTCCCTGGGCTGACCTTGGCGGTATTGGCCATTTCGAATTGCCCGTTCTTTTTTATTGGCAACCAGCATCGTAAATGGCATTGGTCTATAAATATGCTAACACAGGTAAAACGATAATGACCACCGCCTGGAAGCCACGTTCGATATGGCTGAAATGATAAGCCAAATGCAGGGGGGGAGAGACAAATCAATTTGTTAAAACACCGCACACGGAATAAAAATACATCGAGTACAGGAAATGGGCTATCGCAAAGATGTCTTTTTTGTAATACTCTTTCTGAAGTTTAAATATTCGAAAAGTATTTGTTTTAATGATACTTATTTAATTTATATTATTTAAAATAGAAATCTTGTTAAAGAAATTAATATCACTAAGATTTTGAACCTAAAACGTATGTTATTTGTCAGTTTCTTTACTTTGATGAGTTTTGAATTGCTTTCAGAAGTTTCTGTGTTTAGAAATCTGTATCTCTGGACTGGAATACCGATTTTCTTTAAGATTAAATAAATATCTTGCGAAAATATTTACTTAAAAATTATCTTTCTCAATTTAGTCTTTAATATTGCTTTATTTTATCATATTTAATATATTTATTAATTTGTTTTCATTTAAAAAAACTATATTCTTTATTTATTTAACTTTTATTTTAATATCTCCCACCAACTGCATAGACTTTTTCTCCACGTGTAGCCACAGATCAGCGATGGCGTAACCTGTGTGATAAGAGCCACCAGCGCAGACATTGCAAAATTCACCCGTGGACCGGTTGTGAGGCAGGCTGCTCCGCTACAGGGGGGCGTGGCCTGGCCAAAGACTCCTCTGGGTTCCTCCAGAGCTTTCCCAGCCGCCGGGTGACTATGCAGTGGGCGGCACGTAGCCCGTGGCAAGTGCAGCAGTAGCAGCAGCAGTAGCAGCAGCAGCAGCAGTAGAGTCGCGTTGCGTCTTATCTTATCGGAGCTACACTACTCTGCTTGTGCCCCAGCCATGAGAACCGAATCGAAACCGAAATCGAGGGGCAATCAGATCGGACATTGTGAGAGCGCGGGAGCGGAGACAGAGACAGAGACCCAACAGAAACCGAAAAGGCAAAATGCTCGCCTGGGCGCGCACACATGTTACTTGAGCGCAGCGCAGTGCCGCATGAAGTCAGTTTGGCTCGTTGTGCCAGCGCAGCAACAAGTGCCCGCTATATCTCAATCCGAATCCGAATCCGAATCCGAATCCGACTCCGAGTGGTGGTATCTGCATCTGCAACGGCCTTAGCATCTGCAGCTCCAGTATCTGAATCCGAACGCGGGACTGAAACTTAATCTGAAGCGCCTCAAGTGCCCCAGAGAGTTCCAGGCTCATTCAATTGGCGAAAAGTGCATTTGACGCTGCTAAATAAATTCAAATTAAGTCGGCAATTTCAATTTTCATCACATTAACAGCGGAGGGCCAAACGGAACGGAAAACGGAAAGCAGAGCAATAAATTAATTAAGGCGGAGATAAAATTGCAACTGCGCCAAGAAAGTGAAAGCGACCGCAGTTGCCGCTGCCAGGTGACAGAATGCTGCTCAGGGGTGCACAGCTGCTGGGATGCGGGTGAGTCCGATGGCATTCTGTGGGATTCCCACAAGGCGGTGTATTGACAGGTTGAATGGGTGGCACTATTGTAGATAGTTGGTAAGGGGTTCGACTGCGCGATACCCTGTGACTGAGAGGAGAGTCAGAAATATGTTGGTGGGAAAATTTAGTTTAAGAATTCGATGGAATGTATATTGATTGAAATAATATATATATGGCGATAAATAAGCAGTAATAATGAACTTTTAAAGAGATATAACCTTTTAATGACGTAGCTATGGCTGCTGTGATCATTAAAGTTTGGATTTAGGGAAGAATAGGTTTCAATCCATTATTATATAGGATTTTTATATTATAAAATATAATTATTTGTCTTAAAGAAGGCTTGTCTTCAAGAAGAAAATAATCACAAGTTCCCTTCTTACTCGAAATACATCCAGATAGTCACAAAACCTTAAAGATATCATGATGTCAATCAACTGCTAATCAGTTAAAACACATTAATTTTATTAGAAATTCGGTATTTCGGGACATCAATCTAATCTAATGAAAGTGGAATTCGAAAAAAGTAAACAGCTCTTATCTGCTGGGAGAACATATTAATTCAAATTTTGTATAATCACCATTTGTTTTGCTTACTTAATTGAAAGCATTAGCTTGTGCTGAGTACATTTTTGTAAGATCACATAGTTAACCCTTAGAAAAAGACTTCTGGAATAGAAAGAGGATGTCTAATAAATTATAAATGACATAAGAAGCAAATTCTATGGCTGATAACTTCACTTTTGATTGTAGAACACTCGGTAATTGTGATTATATAAATTAGAAAATAGAAAGCACTCAGAGAAAAAAGTGTATTTAGTTTTATCTACATTTAATATTAACTTTATATGGTTTATATTTTAATGATAAATATTATGAGACACAAACTGTTGTATTATTTTATTTCTATGAGTATTAAATTTCATATTAATATTACATTTAAATCATATTTGATGGAACTATAATTTCTGTAGCTTTATAAGCAACTTATATACCTTAGAAACCCCCATTAATAGGTATTAAAATACCAATTAGTTGTCATTGTGTGGTCTGGTTGGCTTACAAGCTCTAAGGTAAACCCAGCATTAGTATTCATTAGTAACTAACCTACCCCAAATGAGATTGGTTACGACTAGTTTCTGATTCATTCCTATCGTGTGTGGCGGGAAAATTCCACGCCCTCTGAGACACACAGTTCGCTGTTACACTTTCATTCACGACGTAAACAAGCATCAGTGCCTACTATAATCATCCGCCGACCATCAATGTTAATGTCACTCGTAGCTCCAAGATCATTGCACTCGCGGTTCTCAGCTTCAGAAGCTAAATATATATGTATATATGTGGAAATGTACTTAATCTCTCAGCTGCTGGGTTAATGTAGTTTTCTCTCATGAGCTACTAAGGAAAATTTAAGTTTAATTATGATTTTGAGTATGGTTGAAAAGATTAATTAGATTAATTAGAGTCTTAATGAAACCCTTAAAAATTACTGTGGCATTTTTGTTATTTTTGTTTTTTAATATTTCTCTTTTATCAATTCCGAGCATTTCCTGATAAGCGCTCGCAATTTCGTGTTGCCTACTTTCAGGCGGCGGGTGAGTGACCAAAGCCATAAAAGTTCTTCCGCGACGCCTGGGCCTATGCAACACTTTGCCTCTTACAAGTTTGTTCAATGAAAAGCTTTCCGCATTCCCGCCTTCTCCTTTGTTCGTTCGGTTTTTATCACGCCCCCGCTTTGTTTTTCTTTTTTGCTCTTTATTATTTTTGTAGTTTTGTTTTGGCTCGTTTTCTTCAATTTGTGCGAGTGTGTGAGTGCGTTTGATCAAGTTGCTCGACTGGCTCTGCCTCTCTTTTGTGGGTGTGTGTTTATGTGTGAGGCCATTAGGCGTAATCAAGCAAAAAATAAAAACAAAGCAATGCATGTGTGGGTTTTTGAGGCCGCCTAGCAACAAGCACCGACTCGTCGACTCGAATCTTTGTCCCCGCCTGTTGAGTGTTTTTATTTTTTGGCTTCTGTTTTGCTAAGGTGGCGTGTTTTGGCCATCAGAGGCAGCAGTTGTTAAAAAAAAGCTAATAAACGAAGAAGGGAGGCACTAAAAGGCAAAGTCATAGCTCATCGGCAGCAGTTAATTTTCTCCTAGTATCCCTAAGATACTTGTATCTTTAGCTGGCGTCTTTTTTGTTGTTGTAACAAGCTCCTTTAGCTTCAAGTATCTCCTACTAGCTCCCAGTATCTCCCAGCTGCTGCCTGCCATTGATGATAACCTTTAGACACTGCGACGACAGCAGCAACAACGACGACAACGTTGAAGACAACAAAAATATTGTTGTTTTGACACCGAAGCGCTATTTCTTTCATTTTTTTTTTCTTCTCTTTTTTCAGGCTGGGGGGCTCGGCAAAATTTTGCCATAACACAAATAGCATTACTTATGCATGGCAGGAATCAAAACAATTCACTTAAATGTAATTGTTCGGCGGGTTTTAGCATATTATTTCTGCTTATCGGCTAGGAACCGGGGCACGCGCCTTTTCCAAGGTCTCATCGATCAGTGATTTATATGAGAATTATGGGTAACAAGGTACGCGTATCAGTTAATGGTTTGTTTACTACATTTTCCCAGAATTCCCAGAAATTTCTGATAGATAAGACTCCTCTTTTGGTATTCGATATCGATATGACGATTCTTCGCTTTGTAATGTCCCCCTGAGTCACCCCATTGATTAATTCCAGTCAACCTACAACTATTTCCAATTACCTGTGGCAGTATTTACTCCATGTAATTCATGGAACCAGCTAGACCAGACCAGAGACCACACCAACCATTACCTTATACACCGCTCCACTTATTCGCGGAACAGTTTAATCTACAAAAAATGTGGAATATACAACGAGGTATAGTGGGAAGCGTGGGCTGTCTGGGATCCGCTTATCAGTCGGTAAACAAAATACGAAATTAGCTGGACTTTGATATGCGGTAATGAGCCCGCTCTATACGTATAAACTATCCTCCAGACTGGGTCCAATAATTACCAGTTCCGACCGGGTTTTCTGTTATAATTTCTGCGTAGTTTTATTGAAGAAAGGAATTCGTCAGCACTATAAGGCTGAGTTTCTTGTAGAGAATGAAGACAGGGAATTACTCATGGATTCTTTTGTTATTTTTAAATATAAATACATTTTTTTGTTATAAATAAAATTCCCGCTTGGCATAGACAAAGTGTGCAAATGACGAACATCATTATCTGGCTAGTGGAAAACTTTTCGCTCTATCAAATGATAGTGCAGTTTCCCTCTAAACAAAATCAGCGTCATTAATACTTTGTGAATAATAAAAAACAATTAAGGAAGCGTCACAAATAACACGCGCCTTTATTCGGGGAATCAGTATTTCATTTCTTTATTTATGTATATTTATTTTATGGAATGAACAAGTAGAACTTCCATCTCTCTGGGTTTGGAGTGTACTCATAAAATGGGTCCTCCCACTGATAAGCCTTAGATTGGGGCTGCCCTTCGCCTCCATTTGCTGCTTGATTCTTTTATGGGATTTAAGGCGTAGGGCCAAGGCTAATGAACCCTCTTTTTACTGTTCTGATGGAACCAGTTTCGTTTATTTCATCAGACTGCAAGTACAGTTTCGAGGTTTTTCGGGAAAATGTATGTAGCTGAATCAGCTGACACCCCCATGACTGTTGCCAAGCGTTTCTTTTGGGGGGAAATTCTGTATCACTACAAGTACTATTTATAAACAGATATGTTCTTTTTCCATATAAAAAACACACATACACATAAAAGAAACACGCGCTGGCTGAAAATTCAACGTATTTTTACGCGTCTTTTTGCAATAAAAAATACAAGAAAATACGTAAACACAGAAAAAACGATGAAGAAACAGCAAAGATGTTGACGAAGTGGGAAGTACTCTATGTTGTGAATTTAAATCATGTTTTTAAGTGAATTATTTATTAAAATTCATTCAGCCTTAGAAATTAATGTGATTAATATTTTCAAGAATTTATTTTTAATTATTTTTTAATACTTTAAACACCACTTTTCTTAGAGCATCTCTGAGTGCCAAAATAAAATGCAAACTGTGCAAAGTGGTCAGCATTTGTGGCGTCATGGGGACGGAACTGCCAAGAGACTACAGGCTAGTGTAGCCGTTGTAGTTGGCATTTCGAAAGGCCAGGAGACATTCTCTGTTATCTCCCGAAATAGCATCGAATACGCAGCACTTTCAGCTTCCAATTCTGGCGCGTGGCCCTAATCAAAGAGGCACTGGGACAACTCGAGTGCTGCTCAAATAATTAGCTTAGCTGCCGCCTCACTGTTGATAGGTGGGATTTGGAATGAAGCGGTTATCGATGCCACCATAAATATTTTTGCCCGACTATTTGACTAGCATTCCGAACCACAGAAGAGCCCTCGAATCTGGCTACACACCTCCAAACCTCGCCCTCCTCCAGTAAGCACACAAAATAATCAGATAAAAGCCAGACGAAAGCCACAAAAGCCCCTAAAAACAAAAGCCAGCCAGAACTGGCTTAATATGATTGAATTAAAATTTAATTTTCACTTAATTTGCAGCCTAATTGGCCAGCTTTGGATGAATATTTTCAAAGCCTAGACATCGCTTTCGGTTTTATCATTCACCTCACACGCCCCGAGCATGCAGACGACAGCTTATGCTAATATAAACCAGGCCAGATTGCTCCAATATACACACATATAGCGTGTGTGGCGGAGAAAACTGCGCAGTTCCGAAAATATATATAAAACATACATTAATTTTGGGGTATTTCTATGGTTCAGACGCTCGTGTGACGTCACAATTGGGGCAACCCTGACAACGCGTGTAAATGATAATTCCGCTGGACTTTGGACTCCGATGTAAGCAGTTGTCTGGCATGTGACTGGGTCAGAGATATATGTACATAGCGCGGATCACTGCTGGTCAGTATCTGGCATAGAAGTGAGGGTTGTTACCTGCTGCCCCTCTCTGATCTTCTTATCTGCTGCAAGGCAAACCAAAACAAAGAACGAGGCGTTCGACGAGAGCAGAAAAGATGATGAAAGATTGCATCATGCTGCCACGGGGGAACGGGAACGGGAACGGGGAAATCTCGGCAGTGGCGGGGAACCCGCTTCTAATGAAAGTGACGTGGACACCACCATCAGGCACCAATACGACAAAAGGTTGGAGTTGGATCCCCAACCCCATCCCCATTTTTGCACATTGCCTGCGCAGAGCAAGTTTCTCGAGTTTGAGTTTTTGGAGTGGAGCTCTCGAAACCAGACCGACCAGACGAACAGCTGATCAGCCAGTTTGTTTGTCTGTCTTGTGCCTTTTATTTGTATCTCAGTATCTCGGTATCGATGTATCTTTGTATCTGTATATCTTTTCCAGTAACTTAGAATTTCAAATTTACGTTACGAGGCCCAAGCTAAAGGTACAGTTGTGCTTGGATCGGTTAGTCATGTCGACGATAAGCCATAGGCGATAGATAGAGTAGGGGAAAGGGTCGCTTGAGTAGCCATTTGAGAGCTAGATAACCCACTCCTACCTGTCAGTATCTTAACCTAGGGTAATAATAAATATAAATAAATAAAACAAGTAAATAAACGCATTCCCACTCTCCATTTCTCCCTTCCAGTCTGGTCTCCCCAGCCGCCCGAAGCTACAACTTCCGCCTGACCTGCCGCTTCCTCTCCGTTCATTACGGAGACGCCAAGGCACTCACTCCCGCCGTCAAGCAGTATGTGGAGAAGTGCGCGGATCTCTGCAAACCCGAGCGGGTACACATCTGCGATGGCACTCCTGGTGAGAGCAAACTCCTCCAGGGACTCATGCTGAAGCAGGGAACCATCCTGCCGCTGCCCAAGTACGATAACTGCTGGCTGGCCCGCACCAATCCGGCGGATGTGGCGCGTGTGGAGTCCAAGACCTTCATCTCCACCGCCAGCAAGGAGCAAACAGTGCCAGTCACGGAGAAGGCCACTCCAGGAATGCTGGGCAATTGGATTTCCGAAAAGGATTTGCAGGCTGCCATAGCCGAGCGCTTCCCCGGCTGCATGAAGGGACGCACCATGTACGTGATACCCTTCAGCATGGGTCCAGTGGGTTCGCCGCTCTCCAAGATCGGCATCGAGATTACCGACTCTCCTTATGTGGTAGAGTCCATGAAGATTATGACGCGGGCGGGCAATCCCGTGCTGGAGTTCCTGCAAAGCGGCGATGGTCAGTTTGTGAAGTGCCTGCACTCAGTGGGAACGCCCAAGAGCGGCGTCCAGGCTCAGGCATCCTGGCCTTGTGATCCTGAGCGCACCATCATCCTGCACAAGCCAGCGGAAAACGAGATCGTGTCTTATGGATCGGGATACGGCGGCAACTCGCTGCTGGGCAAGAAGTGTCTCGCCCTGAGGATCGGCAGCACCATTGCCAAGCGAGAGGGCTGGCTGGCCGAGCACATGCTCATCCTGGGCATCACAAATCCGCAAGGCAAGAAGATCTATGTGGCCGCTGCCTTCCCCTCTGCTTGTGGAAAGACCAATCTGGCCATGATGACGCCTACTTTGCCTGGCTACAAGGTGGAGTGTGTGGGCGACGATATTGCCTGGATGAAGTTCGACAAGAAGGGCGTTCTTCGTGCCATAAATCCTGAGAATGGCTTCTTTGGCGTGGCGCCTGGAACTTCCCGGAGCACCAACCCCATTGCCATGGACACGATCTTCCGGAACTCGGTCTTCACGAATGTGGCCTCCACCTCGGACGGCGGCGTTTACTGGGAGGGCATGGACAAGGCGCAGTTGAAGGATGTGACCGTCACCGACTGGCTGGGCAAGCTCTGGTCGCCGGAGTCGGGCAAGCCGGCTGCCCATCCCAACTCTCGCTTCTGCACTCCAGCCGCCCAGTGCCCCATCATTGATCCCAGCTGGGAGGACAGCGCCGGAGTGCCCATTTCCGCCATCCTCTTCGGCGGACGTCGTCCTGAGGGAGTGCCGTTGGTGTACGAGGCGAGGGACTGGAAACACGGCGTCTTCATGGGCGCTGCCATGAGGAGCGAGGCCACCGCTGCCGCCGAGCACAAGGCCAAGACCATTATGCACGATCCCTTCGCCATGCGCCCCTTCTTCGGGTACAACTTCGGAGACTACCTCGCCCACTGGCTCAGCATGGAGCAGCGCGGCCAAGTACCCAAGATCTTCCACGTCAACTGGTTCCGCAAGAGCAGCGAGGGAAAGTTCCTTTGGCCTGGGTTCGGGGATAACTCCCGTGTTCTGGATTGGATCTTCCGCCGTGTGGAGGGCGAGCAGTGCTTCGAGGACTCACCCATTGGCCGGCTGCCTGCCAAGAACTCTCTCAACCTGAGCGGCATGGAGGAGGGTAACATCGATCTCGAGCAGCTTTTCCAGCTGCCCAAGGACTTCTGGCAGCAGGAGGTGAGCGCCATCGAGCGCTATTTCGAAGAGCAGGTGGGCCACCACCTGCCCAGCCCGGTGGCCGAGCAGCTGAAGGAGCTGAAGGCGCGTGTGGCCGACATGTGATGTGTGTGTTCCATAGGTTACTCCCTCCTAATCTAAGACCCTATTGCCTAAAATAAAACGAAGCGAAGCGAAGCGAGATTTTTATAGCGAAATGCGACTTTTGGTTATGGTTGGGCATCGGAATGGGGAATGGGGAATGGGGATTGGGGATTGGGCTTGGGCATTGGGGCGTGGCCTGGTCTCGGTCTCTTATCGGCGGCTGTTGGGGCGGAGGCCCGTCCACAATTGGCGTAAACAAGCGTATAAATCCATAATGCCGTTTAACCTGAGTTATCAGCAGATCGGGGCGATGGAAAACAAGCAAATAAAATGCCAAAAGAAGCCAAAAAACTTTATGGAACGAACTGTTTTCTTTTTCTAGCCGAGGGTTGGGTTGCCAAGGCCTGATTGTGCCTCTGGACGCGTGTGGTGTGATGTACCCTGAAATGCTGACCAAGTGATAAGAGCCAAGAACCCAGAAAAAGAAAAGAAACAAAGAAAGAATCTTAAGAACCAAGGTGGAGAAAGGCTAATCCCTAGATGGATTCCTAAATGGATGATGATTTTACTTTGGAAATTTCCTGGCCGCCAGCACAGATCCGGGTGCTTTCGTTCTATATTTAGACGAACTCAGAGGCTCGTCCCGAGATAACCCATCGCCGGAGGCTGTCCCACATAGCAGCCAAGCAGATCACATATTGATTATGCATATTTCCCGGCCCCTTCGATCGCGTCTATTGACGTAAATCCCTCGTAAAATAAAGCTCAACTCATCGAAATGCGCTGGGCAAGGTGTGGTGAGGTGAGAACAGGAGCTAAGCAGTTAGCAGTTCCCAGTCCCAGTCCAAGTCCAAGTCTGGGCTTTGCAATAAGCGGCGGCGATGATGAAGATTATCAGGCCCAACTAGAAAAACAAGTCCATAGTTTATAAATAAACCCACCGAAAAACGGGGCGACGCGTGTAGACGAATTCGATTAAATTCGAAAACTGGACTTGTGGCGCCAGTTAGGGCAGGGGGAGAGAGAGAGAAGAGCAGAGCAGGGTGAAGCAGGATTCAAGGATGAGGGCCACTTGCTGACCAGGTTTCCCACCAAGGCCATTGGGCGCCCAGTCCCTTCTGGGTCTAGGCTAAGTGAGCGGTAAATGGTTATAGAAACCTGATTTGCAACGGTCTCTAAAAAGTGGTAATTGCACAGAGGATAAAGTATAAATAAAACAGATTTATTAAGTCAAGGGTTTGCTTTATTTATGCGTAATTTCTTAACTATGTGTGGTTTTATTTTCTAGATAATATTTGTTTATTTTATATTATTTTAATTAACAATTCTGTATATTTTAGCCAAGTATCAATATTCTTTCTTGCAAGATGTTAATTGTTTTAAAGGGTATTTGTTTAAATACATTTACTGAAGAGGAAATATTTATTATAGAGTTAACTTACTACAGAGTATATTTATTGATTACAAAATTCTTTGAGGAACAACCAAATATGTATAAATAAATAATAATATCTATACAAATTCCAGCAGAATTTGTTTTTATTGTTAAATTAAATTTGTAGTTCTTTTAAGAAGAAAGTTCTTAGTATTTTTCTAGTTAAAGACTTAATTATTCACATCTAATATTTTTAAAAACAAACCCACCTTTGGACTTTCAACCCAACTATTAATTTCTGTGACATTTATTCGTGGTTAACTGGATTTTCGGGGGCCAAAGTCACACCACCACCAACCAGGAGCACCTTCATTTCTCCTTCCCCAGATGAGAACACAGACCGTGGCCACATGACAACCATTCAGTGGCTATTCTTGGTCCGCCAAAAAAGAAAACAGTCACATGAATACTGGCCTCCAAAACGGCCATGGCCAATTGGGGAGCAGACCGGGTGCCACGATATACAAATTTTTCCGTCACCGATTCTGCAAATAAGCGAAAGTTTTTTCGATTTGGCGAGGGTCCAAGTGAGAATGAGAGTGAGGCTGGTCCGCCATGTGATGAGGTGGCGGCGTAGGAGGGCGCGTGTGAAGGCCTACTATTCATAATGCACTAGGAAAGTAGTAAATATGTGGCTATTTAATAAATAAATATTTAATATTATTAATATAATAGTGATTGCCTTGAAAGAGAAAAATAAGGGTATGAATAATATACTTTTAAGAAGGAAAACCAACTGAAAGTCACTGAAATAATAACAAAATGAGCTCAAAAGCTGGTATTTTTTAGCTTCTTATTTACTTAATTTTATACTAAATATATTAATTTGAATATTATTATTATTTTAAGCAATTTAGTTTTATATTTTCCACATAGTTTTCCCCTGCGTGCAGTCGCTGCACATTGAGAGACATCCAGAATGTACGCAGCTGCATTCGGCAGAGACAACTGCTGTTGCCTCAGCTGTCCGTGAACTGGTTTCTATTTTCGCCCGCTGCTATCGCCGGCAAATCATAAACAAAATAATTAAATTAACAACGGGAAAGTGGCAAAATATCGGCAGGGTGTCAACAGAACAACAAACGTTTGCTTTCCGCTCTTATCACTGCGAAAAAATGCCCCTAAACGCACAAAAAGCAGAACAAAAACTAAAACACAATAACACTGGCCTGGCACTACTGTTGCCAAGTGGGAACAGGAATATATAGCCCCCAGATTCCGCCCACCGCAGAGGCCCCCATCGAACGAGAAAAACCAAAACAATCGCCGAGCCTCCGCCGACAACCAATCAGCTCGTCCGGAGTTTGACCCTCTCCCGCTCGGATCGGTTCGGAATATAGCGCTATATGACGATCGTCAGAGCCGATTGCCGCCGATTCGGCCGATCGGCGGACTTGTTCTAGTCGCCTCGATGCCGAGGCGTCGCCTGGCGAGTATAAAAAGGCCGCCAGCCCGGGCAGCTGGCATCAGTCACTCGTGGTCACAGTAAATGGAAAGATCAAGTGAAAAGCCTACTTTCAGTGGTCTGAAAATCAAGTTGATATTTGACAAAAAGCTGTGGAAGAACATACGGAACGAATAGTCTTCTTCCCTCCCAGAAGCAGAAACAATAATTGTGATAATAAACCCACCATTTTGTGATACAAAACAGATTTAGCCAAAGTGCCAAAAACCCCTTCACGACATTAAGTAGAAACTGTTTTGCAGTTTATTCCAAAGTTGTTAATTCGCAAAGAAAAACACAAGCAAAATGCCTGAGCTCATTGAACAAAGCAAAATTATGTAAGTATTCGAAAAAGTGTATACCCCTTCCTTTGGGGCTTAAGTAACCCAAAAACGACCATATTTATGGCAGAATATTTAAACTTTACTAATTAAAATGTTCCCTTATTCGCTCTCTCTCCAGTTCCGGCAACGTGTGCGGCCTGCCCCAGCTGCACAAGCTCCGCCAGGACAACTGCGGCCTGTACAGCCACATCCGCGGCATTCCCATCTCCTATGGCGACGCCAACGCCCTGACCGCCGGCGTGCGAAGCTTCGTGGAGGAGGGCATCGCCCTGTGCCAGCCCGATCAGGTGCACATCTGCGATGGCAGCGAGCAGGAGAACAAGATGCTCATCAAGAGCCTCCTGGAGGCGGGCACCATTGTGGCCCTGCCCAAGTACGACAACTGCTGGCTGGCCCGCACCAATCCCGCCGATGTGGCCCGTGTGGAGTCAAGGACCTTCATCTGCACGGACCGCAGGGAGGAGACCATCCCCACCCCGCTGGAGGGCGTCAAGGGTGCCCTGGGCAACTGGATTTCGCCCAAGGACATGGAGTCGGCCGTGCAGCAGCGTTTCCCCGGCTGCATGAAGGGTCGCACCATGTACGTGGTGCCCTTCAGCATGGGACCCGTGGGCTCGCCGCTCTCCAAGATCGGCATTGAGCTGACGGACTCTGCCTACGTGGTGGCCTCCATGAGGATCATGACCCGCATGGGTGCCGCTGTCCTGCGCCAGCTGGCCAAGAAGGAGGAGTTCGTGCGCGCCCTGCACTCGGTGGGTGCCCCGGCCAACGGAGTGGTGGAGCAACCCTCCTGGCCCTGCGATCCCGAGCGCACCATCATCCTGCACAAGCCCGCCGAGAACCTGATCGTGTCCTACGGCTCGGGATACGGCGGCAACTCGCTGCTGGGCAAGAAGTGCTTCGCCCTGAGAATCGGCAGCACCATTGCCAAGCGAGAGGGCTGGCTGGCCGAGCACATGCTCATCCTGGGCATCACCGATCCCAAGGGAGAGAAGAAGTACATCACCGCCGCCTTCCCGTCGGCGTGCGGCAAGACCAACCTGGCCATGTTGAACCCCTCGCTGGCCAACTACAAGGTGGAGTGCGTGGGCGACGACATTGCCTGGATGAAGTTCGACTCGCAGGGAGTGCTGCGTGCCATCAACCCGGAGAATGGGTTCTTTGGCGTGGCTCCCGGCACCTCGATGGAGACCAATCCCATTGCCATGAACACTGTGTTCAAGAACACCATCTTCACCAATGTGGCCTCCACCTCGGACGGCGGTGTCTTCTGGGAGGGCATGGAGAGCAGCCTGGCTCCCAATGTCCAGATCACCGACTGGCTGGGCAAGCCCTGGACCAAGGACTCGGGCAAGCCTGCTGCTCATCCCAACTCTCGCTTCTGTACCCCGGCCGCCCAGTGCCCCATCATCGATGGCGCCTGGGAGGACCCAGCTGGAGTGCCCATCTCCGCCATGCTCTTCGGAGGCCGCCGTCCCGCCGGAGTGCCGCTCATCTACGAGGCCAGGGACTGGACTCATGGAGTCTTCATTGGCGCCGCCATGAGGAGCGAGGCCACCGCCGCCGCCGAGCACAAGGGCAAGGTGATCATGCACGATCCCTTCGCCATGCGCCCCTTCTTCGGGTACAACTTCGGCGACTATGTCGCCCACTGGCTCAGCATGGAGAAGCGCGGCCAGGTGCCCAAGATCTTCCACGTCAACTGGTTCCGCAAGAGCAGCGAGGGAAAGTTCATGTGGCCCGGATATGGCGAGAACTCTCGCGTGCTCGAGTGGATTCTGCGCAGGATCAACGGCGAGTCCTGCTACGTGGACTCGGCCATTGGACACATTCCCGCCGAGGGCGCCCTTAACCTGGCCGGCATGAAGGAGCAGGTGGACGAGAAGGAGATCTTCTCGCTGCCCAAGGACTTCTGGTCGCAGGAGGTGAAGGAGATCCGCACCTACTTCGAGTCGCAGGTTGGCGCCGATCTACCCGCCAGCATCTACCAGAAGCTGGAGGACCTCACCACCCGCGTGGCCAGCCTGTAAGGATCAATCGATCGATCGAAGGATTGCCGAGGAGCTCCCAAGCTGTCACATCTTTACCCGCCCCACAACACCTGCCCCACATACTCACCCGCCATATATCTATCTATCTATCCTGTATCTGTCCTATATCCCCCCTATATCCCTGCCCCCCCCACTTAGTCGTTTCTCTAGATCTTAAGCCGAAGACTTCCAAACTATTTATTATGTAAGCAGCTGTAAGATTAGTTATTAAGTTGAGATTATCCAAGCAAACTGAAAACAAAACAAAAAAGAAAAGAAAAAACATGAAAAATAAAAAACAACAAGATTTTATAGCCCACAAAATATGAGAGTTTATTTATTTAATCCAAGGATGGGCCAGCTTTGAACACAAAGATCGAGCTGGAAATTAGTAATGATTAATATAAATTGTTGCTAAATAATCAAACACGATCTATTGGATATTTATAATTATACGCGAAATAATATAAACCAGTTCATCTTAGTCACTTTGTGCAGATGGATAAAATTTAATAAGCAAAACATACAAAACTACATTTCATTTTATTTAATTAAAAACTAGTAAATACAAGATTATTCAAAATTTAAGTAATGTAACCATAAGAAATTAATTGAGTAATAATTAAATGAATTTGGAGGCATTGAGAAAGGAAATATTTCTTATCACTAAAGGAATAATAATATTATTTAAAAGTTAATTATTTTATTAAAGCTAAAAAAACTATTATTCAAGATTTTATATTAAAAACTTGATGATACTCTGATTTTAGGGCGATTTCAGGTAAACATTTTAATGAGCTTCGTTTTATTCGTAAATAAAATGTTTTTTAACCTTACTGCTCAGATAAAGAAATAGTAAGTATTATAAAAATGAACATTTTAAATGAGAAACGTCTCTTAAAGAGTACGACATAATTTAGCTTCTTATATTAATTAATTAAATTTAAATTATGAGCGCCAAGCTTCTGTTATTTTAAATATATTATTAACTATATTTAATTCATTCAGAAAGTATATTATTTAACGAAAATCTAAGCTCCTAGAAGGCGAACACTAACAGACATAAGCAACAATCAGTTGTTTAATTATTTACATAATGTTTTCTTTCAATTTATTTATTTATTTATTTTTTATATATGAAAAGTTAATTCTAAACTAAGAGTTAACTTTGGATTAAGAGCCATAGCAGCTTGGGTCTTCAGCTCGCTTTTGCTTTAGGTGACTTAGGATGACTTGAATTAAGCATATTCATTCCATGATTTATTCTTAATATAAATTAATATAATTTTGATTTAATTAAAAATTTTTATTCAAGGTTTGTCTCTTAATTTCAGGTTATACATATTTCCAATCAGTTATTATATATTAATAAGATATATCCAAGTTCATTTTCGGTATTCTGACAATTTTTCTAAGTAAAAGCAATCCCATAAACATAATTTTATTATTGATACATATTTTGTACATATTTACAATCAGTTATATTAAAAAGATATATCTAAGCTCATTTTCGGTATTCCCTTAGTTCCTCTATCAAGTTTTCTAAGTTAAGGCAATCCCATAAACATAATTTTATTATTAATACATATTTTTACTCCGCCTGAAGAGTAATCATCTCCAAATATTTTCAAACTCCACATTTGTATAGTTATAAAAGAAAAGCATTAAAACATCATTACTTATTAAAGATTCTCGCTAATATCTTCCAGTATTGCATTGAATCTTTAGCCATAATTTTGGTGGCATTGAGACTGAAACCCAAATCTATTAACCATTAACCGAAAGAAAACATAAAACAGTTAAATAACTCCCAGAATCATCTCTAGCAATGTCAAGAGTCGACTCCACTGCACTTGGCGGCAGCAGCTTTCACTGGCTCCATTTTCCAGTCCAGTGGAAAACCCGAGGAAAGCTCACGCGAAGCCGGAGCTTTGGCAGAACGGTTGTTGTTCGGCTGCTTTGGGGACTCGGCAAAGGTAGGCGTTTCGGCGAAGGTTCACAGTTCAGCTCGAGCAGCCGCCGCCGCAGCTTCGTCCGGGCGGAAGTTGGTTGGTGCAAGCGGAAACGGAAACGGAAGCGCAGGCGGAAGTGCAGAGAGTCCCGAGCGGGGCTCCGTGCAAACTGTTGCGTTGCGTTGAGCCAGCAACAGACCAACTGGTGTTGGTTGTCGTTCTCGTTCTCGTTGTCGGTGTTTGTTTTAGTGGCATTTAGTTGGCGGCGAACAATTAGCAAAGTTGCCATAGCAGACCGAATTATCCGACAAATTTAATGAAAATGGTAAACATTAAACATTGAAGGCGGCACGCGGAGTGAAAGTGTAAGTGTAAGTGTAAGTGTATGTGAGAAAGAGACTGTGTGCTGTGCGTGTGCCTGGCACTTTGTAAGCTGCGATTTGACATGTTGATTTATGCGCTGCTCTCACTTTGCCCCCCCTGAAACGGCAATTGCCACTACCCCACCCCTGGCTGGGATTACTCGGGTCCCTGTGACGTCCCTATCCTGTCTCACCCCGCCACTTGTTGCGCGCACAGGACATTCGCTTAATTGCTAATCCTCGCGCCCAGACGCGTCTAATTACACGTAAGTTTGCGCCGTTTCTGTCCTGCCAAAGGACATCATCACTTTGCCACAGCCCCGGCGGGCATTTAAAGTGCAAATTGGTCGGGCTGTGTGGTGGTCGGGTGTCCTGGGTGGGTGTCCTGAAAAGCGGAGGTCACTTAATATGCCATCAACATGAGATTTGCACAAATGGCGGCCCCGGCCTCAAGAATTATGTGTTGCAATAAAATCGATGCGGTAGGAGGTGGGGGCCTCAAGTGGCGGCTAATGACCAACTTGCGACGTGACTTTGGCCAGGATTTGTAATTTGCGAACTGGCCGTCGCCCCCGCACACACACCACACACACAGAACACACACAGGACGACTCGCACACTCACATACAGTCTTTGATCTTAAGTGTTTTATGGACTTTCCTTGTTTTCCCCGCACACACACACACACACTCCGCAGTTTATTTTTACAGGCAGTGTGTCTCTCTTGCTGTAACGAGAAAGGGAGAAAGGGGGAAGTAGGGTCCATAAAGTAGCCCCCACTGTGAGGGATACATTAGGGGCTGGGCCAGGGGGCGGTGTTAAGTATGCGTTTAACGGGTGCGGGCTTAATTACAGGCAAAGTTTACCCAAAAGGGTTGCCGCTGTCCGAGTTTCTCCCAAACAGCATTGTGACTTATGACGGCGGCCTGCAACTTAATGACGGTCCGTGCAGGAAGAGTCATTACTCTCTCTCTCTCTCTGGCCGCGATGATGATGGCGGAAAAGCCCACGCAGACGGAAAACGGAAAACGGAAAAGGGAAAGGAAAGGGAAAAGCAGTGGCAAAAGCGTAAGCAAAGGGCGGAAAAGGTGCCAGATTGGAGCTCAAGTTGGGAATATATGCAAATGCAGGCCACACATCGTTCAGAGTCCATGCATAACTTACTAGCCACAATCTGTTTAAAGTTGGGAAAGGGCGAGGAAAGGAAGAGACAGGACAACCCAGGAAATGCCATCAATAATTCAATACCCCACGACGACGAAGACGACTGATTGGGTTCGCATTTCGTTCATAATCCATAAATCTGTGGCAATTATTATCTTACACAAGCTTACCTTTTCTCCGGCCAGCAACAGGGACAATAAGCTGTCCGGGCTCACATCCCCCAGGACCCTTGACAGCTCCTCGTTGGCCTTTATGCATACATAAAACCGTAACAAGACAACCCTCCTTTGAATGCGTCCGAAAAGGAACATGGAATGGCCATGCGAATGCGAATGGCTCGGATTTTCCTATTGATTTGTTGTCTGCAGATTTTTGCAAAGCCAAAAGAGAGAAGCAGAGAGAGAGAGAGAGAGAGAGACAGGTGAACCCTGGACTCTGAGCCACTTCCACATCAACATTTTGTTATCAAACGGAGCCCCGAAAGTCCCCATTCCCTCCATCGATTCGTTGCGGTGGCAACACGCCATTATATTACGTGAAAATGCAAAATACGGCAGAAAAAAGCAGACAGAATTGGAAAGGGGATAGGGGAAATCCAGGTAAAACTGGGGGAGAAATGCGGGAAATGGGAAATGCGAAATGCGAAACGAAAAGGTAGCAGCAGCAGCGGCAGCGGCAGCAGAAACAACAAGTTGACAAACACTTGAATCAATCACTCGAATAATTGATGCCTTGTAAGTGGTATTTACCGAAAGATTCCCCCAAGATTCGAGGGCTTAAATTGAAAACTTTTAAGCGGACAACTTGGGAGCTCATTAATATGCAAAAAAAGGAACTTTTGCCAAACTCAAACAATCAACAGTCGATGGGAAATTTATGAAAATTATGGAGATTCCTCGGACAGCAAGTTAAACAAAGGAGAAGTTGCATTGGGTTTTTGGCGGGGAATAGGAACTATATTCATAATAAAGATGTTTGGGGGAGCTTCAGGAAGGTAACAGAACTATAAGGGATTTAGTATTTGAAAGTTCTATTAAATTCCATTTAGTTTCCTCGTTAATATAATAGAAAACAAAGGTTATTGGAAAAGAAATGTAATCTAAAAGTATGTGATAAAGTGTTCGAAGTACCAAAAGTTCTTTATTTAAATGATTCTATTATTATAATAATCTTATATTTTATAGCATTATTTAAAAAAAACGAACTAAGAATTCATTAAAACTTTAATTAAATAATTTAAAACACACCTTTTCTACCAAAATTCCTTATTAATGTGATTTTATGCTTATTAAAATCGTATATTTAAAAGAAAACGTCAAATAAACAAATCAACAATTCATTAAAACATTAATTAATTCAATTAACACCAACCTTAGACCAAATAAATCAACTTATACAGTTCTCTATAGAACATAGAACCAACCTAAACTCTAATGAATACATCCAAGCTCACAAATGAATGAGAAGCCCAGTCGTAACACCAAATTATCGCAACATTTGTAGTCTCTAGTTCACGCAACAGTGACTCACTCTCATTCGCACATTTCACGAAATTCGACTAAAGGACATTCGACTGTATTAGGTTGCAGGACCATTACGACTAAAGCAACAGCAGGGCAACAGCAACAGCAACAACTACCAAGCAAACAGACAAATAATAGCAGCAACAGGTAACAGGTAAATGAGCAGGTATGCTGCTGCTGCGGCCATTATTCCGCACTATTTGCTTTGCCGTACGGACACGTACTCGCGTTCACGGATGTGCGTGGCTGCGCTCCGGCTATTTGTAACCGCCGTAGATACATACGTAGATACGTAGATAGCCGTAGATAGATAATAATGGCCCAGGGGTCAGAGTCGCACATACGTGAAGCATGGAGAGAGCTGATTGTGTGTGTTTTGTGTGGAAACTTGAAGCGGCCACGTGTCTAGGGAAAACTAAACGGCATCCAGCTGCTGCTGCTGCTGCTCTTGCTGCTTCTTCTGTGTTGCTCCAATGGGAGGCAGGAACACATGCTCTTGGAAGTGCAACTCGCCAGGGCACTTGCAACAAACGCCACTGGGGGAGTGCAGCATCATATAACTAAAGTGCCTTGCTAACTTATAAAACACTTAAAGAAAAGTGGATTAGGAAATCGAACTATTTAAATCCCAAAAATTACAAAAGAACATTAACAAGGGTGCTAAATACATCACAAGGAGTTTTAAAAACCCTTAAAAGGTGCAAACAATTAGGTTATGAACTAAGACATTGTAAAGAAAAAGAATCTTTCTTATCTCATAAAAAGCCTAACATATCTTTGGATAAATTTCTAACCCTTATAAATTCTTATTGATATTTGTAGCTAAACTGCTTTTAAAAACACCTTGTATTTCTTATTTGTTTACTGTGAAAATATATAACATAAATCCCAGTAAATTGTTCTTATAGCCTTTAACTGTAGACTGTAAGCTGTACTGTAACTACTTCAATTAGCAATTTATTCTACAGTACAAAAACCACCTATTAATTTCTAAAACAACCCAGATGAGGTACATTATTGTTATTTCCAAACTGAAAGCTTTTAGTCTCTTCTTAAAAGTAAATAAAATATAATCTTGAAACCATTTCTCATTCCATTTTCCCATAAGTAAACTCTTATATCTTCATAGTTTAAATTTTAGAAAAAATAATCACACTTTCATAAACAAAACTTTAATCAACCAAACTAAAAACTATCTTCTTTTGATTCCACTGCACATTTCTTGCTATTGTTAATGCTGCTACTGTTAGCCAAGCGTCTGGAAAATCCCTTTGCAGCTCGATTAGACCCCCAGAAATGGCCAACACTTTGCTGTCTGTGGGTGTCTGGTGTCTGCGGCAATAATCAAGTTCATGGAGGCCCTAATGTAGTCAGCAGTTGGAGGAGGCACCAACAGCTCAAAGACTTCGACTCGCTGCAAGTCAAACTCCGGAGCTGGCAAATCCCATTAGGGAAAGTTTGTCTCCGCCCGCACTGAGCGAACGAAGTTTCCCGCAAGCCGATTGTTTGCAACTCGGGTGGCGGGCGAGGAAACTTTTGCATAAGTTAGCAAGGAGAGTGTGTGTGTGCAGAGGGTGTGTGTGTGTGTGTGTGTGTGGGAAGGTGCTGACAGCTCGGGGGGAAAAGTGCGGTTGTGGGGGCGCTAATAGGGGCTGCCACTTACGCCACCAGAGCTCTGAGAGGAAGAGAGAGAAAGCGCACATTTAACAATAATTGCCTGGCCAAATAGAGCACTTCCCCCGGAGAATGACTTGCGGCCATTCTGGCCACCATCCCCATCCCCAACAACCGCCTCCCTTTGCGGTCGGACGTGGGCGTGGCCTGGCCTTTATGATGCCTGGTTTCTATTGCCCGCTTTTCATTATTTTGATTAAATACAGATAAAGCCATAAATTATGTTTACTTTGTGCCCATTTGGGCCGACCGAGCTCTGCACGGTCAGGGGCGCACTTTGTATCCTCCAGATGGGTGTGTGTGTGTGTGTGTGTGCGGTGTGTGTGCGGGATGAGTAATGGCCCATGATATTTACACATGAGTTGGCCATCAGCGAGTCGTTCCCATCGCATCTTCTCATCTCATCAACTTTATTTTAGTCCAAGTGCACAGGACAAAAAGAAGTCATAACTTTTAGCTTTCCAAAAGGAAGAAGAAGTCTTTATTATTTCCCTGAATTTATATAGAATTTATAGAAGATTTATTTAGCAGTTAAAATCTTAACAAAAGCTTTTATTTTCTATTTCAAATTCGGAATGAGAGCATACATTTCTCATCATCATTTTTCGTAGTCTAAGTTCTGCCTATATAAACATTTATACACTTCAAATAACAAGCTTCGTTTACCCACAGAACTCCTAAAATATGGCACAGCAACAGCGCAGCTGGGATGAAGGAGCCGTTGGCGGTGGAGGTGGCTCCTACGGGCATCCCCATTCCTCGCACCACAAGGTGCCAGCGAGAGCCGCCAGCAATCCGTTGCCCTGCAAGGGAGCCACTCCCAAGCTGCCCAGGTAAGACATTTCCATCCTCTACAGAGACTTTTGAGTTTCCTTGACACTCCGACAGACAATACCACGGTTCTGGGAACTCGGGCTACAGCTACAGCTCGGGTGGCTACGAGACTCCTCGGAGTCCCAAGATCACAACCACCTTTGCCAACGATAGCTGCGACGATGGCAGCAGCTCTACGCCCAGCTCCTACTACCAGACACCCTCCTCCGGCTCCATAGATGACTCCGCCTCCCTGCTCAGCGGACGAACCACCGCCCGTAGTCCCAAGTCGCCCTGCCAGTTCGTCTTTGATGCAGTGAGTCCGAGTCATGGTCGAAAGTTTGAGTACTACGAGCCCATTTCGCCGGACGATGGAGCCCTGTACTATGATCCCCCAAGTTCGCCGCGTCGTCAGGGTTCCAAGAAGCTGATGCGGGCCAAGACGCCGCTGGAACCGCTGCCCCAGCTGACCACCACGGGAGTGGACGAGGGCATGGCCATGGCCATGGCGATGGGAGGCCCAGGGGGAACAGGCGGCAGGGAGAACAAGCGGCAGCGAGACGAGTGGGAACTGCCCGTGATTAGCAAGATTGAGGCTCGCAATCTGAGTGCCGTGGCCTCGGGGGGAGCTGGCTCCTCTGGTGGGAACTACTACGGCCTGAAGAGGGACTCCTGCGTCACCGATTGCACCCAGCTGTCCATGGACTCCGGCGAAACGGGCACCCAGCACACGAATAGCACCATGGTGACGCACACCACCACTAGCTTTAGCTTTACGGAGCCCGAGATGGACCCGCACCAGGAGGGATCCGCTGCTGGGAGGCCGCAGTCGAACCGCCAGCGCCGCCATGCCATCAACATCACCTCAAATCCTGGCTACCAGGTGCTGCACAGCTCCCACTCCACCCTGGATCGTACCTGTTCCGATAGCGTGGTGTCGCTGCGTTACCGCAAGTCCACCAGTGACCTGACCCAGGATGCCGACCACGAACTAAGCGGCTGCAAGCCGGCAAAGCCTAAGCGGGATGCCGCCCACGTAGAGCACAAACCAAGACGCAGGGGCAGCTCCAAGGGCGGACTGGCTTACCTGGCCAGCAGACGCAGCTCGCGGGAGTCGATGAAGAGTGCCTGCTCCAATGCCTCAATAGTTTCCAACGATGATGTGGGTCCCTTAGCCTTCCAGAGCTCCAATCGGGGTCGTCAGCGGCGGACTTCCAACTTTCTGGAGTTGCCAGGTGGGCAGAACTCGTTAGAAAGTAAGGAAATTAATACTCACTCCTCTGTCCTACTTCTGTCTCTTCATCAGTTCCTGACCATGTAAGACCCCGGGTCTGCTCTCTCCCCGAGCGTCCGTACAATCCCCGGGCCAGCGATGACCTCTACCGGCTGCGGCACTTCTCCATTAGCAAGGGCAACGTGGTCAACTGCGGCGACTCCATTATCTCGCGGAGATCGCGGAGCAACACCAGCGTCAACTCGACGAACAGCAGGGCCAGCGAGCGGTCGCCCTTCGAGGGCAGCTGCTGTGGCGCTGGCTACGCCAACGTGGACTCCCTGCCGGCCTCACCGGATGACTCCGAGAACCTGGAGCCACCGCCTCCGGCCAGATACCGAGTGGTGATGCTCGGCGACGCCGGCGTGGGCAAGACGGCGCTGGTCAACCAGTTCATGACCTCGGAGTACATGCACACCTACGACGCTAGCTTGGGTAAGTAGAACTCCAAAGTGTGCCCCAGTCCCCAGTCCCCAGATCCTACCAAAGACCTGGAGCAGCAGGGAACCAGGGAGCGCAGTGAGTAGCCATGACAACCCCTAGCTGGAACCTATGTGTGTGCCTGACCCCTAGCTTCCCGGCTGCCGCTGGCGTCCTTAGAGTTTAATTCTGATCTGAGTTTTAGACGACGAGTTCGGCGAGAAGACGGTGAGCGTGCTCCTGGACGACGAGGAGTCGGAGATGGTGTTCATCGACCATCCCAGCGTTGAGATGAGCGTGGAGAACTCCCTGTCCACCTACGAGCCCCATGGCTGTGTCGTTGTCTTCTCGGTGGTGGATCGCAGCTCGTTCCGGGTGGCCGAGGAGATCATCAACTACCTGTGGCAGGAGAACTACACCAAGGACAAGGCTGTCATCCTGGTGGGCAACAAGGCGGACCTGGCCCGTGCTCGACTCATCACTTCGCAGGGTATGGACTTGGAGTCTTGGAGTCCTAATTATGACGGCTTGATTTCATTTCATTTCATTTCACTTCTCCCCTTCGCTTCGATTCGAAGAGGGCAAAGCCCTGGCTGCCTCACGCGATGCCAAATTTATTGAGACGTCCAGCGGCATACAGCACAACGTCGATGAGCTGCTGGTGGGCATACTGAAGCAGGTGAGTTCGAGCTGGGGGGGGGGCGAGGTAAGGTCTGTTGTGGTTGTGGTTTCCAGCAAGGTGCGAACCACACGCAACCCACCGATGCATGGCTGAAATTGTGCAGGAAATGGAGTTAAATGGATTTAACCAGACGGCTCGGGTTACCAGGCCATGTCTGGACTTTGGGGTTGGATTGGGGCTGGGCCTCTGCTTCCGGATCGGCTCACTAATTAATGAAAATTGTGCGGAGCGAGCGGGGAACTGGCGGAAACTCGGTCAGCTAACCAGATTGGGTTCGTGAATATTATGATTATAATACCAAAAGTTGGCAATAGGGCAAATGTCTGATTTAAGCCAAGTGGCCAGGATATCTTATTGTTACTTTAATATACATTTAAGGCATTCTCTCTCTTTTATCTTTAGATGCGTCTCAAGGAGAAACGCGAGAAGAAGGCCACCGCCTCGAAGATGAAGACCTCGCGCACTCACATCTCCCTGCACCTGGCCAAGGAGCTGCTGCAAAAGATCTGTCTCAGTGACATTTCCAAGTCCAAGAGCTGCGAGAATCTGCACGTGCTGTAGGGACAGGACAACAAACAGCATGTGCTGCTCCTTGCGGAATCCTGGGAGGGCGAAATGATACTGTCTCTCTCTGTGTGTGTTTGTACAAAGGAGAATTTTATCAAAAGAGCGGCTGGCTGCCTGGCGAAATATTCCAAATGCCATTCGACGGGGGCACAGATGTGTTCATCTCCTTTGTGGGGCTTCGTTTATTAAAAGTTTAATGCTGTCTCTGTCTGGGTCTTGCTCTTGCTCTGGCTCTTGCTCTTGGTCTCATTTTTTCGGCAAGTCATTGGCTGTGGTCAGGCCTCCTTCTGCCCAGCGATAATCCGCTTGTTTATGGCGGATGTTTTGGATTCTATATGCTGGGATTATCATGACCAGACGAAGGCCGGGCTGATAAGAGAGCCAGCGAAGCGTGTGCAGCCTCCACCCCGACACAAAATCGAAAAAAAAACACAGACGCTGAAATAAAGGGGCGGGTCTTTATTATTATTATTATTAAAACTATACATACATATATACATATATAGATGTGTTCCACTGAGAAAATAACTTCAATTCCAATAAGGCGCTGTCAATTTAAGAGAGAGACACACACTCGAAAGGAACTTTATAACATTATGTACACTGACCTACTGACATACTATATTTGTATATCCGATAAGTGTGAGCTATCCGTAAGTTAGGTTTACACACATTTACGGTACCTTCGCCACCTGCTGCTTCGCAAAGAAATGAAATGTAATTCTTCCAATTGACGAAAATCTCTCATATCGGAATGACTGTTGAATGTTGACTGTTGTTTAAGCCTAAGTCTAAGCCAAGAACAAATAACGTTTAATCAAAGTATCCAACTCAGAAGCTATTATATTATATGGATGTACCTATACAAACAGCTAGAATAATATACAATATATTATATTATATTATATATTTATGCATGTACTTGAATGGAACTTCTAACACTTCTGAACTCATACGCTTATATTTGAAAAATACCTTTTACAAAATGCGAGAGGCAAACGAAACGAAAACTAACTCTAACTATTTTCATACGCAAACTTACACATTACACATTAGGGGGATGGCGGAGATTGGGATTGAAGGCCTGCCAGGCTGCCAGGCTGCCAGGATGCCAGGATGCCAGGAGGATGTGTGGCCACCGGCTCGTCCAAAGTCGAGCACTCGACAGCTGTGCACTCATGTTTGCTTTACCCTTTTTCCTTCCGCTCCACGTGCCACGTCCTATTTCCAACCCTAGTCCTTTTCCCTCCTTGCCTTTCCTCCTGCCTGCGTCGAGTGCACTTTATCATTTTTAACATTTAGCAAACAAAACAGAGAAGCAAACTTGCTCCGGCCAAAGTTTTAATTTGCAGCGCAGCATAAAAACAAAAACCAAAAAAAAAAATGGCCAGGGGATTCGAGTGTTTCCATCGCGCATACGCCGCGTGTGACAAGGCCGAGGCTTTAATTTGATTCGCGCTAAACTTGATTTCCAAAATCGAATCACCAGCGAGCTGTAAACGCCCACCGAATTTATTGTGTAGAAGCCGTTAAAGAAAACAAAAAAAGAAAGCAAAACAAAAACCAAACGAATGCTAAAATAATTATTTCTGAATGGAATATTTTAATGCAGATTTAACTTGGCTTAAAGCGTAACTGTAACTCTAACTGTAAAGATATAGCCCACTGCGTATGACATATATATATTATATATAGATATTTGTGTGTGTGTGTGTGTGTAAAGATCTATGTTATATATATATTTATATTTTTCCAAGCCAAAAGCAGAGACAAAGCCTAAACACGAGACTCTCTCCCGCAAAAAGCAAACCTTGAACCTTTTGCTGCATAGTTTAATCCACAATTGTACACTTTCGGCTTGTCACCGAGATGAGGCGGCAGAAAAAGCAAATTAATTAGAGTACACGGAGATAAAATCCGATATATAACACTCCCTGCCAATCCAAAACCGAATCCGTATCCTCCCCCACACACAAATCCGATAAATAAAGGACAAGGACGCTCTGTAACTGGGTAACTAACTTGTTTTTCTCCTCCTCTGGATGTGGGAAGTGGGAAGTGCGAAGTGGGATGTAGACCATGGAGCTGCTCCTGCAGATGACTGCCAATGCCAACTCATCCGGAGCTCAGCTGTTGCGCACTTGCGGTTCATTAGGGGCGCGGGAAATGTGTTAAGTGCCGGTTGTCAATCGCACCCGAAACTTGCTTTTGCCGGATTTCATGCTTCCGTGACACGAACACTCCGGTTTTCGCAATATTGGTTTTCGACTCTGCGGGTAGCTGTTGCCTCTGGATTTTCGGGTTTTCCCACTGATTTTTCCATGGAATCAATCGCTAAGAGTGGAGTGGTGGCCGTAATTAACTTACGCACATCAGATGAGAGATGAGCGGCTAAAAAGTTGACAATCCGGCTCTGATTGATGGCCAGAGTCCTGGCATGGCAACCTCGATGCGAGATTTATCTGCCTTGTCGGGGATTCGGGACCCGAGACCCGAACTCCCGCCACCTGCTGGGTCTCATAATTTTAATGAGCTTATTTTATTATATTTAACGCACCAAGGAGCGGCCGTTGCCATTGCCGTTGCCGTTGCCTCCTCTCTCTCTCTCTCTTGTTTATCCTGGAAATCGTTCCTTTTTGAGTTGTCGTTTTCGTTAATACGAGATTGCTGCTGCTGCCTCTCTCTGCGTCCTTCTTTCGGTGTCCTTTGTGCCGGGCTCAGTGGCCAAATCAAACTAATTCCAAGTTCAATAAACAAGCGTAAATGAATATCCCGCCCCGGAGCCATTCCTTAATCAGCATCGTCCCCTCATCAGCATCCTCGGAGGCGCTGTAAATTCTTATGAAAATAAGCAACGTTGGCTCCTTGGCATTGGGATGCCACGGCACAAGGCTCCTTCTCGCAATCGGAGAGTCGTAATCATAATCGAGTCACAGGAGAGTCGACAAAAATCGATTAAAAGCTTAAGCGCTATAACGCTTAAGCCAGGATATACCGGCGGAGCTTAATGCCCGGCACACAATTAAACTGAGGTCGAGGTGGATTAAGCAGCAAATGTATATTAAGCCAATTATGTTGCGAGGAGGTGAGGAGGAGGTGCCAGGTGGGAATTATGGAATATCCGCCATTCGAACACCTCTCCTCCATCGCAGCCTTTGTCGATTCCATCCTCCAGCGATTCCATCTCGAGCATCCCAGCATTGATTATGTGCCACAGATAGGGCAGGACCAAAGGGAAGGCCTTTCCAACCGGATTACTTTGTCCTTACCCAGAAAAAAAGGTATCATAAGGGATGCCAAAACACACACAATTTTATAGGGGCCGAAAGCTGTTGGCCATCTGTTACGTATGTGTGTGTTTGTGTGTGTCTAGTACTCGCTGCAAAGTACTACAAAAAATAAGGTAAAAATCGAGGCCACTCAGACTCAGCACAAACAAACCAACAAACTCTCAGGTATTCTCACATCGCATCGCATCGCTTCGGAGATGAAGAAATATTCACGCCGGCAGCCAACACTCTCGGGGGATTCATAACCAAATAAGCCGAATTTTTAAAGCATACTTTCTCGGCGCTCCGGCTCATTTTCACGTCGGAGAAGGAAGGGAATCGGGCGGGAATTTGGATCGGGGTTCCCGCAGCGGCGACGAAACTGAAAATTTACGAAAATGAAACTTTAAGCAATGTGGAAAATGAAATTTAAATAACGATTTATCGCCTTTGAAGTATGATTATTTGCACGGAGGGACGGAGGGCGATAAACAAACAGCCGACAACGCGACGAGTCACTGGGAGGGACATGGGGACTATTGAATACTCTGAAAAAAAAGGTAGGGGTAAGGGAAAGGATGATTTTTTACTCTTTCTCTGCTGAGAATATCAAATAAATTATAAAACAAATTGGTTATCCACTTTAAAATGCAGAATATGAAAAATAAGGCTCACGAAATTGACTGTGAAGTTTGATTATCAAATTAATTTGCAATTAGAGTAAGTGAAACTTTTCAAAATGTAAATATTAAATAAGAACCGAATATAATTTTATATTATATATCAAGAGATTTAAGGTTTTTTTTCTGTTGCATTCTTTCTTATAAAACATTTGTAATATCAATTAGTAAATTATACAAGTATAATTTTAATCATTTTTCGATAAATTTAATTTTTAAATATTTATATGACTTCAAAAGTAACTTTTTACTGCTAAATTTTTAATTAAAAATTGTTATAACTTCAAAAGTATTATTTTCACGCATTATTTCAAAGATAAAATATATTTTAAGTTTTTGTTTATAAAAATATAATATTAAAATATTTTTAAATATTAAAATAAGCGTATCTCTACTTCTGTACTCTGCTCATCAAATCCTTTGCATGTCCAACGAGTGCCCCATAAGCGTAATGAAGAGCCGGGCATCTGGGATGGATTGAACGAATAGGGGTCGCCGTGGTCGTCGTCGTCGTCGTCGTCTGCAGGATTCCTGCTGTCGCTGCTCCTGTCCTGCCCCTTTCACCTGTCTCCCAGCACCAACACCACCTGTCCGCCGTCCGTGTGTGTGCGCCGGGTTATCAGAATCAAACGCCAGCGGCTGCTCTGCCTCTGCCTGTGCCTGTGCCGTGTAGCATTTTCTACTCCTGTCGCTGTCAATTCATCGCATTGGCATGAAATTGCTTTTTGCGATGGCTGAGAGGCAACAGCAACAAGTTGCGCTGCCTGGACTGAGGACTAAGGACTCAGGACTCAGGACTACGGACCATGGCTGTATATATGTATGTAGTATAGTGGGTCCCGGGTGTCTACACAAAGGAAATGAGAAAAGGTTGGCGATGGCTTCCACTCGGCTGTTTGTTTGCCTGTTGATGTTTGTGGGCCTCGATATACTTGCAAATTTGCGCGGCGCAGGAAACAGGAAGTTGTCCGGAGGTGGAGGGATGGAGGTTCGTCTGCTGCTGGAAGGAAGGGGAACAGCGGGTTTGGGTTTGGGTTTGGGGCATTGTTTATTCTACGGCAAAAGGCGGGAGAGCAGCAGGCCGCCAAAAGTCGTCGCAACCCGAAGGATACGATACGAAAATGCGTAAAGATACGAATACGAGTGGGAGTGGCACTCGCGGCATGTAAATTACAAGCGGAATTTCGATTGTAGCCCAACGACGACCTTCGGAAAGAGTCGGCCCGGCCAGGGGGTCGGAATTAAATGTGAAATGTGAAAGGACCACGACAAAATAATCTCTCAAATGTAAGAAAATTGTTTGGCGGCAGGCGGGGAGCGTCGGCGTTGCCGTTGCCGCTAAATGCCAAAATGGCAATTTGCTAAAGTTTTCCCCAGAAACGAGCAGGACCAGAGACCAGAGACCTCCAGATGGGGTGCCAAGGCGGGAGGAGGGGTTGCTGGTATCCTTAAAGGCGGAGGAAGACGGGCTGGCATAAAAGTCAAAGCTTGTCTGTTACACTCTCTATCTACTTGTGCACTTGGAAAATATTACAAGTGTATATATATATGTAGATATAGATATATGGATACACTTTTACTTCTACTTCAATTTGTTAGACTCCCAAGTACAAGACTTGAAAGTAAAAAGGGAATTGAATTGCAGCTGTAGCAGCTGTGACAATATAGTTTTTCCTTTATAAAATGAAGAGAAGTTTTGGTAATAAATTAATTATTTAATGGAAATATGATAGCATAAATTCTCGATAATAAAAACTGTTGTAGTAGAGTTCCTTGCTAAGAATAAAATACAATTATTTATGGATCAATCCTTTATCAAGGCCAAATATGCATCGTCTTAAGTAAGCCCTATAAAAACCCATTAAAATAAATGCATCCCTATCAAGAAGAAAAGAAGTTTTGGTAATAAATTAGGTATTTAATGGGAATATGATAGCATAAATACTCGATAATAAAAACTGTTGTAGTAGAGTTCCTGTACATACAATTTCTAAGAAGAAAATACAAATATTTATTAATCAATCGTCCAAATATGCATCGTCTTAAGTAAACCCCATAAGAACCCATTAAAATAAATACATCCCTTTTACTTTAGTAAAGAAATATATATTCTTCTGCTGGCTAGCACATAATAATATTATTTTTAATAGATGTAAGGGAGAAGATATGGGTTATATAAGGCAAAAACTTAAATCTTTCAACTTTAACAGACCTATAACTTACATTGACTAAAACTTATTTTAAAATCTACCTATCATATAAAGATTATACAAAAATACCTCTTAAATTACCCGTTTTAATATCTATTCCCCCAGTGTATGTAGCTCGTGTCACAGCCCGTTCTGGATGCTGAAGCTCAACTGCTCAGCATCCTGGCAAGGAGGCACTTGTTGAGCGTTTTGCAAACGAACAGCAACAAGAACGTGTCAAAGAAATTGAAATTCAGTCAGTGTGTTTGTGTTTTGTGTGTGTAGTTGTTGTTGTTTTTTTTTCTTCTTCTTCATGTTTTATTTGGGGAGCACCAGGTGGCAGGTGAAGCAGCGAGCAGCGAGCAAGCTTTTTGTCCGCTTTTTGCGATGCCACACACTGACGCTGTCAGGCTCCCCAAGAAAAGGGAGAGCGGAAAACGCAGGCAACCTTTGTGCCAGTTCAGTTCAGTTCAGGCCAGGCCAACACCACCACCACCACCGGAGGGGCAAACTCGGTTACGCAGACTGTGTGGCAGAGGCACATAATGCAGTCAGGGCACGATTGGCGAAACGCTTGGGGAGCAAAATAGAACTGGGTCCCTGCGTCCCTGCTTCCCCCATCTCCTCGACCTTGGGATCCGATTGAACGACTCCATTTGTCCAGTGGTCCACAGAGTCGGGCTTTGGCTTTGGCTTTGGCCTAGACTTTCGACCTTGCCCCCGCCGTCAAATGGGCTGTGAACCCACTTTGGCCTTCGCTGCACCTCTTGCTCCTCCTTTGGCTCCTCCTTTTGCTCCTCCTCCTCCTGAGTTCAGTGCCATAAAATGCAGGCAACTCTGTTGCAGCCGTCACGGACATTCGGTGGAGATCCTGTGGGGCGATTCAACCACAAACTGCCCGCCAGTTTTGAGGACTCTACCGGTGACCATCGAAAAGCCACCGCCACTGTGTTGGCATGTGGCTTCTGACCAAGGGCGAGCATTAATTGTCAGCCATTGGGCCATGAATTATGCAAGCGCCAATTCACGTGGATTTTTTTTTATTTGCATTTTCAACCAGCCAGGCTGGCTGCCTGCAGCCTGGACGTGTTGACAGTGGCGATATGGGAATTTCGCGTTTGCATTTAATTTTCCACCAGATTACGCTGACAGTTGCCCGCGGCCTGATTTTCGTCATTGTTCGTTCGATGGCGGAAGCCCCGAGAGAATCCGCCTCCGTGTCCGGCGTTTGCATAATGAGTGGTGAGGCTATCCACGGCCATAAAGGTTCCTGGACCGAATGAAGGGATTATGCGATGGATCCGGCATTCAAATTATAAATTATATTGCTCCATAATTATCAGGCGATTAAGGTGCGGGGGCAGAGCACTTGATGACACGCCATTAAGCTGGTAATAGAATTTTCATTAAAATTAATGCAAATTACTAAATGTTAAAAATCAAATTAAATGGCATTTGAATTGAGGGAAAACGGAAGGATTTAAAAACTAAGAAGCCATTCGTTTTATATATTAAATCAATACTATAAACAGAATCTTGCCCTTTGATCTGTGCAATTTTTTATATACTGACATAAAAATAAATTTTAAAATAAATAAATAAATAATTTATTGATCAATTTTATGTTCCATAATTTTTCATTTAAGAAATTCCATATTTTAGGAAGTAGATAACAAATTTATTTATATAATCTTTGTAAAGCTAAAAATTCAACAATATTATATTCTTAACGTATTTGTTTAATACGTGTAATATGTTTAATAAAACTTGAAACCAATATGTTCCAGAAATGTCAATATAAAAAAAACTATAAAAAATGAGGGCAATTTTTCTGAGTTTAAAAACAATTTTGAGCGAATTTTAATTTGTTGCTTTTAAAGCTTTATAAATTTTTAAAAATATATTTATTTATTTATTTCCAATTAAATTCAAGGCCATATATTTGTTGAATACTCTTGAGCTCAAATAAGTGCTATTTTTAGTTGCATACTTTCAAGCGGAGGCTTTATAACAGTTTCCATCACCATAATTATAAACTGGCATATGAACTTTATAGCAAGCTGAAAAAGAGCTTTATAAAGGTCTTGAATCATTGCTGTGAACGCTTTCCCTGTAGAAATTATCCTTGCTCTGTTTCTTTTCCAGGAGCACAACAAATGTTATCAAAAGGATAAAAGCTCTGTCAGTGGAAAGCCAAGCTTTTATTCATTCAAATCGAAGTGTTATCACTTGAATTGATGTCATCCGTTGATAAATTTAAAAAATACTTTCCTTTTATTCAAGTATAACAATTTTTTGTTATTTTTCCTCTCAATTTTTAATCAACAGCAAAATAAACACGCCTTTAAGCTATTAAAACTGATTTAAAAACTTGTTTAATTGTCTCCGCTTATTTAGGGGAAATCCAAATAGTTATTCATCCTTCTACGAATGTTATCGCTTTAATCGGTCTTATGCGTTTATCGATTAAACAAATATCTTCTTGTTAATATGTTGTTTTTTGTTTTTTATTTTTCCTCTCAATTTGTAATTAACAGCAAAATAAACACGCTTTCAAACTATTAAAACTGATTTAAAAACTTTATCAATTAACTTTGCTTATGTAGGGGAAATCGAAATAGTTATTCATCCTTTTACGAATGTTATCGCCTTAATCGACTTTATCCGTTTATCGATTAAGCAAATATCTTCTTGTTAATTGTTAGGGCTGTGAACTCACTTTCTTCCTCATTCCCAATCACAACATACTAAAAACCCCCTTCTAATAATATTCAAAGTGATTACAAATTTTATTAAATGACTCCACGGTTATGCAACTAGGCTCTAAACATAAAACAGTCGACTAAATATCTAAGTATCTAAGATTAGCATTGCATACAAAGTGTGTGTGGGTTGTGTGTGTTTTCAGACACTTAGAACTATGTACAAATTACAAAGGAATTGTGTTTATGGCAAAAAGCGGCAAGAGAAGCCACTTGAAGGACTCCTCTTCCTACTTGTTGAAGTTCTCGATCTGCTGAAGGACCCAGCTGCGAGAGGCCGACTGGCAGACGATAACACCACTCACTGCTCCCAGTCGCAGCTGATCCTTGGAGGGCTTTGGGGCAATCTGTGGGGGATGATGTTGAGAGTGAGAGGAGTGCGGACGTGGTCCCAGGGGAGGCGGCGGCGGCGGACTGGTGGGACGTCGCGGCTGTAGCTCATAGTCCCCGGGACGCTTGTCGTTGTTGTCGTCACTGTAAATGGCCGAGTCCCGGAAGTCGTTCTCCAGGCTATCCTCCACGTGCTGCTCGTACTCGAAGCTGCCGGAGCAGGAGGCTGAAGGCGGATCCACGCCCGATCGCTGCTTGCGCTGCTGCTCGCACATGCTGTCGCTGGAAGAGGATGTCAGCGAGAAGACCGAGTCGCGTTCCGAGTGGTTCAGGAGCGGGGCCAGGCCGAAGAGGGTCTTGGGATCGGCGTAGTCCACGTGGGCCATGCGCTCGCCTACTGCTTCGCTGCCCTGGCGATGGAGCACGCTCTGGCGACACATCTCGCTCACGTCGGACACACGGCGCTCCGGCGGACGATTGGAGCGACCGAAGGCCATAGTCAGGTTGTCAATGGACTTCAAGGCACGCGGCAGCAGTGAGCTCTCCGAGCCCGAGCCAGAGACCAGGCTCTTGGGCACCGCCTCCATCGAGAGGTTGATCACTGTGCTCTGACTGTCGCGCTTCAGCGTGGACCCGGATCCGTGGGAAGAACTGGAGGTGGACGCGGAGGAGGACGAGCTGCAGCTGTCCCGCTGCACCGCCTCCTCGCCCACGCGCTGCAGCACTCCGTCCGGTGAGTAGACCAGCGTGACGTAGTCCGACTCCGGTCGCGGAGCCGGCGGAGCAGCCTTGGAGCGCTTCTTCAGCAGCTGCGCAGACTTGGCACGTCCCAGAACGGGCGAGAACTTGTAGGGAACGTGGACGTTGCGTAGGAGAGTCTCATAGATGGGCTCCTCGCTTCGCCCAGCATCCACGGCATCTTCCTTGGCCTGCTTTAGTTGCTCCTCCAGTTCCAGGGGCGGCGGAGATCGTGAAGGCGGACGCGGTGGCGGCTGAAAGGGTCCCCTGTTCGTGTCCTGCACGGGACTCACGGGACTCTCTCGCCGCTTCTGTTGCTTGTTGTAGATCCTCTCGAACTCCTTGGTGTTTTTGAGCAAATCCAGCACAATCTGCGCGTCTCGCTTCGACTTTTCTGCCGGCGAGAGCAGCTCCGTCTCTGCCTGTTCCCTGGCTGCGTAATACTGATCGGACGAGGATTCGTCCAAGGCGGCTGCCTCCTGGGCCAACTCTATTTCCTTTTCCGGACGTAGCTCCTCCGTGGACTCGGTTATCTTGAGCACCGTGGCACTGCTGCTGTCAAACTCACTGAGATCCATGTAGAACTTGGAGCAACTCTTGGTGCTGCTCCGCTGCTTCTTCATGGTGGCAATCCTCTTGGGCATCGTCTTGTGGTTGTACTGCCGCACCTCGAAGAAGCCCTTGCCCTTGGCCTTGCGCTCGCTGAGATCGGGCTTGCTGCCCCTCAAGGAGGCGGCGCTGTCCTCGTCCTGTTCTCGTTCCCGCTCCGCCTCCTCGTCCAGGCTGAAGCCTCCTATGCGGGGCACCGACTTGCTGCGCTCCTTGAGAGCTTTGTAGCTGAAGACTGGCGACTGTGACTTGGTGCTGCGACTGCGCTGATCACGCAGAATGCAGGAACAGGGATCTGGCTGATCCTGGTCTTCCTTTGACTCCTGGCTGCATTTGCAAGAGGCTTCCTTAGGCGGAGACTTAGTCTCTTCCTTAGCGCCGGCATCTCGCTTGCGGTACCTCATGGCAGCTGCCAGCTTCTGCAGGGCCGTGTCATCCAGGCTGTTGTTTCTGGACAGAGGCTTTGAGGGTTTCTCCTGACCGGTCTCTTCCTGCTCCGCCTCTAAGGACTCGTTGAAGCTGTCGAAGGAGCTGGAGTTGGCCACCGTCTTCCGCTTGAACTTGGAGTTCCGCTGGCGAATCTCACTGCGCCGGCAGGCGTTCCTTCGCTCCAGGTAGGTGGGCGTAGAGTTGCTGCCCGAATGGAGGCTCCACTTCCAAGTGCTGCGATCCGGGGTCCGATCTGGGATTATTTATAAGCAGATTAGTCGAGGTCTGAGGCTGTGCTTCCCAGAACAATGATAAGCGGCGGAGGTGAGTGACATGAGGGGGAGCAGGAGGTGGGCGATAAACAAACACCAGTGAGGATGCATTCTAACTAGGGATCATGCGGTCGAACGGGTTAGTGGGCAACCTTCAGAGTTAGTCGCTTGGTTAGTGGGTTAGTGGTTCGTTCTCAGTTCGATTATGGGGGATAGAAAGTAGAGATATAATGCATGCAAACAAACACAGAGCCCGATCGAGTTAGGAGGCCAATTACAGCTAGCAATCCAGGTACAAGTACGGATACTTACTAGGCTCTTCGGGCACCAGAGTTACGTTACGTTACGTTACGCTAACGAGAGTACTACGATTACGATTAGGATGTTTACAGTTAGATGTACTTGGTTGGGGGTTTACAGTTGTCTACAGCCCTTAGTTTCTTTTCTGTCTGATCGGTTTGGATTTATTATATATATGTATATATTTTATATTTTTGGTTGGTATTTTAGATATCGGTCTCAGTCTCTGGGTGTGTGGGATTTAGCCTTAGAACGAACGCCTTAAACACTAGTCAAAGTTTTTTCGTTTCTTTGTTTTGGGGTGTTTAGTTTTAGAATGCATCACTGGTAGTACTACAACGGTAAACATATAGCAATTCATAGAGTAGAGTTAGATCAAATCGGCAGTTTACACAGATCAATAAAATTAGTACTATGTAACCTAGGGACACCACCCAAGCGGACCGAGAAGAGAAACCCCCAACGATTCGGATATATATTGCACAGATTTATATACAAATATATATAGATATAGAGGTTCGCAATTAAAATTTCGCCTACATCGGGCCCAAGTAATAAATCAAATCCCGGCCGACGAGGCGTCGACAGATTTGGCACGATTTTGGCGAAAGGCTGGCTGGAGTCGCCACTTGGTTATGTCACTTTGCCGCTGGAGCAGCTGGAGCGTGCGAATCATAAGTACACTGACAGAAAAAAGGATCTTACATCAAAATAGATTAAGTTGGAAGTAAGAAGAACCTTTGTGCACAGAGCGATAATTAGGAAATTAGCAAAAAGCAAGGTATACGATTTATATTTGCTAATAATGAAACTATCTGGGGTAAAGCTCTTAACTTTAACATGTTTATAATAGAAATATATAATGAACAACATTATATATATTTAAACACATATGACAGCAAATATCGCTTTATTTATATATCTATTTACCAATATTTGAAGATAATTGCAAAATATTTTAATGTTTAGTTTAATACATTATTATTCTGCACTACATTTTGAACTTTCTTTAAACGAAATTGCTCTATATTTTAAAGTTCGATATAAAACTAAACAGTTTGATAAAATATTGAGGAATATATTTAAGTTATCGTACTTTTCTTGTGTGTTTTTGTTATGGCTAATATTATCGATTAGCATTAAAAAGCTAAATGCCATAAATTTAGATATTTCTATTTTGACTTTATCACAATTTATGTTAATTTCGATAAACAATTTAACAGGATATGTTTGTCAATATATGATATCGGTCTTCTTCTCTTGGTTTATGTCCATTCCAAGTTTGCAAATGGATAATTTTAATATTTGAAAGATTTATAAACTCCAGATCAGTTATTATAATCTCAAATAACAATTTATCTGTTCCAATTTATAGTGTTAATGGTGGAAAGTTAATACAAATTTAATTTTCAAGTTAGTAAAAGCCTTTTCTCTCTCTGTGACTTTCCTTCCGCCGACGAGGACGACGACGACAGGTCGACAGGCATTACCCAACTATAACAAGTACCCGCATGTGCATAACTGTGGGCACTTCATCATCTCGTGCAGTCCCCAATCCGAATCGTTAAGTGTTTTTTTTGGCCACATGACAAACATAACAGCAACAGGAAAAACAAAAACAAAAACAAAAACAAAACAAAAAAAAAGGAAAACAAAAACTTAAACTTAAACCCTAGAGCTAAGCCAGAGAGCTAAGCCAGAGAGCTAAGCCAGAGAGCTAAGCCAGAAAGCTAAGCCAAGTTAGCCAAGTTAGCAGCCTATCCAAGCGGGGAGCTCTCACCTTCCTCATTGCCCAGCTGGTAGACCAGCTCCTTGGCGCGCATGGGAATGTCGAGCTTCTCCAGCATGACACCTTTGATGTGCTGCGTCCAGATGCGCTTCTGGTCACGATTCCGGGCCGTCAGCTTGATCTGATGCCGGGGCTCGTCGAAGGGAATCACGTAGAAGCTGGTCGGCTCCCCGGGCAGGTGTTCGCTGAGCATCAAGTTGTTTTGCTGTCGATTGATCGGGGATTAGGATAGATGCGAGAGGAGTATACATATGTATGTGTTTACTCACCGATATGTAGGTCTTGAACTGCAGGCGTCCGTCCTCCTTCTGCTTGGTGATGATCAGCATCGTGGCAAAGAGGAGCACCAGCCGGGGCTTGTTGTGCTGCTCCATCAGCAGGCCCTCCTGCCGCAGTTCGCCCAAGACAGTTAGCTCTGGAATGGGACAAGGTGATGGTTACACGTGTGATCCCTTCTAGCATTTCCCCATAACTGCTTCGCCCTCAAGTGGAGGAGCGCTCTCACCTGGTCCCAGCCAGCCGTCCAGTATCCCCGACAGCTCCTTGACGCGGCTCTGCTGCTCCTGCTTGCGCTTCACCTGGTCGATGTTGTGCGCCACCTGGCGCATGATCATGTGGGCCTCGGCCACCTCCTTCAAGTCACAGTGCTTGCGGAGGCTCTGCAAGGAGAGGAGAAGTTGGAAAGTCACGTCACTCGTCGTCGTCGTCAGCCGTCACCCACTTTCCCCCACTTACGTCCAGCAGCAGATGGTACTTGAGGATGCGCTGCACCGGCTTCAGCAGATAGGAGCCGAGGGGCAGCCGGTGCTGGAGTCCCTTTTGCGTGGAGGCCAGCAGTGTGTAGGTGTAGGTGGCCTGGAGCAGCTTGGTCAGCAGCGAGATGGCCTGCGGGTAGCTTGTGCTGCGGGAACGGAAAAAAAGAAGAAAAAGGTTGGATTTATGACACATGTGACATGGGCTTTTAGGTCTTCATCATCGGACCAGGCATTAAATCTGAATTTCAAATGGGATTCGGGGGAGTCAGGAAGTGGATGGATGATGTATGCCGACTTGTCATTGGGGGCGACAAATCAAACTTTGGCCATCGACCGGACCGAGCTCTCCAAATTGGCATCGCGGCCAGGTAAACGTCAGCGTTTAAATGGAACATGGCGTGCCTGGATTGCCAAGAGACGCCATCGCCATCGCCTTGGCCATCGTTTCGTGTCATGCTGCTAGCTAGAGCTTGGCCTATCGAGATCGTTTTTGGCCTGGTCGTTACCGTTCTTGGCTTAAGTCTCAGTAACAGTATCGAAGATGGAGCGAACACGCCATGCGGCGATGGTCAGCGATGGTTGCAATGCTTTTTTTAGTTACCCTGAAAGCAGGAACAACCAGGTCGCAGCGGGAGTTTGGATCATAATTACAGAGATGTGTGAACAAGCGTCAGGATTGGGCATTTATTATATTATACATAATTATGCGAGAGTAGGAAAATCGGAGGGGTAAGAATCAGAAGATCAGAAGGAAAATAGAGATACTTTTAGGGGAAACCTAAAGAACCTATAAATCATTGATATATGAAATAAGTTTTAGGAAAGTAAGGATAGTAAACATCAAGAGTTATGAGCTTTAGATATAGTTTGCTGATATAGAAAGTTTTAGGAAGCGAACCCAAATAACCTATAAACATTCTTAATGATATTGATATTTCCCTGCCTATTATATCTACTCCAAATATTGCAAGATTTAAATAAATAAAGTAAAATCTAGTTCAAGAGTAACTGCATTTAAAATAATCCTAAAGTAAATGAATAATGACTGAACTTGGTATCTAAGCGATAAGCTTTCAATGAGTAATTTTTTAAAGGTTCTGCCTGATAAGACCCAAATTTCCAAGGTTCTTCCTCTGATAAGATTAAGCAGAGCGACTTGGAAAGCATTTAGGGATTTCCCCCAAATTTTAATAGGCTTATCAAGTGAGTCAGTTCCTTCCAGACACTCACCAATAGGTTGTGTACACATCAAAGCCATCGCGCAGGTCTATGAAGCATCTGGCTATGCGGCCGGGCTCCAATCCCGTGTTGACCAGTCGCTGGAGCAGCATCGAATTGAATTCGTAAATCTCTTCAATGTTTGCGAAGAGTATTTGCAATTCGTCCACGCGCAGGCAGGCGCGCTCCTTCCAGTCGTTGAGGTACCTTCAAGCCCCACGGATAACCACATTAGGATACCTTATGGAAAGATAGTATATGGATAAAGCTCACCCCTTGATGACCTGCCCCAGATCCTCGACGAAGCTGCGCTCCGAGTCCACTATCTCCAGGCAGGTCTTCTCCAGGACACTCATGGCGGGCGGATGATGGTGCGGATGATGATGATGATGCGAGTCCCCCAGATCGTTCTCGCTCTCCGCCAGACTCTCCACGCTGGCCAGGTACGAGGTGGCCGTGAGCTTGCCATTGAGCAGCTGATCGGAGCCGGAACTGGAGCTGGAGGAGGTTGAGCAGATGGAGGAGGAGGACAGCGGCCGGTTGTTCAGTCGAGCCAGCTCACTTAGCCGGGCGGCAAACTTGGGCTTGATGTCGGTCAGCCTGTCCAGACTCTCCGCCGACAGCTTGTTGGCCTCCTCCAATTCGGCCAGCTGCTCGGCGGTGGGCAGCTTCAAAGGCACGCCACCGCCCAAGGTGCTGGCCTTGGCGCCCAGACTCTTGGTGCGGGCATAGGTCAGCAGCGGCGAACTGGAGATCGTGGAGGCGCAGGCGGCGGAGCTGCTCCTAACCAGCGGTTTGTTCACCAGCGGCTTGTTCACCGCCTCTACAAGCTCATCGCCGGGCCCATCCATTGTCCAAGGATCGGCCAGAGTCAGGCGTTCGATATGCTGGGCCACCAGGTCAAAGTTGATGGTGTCCACTATGTCCACTGGACTGAGAGGCTCACTGCACACGAACTCCTTGGCTTTGGGACTGGGCTTCAGCTTCTGATTCTGGTTCTGGTTCTGGTTCAGAGTGGGTGTGGTCGGAGTTCCAGGAGTTCCAGGCGTTCCTGGCTTTGCCTGCTGCAACTGCGCACTGGTGGCCGCCAGCTGCTCCATCTCGATCAGCTTGATGCTCTGCTGGGAGTCGTAACGCGGCAGTGTCAGTTTGCGCGTCGCCTGGAACGGATGCCCATCGAAGTGGAAGGGTGTCCCCGGCACGGATTTATTTGTCGGTGTCCGATCCTCGTCCTTATCCGCTCCTAGTTTCAACTTCTCGGCAGCGGCAAAGTTCAACGATTGCAGATACTCCGTGCTGGAGTCAAAGGTGGCCACCAATTCGCTGCCCGACTGCGTGGACAGCTTGCCGGTGATCTTGGACAGCGGTATGTGTGAGAGCTTCAGTTTGGGTGTGGAACCCGCGCCCTGCACAGGCGAGGAACCACTGCTGTGGGTCTTGATGTACCTTCCCTGGGTGGGACTTCTCTGAGACTGCTGCTGCTGCTGCTGCAGCTGCTGCTGCTGCAGGGCCTCGATGGACACCGCCTCCACGGGCTGAATGTCCGAGTGCGTGATGATCCGGTGTACGTTGGGGGACAGAATGCGGATGTTGCTGCCCCGTCGACTGCCGCTAGAGGCTAGGCTGCTGCTGCTGCCGTGGATGCCGCTCTGGCTTTGGTTCCGCTGCACCACCAGCCGGCTCAGCTGTGCGCCGTCGGGCTCATCGCGCAGACCCGCTACCACCAATGGCAGCGGTGGCAGTGGCCCCGGGTGACTCGACCGGGAGCTGGACTTGGCTAGCGTGTAGCTGGCTCCTTGGTCATCGCTGGTGGTGGAGACACTCGCCGAGGAGTCAGTGGAGGCAGAGGAGGAGTCACTGGTGCTGCTGCAGTTACTGTTGCTCCGCTTGGGCGTCGAGTCTCCGCTGCTGGAGACCTTGGCTTCGTGGGTTGTCGCCGACGAGGATGTCGTGGGCCCAGCGCTTAGGCTGTTCGTCAAGGTGTCGTAGATGCCCAGCAGCGAAGGTGCCAACTCTGTGGTGCTGCCTGTAAAAGTAAGAGAATGCATTTTAGTTTTATTTCTTGTAAGTTAATTAATTTATTTTATGAAAAGGAACCATGGAGTGATGACTAATTTGGTTAAAGTATTCCAAAGAGGTTCCAAAGCTCGTGTCCCGTGGGCGTTGCATTCCCATTCCCAGTTTAAAGCACATGCGATCCATATCGATCGATGGAGGTGCTGCCATGTTGATGGCCACGCAACACACACGCTCGTAATCCTCCGATATTTGCCATAATTTTGTTGCATAAAATGATTTATGCCGGGGCCAAACAACAACGGCAGACGGAGCACAGAGGACGGAGGACAGAGGACGGCGCTGATGTATTGAGTTGTTTAGCCGCAGGATGCATGGCCAACGAGCCGTGGTCAGAACGTGGCCATCAGTCAGTGCAGGCTAGTATTCTGGCCTGGCTTCGAGTTGCTCTCGGCATCGCAATCGGAGTCGGAGTCGGAGTCGAAGTCGAAGTTGGTAACTCGGCCTGGTCGGCCGCATAAATAAGTAGGTTGCTGCTGTTCGCCTGCCTGGCGGCCTGACATGTGAATTGATATGCCAACGCAACATGGCAAAACCACAACGCGCAGCAGCAACATGGCAACAGCAACAGCAACAGCAACAGCAACAGCAACAGCAACAGCAACAGCAGCAGCAGCAACAGGCAACAGGCAACAGGCAACACCAACACCAACATGAACAGCCTGGCAACATCGACAAAAGAGGCAGAACATCGACCCAACCGACTCAACGGCAATTGGCATGGACATGGACATTCCCCAAGCCGAGCCGAGGCCTGCTGCTCATCATTTCTCACAAACGGTTCAATTAATCAACAGCGCTCGCAACTGCGGATTTAATAACATTATCGACAGGGAGACTTGATCTATAAATTATAGATCGCGTCACTCAATAGTCAATAGTGCATGCAGGCCACTTTTAATGATTGCTCTTTGTTCCACACAAGGAAAAAAACTAGATTGAATTGCGAAGTTAATTGTGGAAAAACTATAGGTATATGTAAGAACTCTTGGCTACAAATTTAACTTGGCGAATTTATAAAATAATATGTATTTTATTACCTTTTTCCTAGTTTAATTTCAAAGCATTTTCTATCTTACACCCAAAATTGCACTTATACCCAAGATCGTAAATTCTATAAATAAAATACCAGGCAGGTAACATTTGCATTCTGCATTCTAATATCCCAGCATCTGCGTTGTGCAAATGCTCGTGGTAATGCCTACTCGCCTCCTCTCCCTTGTGGCAACTTCATTAAGGCCACAGTTTATGCGATTATCGCTTAGCACATTTGGCTAACAACATAACAGCCCATACATCTCACTTCCCGCTGGCGAGGCTGAGCAAATCAGGCAATTAACTTTTTTAAGACAAAACTGCGGCCCACGTTCGCCGTTCGCCGGCTACCGGGGAATCGTAGGAGCTGGGAGAAGCTGGTTTTCAGCTATTCGGATTCTTCGAGAGCCATCAGCAGCAGCATCCTCTCATCCTCTCATCCACGGTAGCCGACGGCAGCCACTTTTTTCCCCTAATTGCGAATGGTGTCAATGTGGCCTGGAGTTTGGATCTTGCAGTTTGGGACTTTGGCAACATGTTGGGCAACATTTTGCCAAAGCCACGAACAACAATTAGTTTGCATGAGTGCTGCTGCCACGCCCACCGCCTTTTCGGGGAGACTGACGACAAGTCGTAAACATGATTTGTACATTTAATTTTCCATCATTCTGTCTGATTATTTAGCGTGGGCCGAGAGCGAACGCAGACAGAGCAGATACTCCACCGGAATGGCCAATAGACAGTTTGGATGGATGCATGGATGCCATATAGCTTTTCTTATTGCCAGAGATATGTACAACTCTCGCACTCGCACTCGCCGTCATCCTGCAGGCTGACCCAGTTTGACGGCGAAGCGTTTTGCTTAATTGCCAAAACGTGGGCCGTGCCGACAGGTTCCCCAATGGGTAACAATGCAGAGAGGAAAAAGATGGGTGATATGTCTAATATTTTAGATAATTTAAGCAAGAAATTGGGTTTAGATCTTTTACGACAAAATAGGGTTAATTCTTAAGAGTATATCTGGTAAATTAAAGCGTTCTAAGCACCGTTATCATTTCAGAAATAATAAATAAACAAATTTACATTGAAATCGGTATGTTAAAAATGGAGTTTCATTTCTTAAAATTCATTTTTAAATGTTTTAAAATTTCGAAAAATTTCTAGAGTTCCCTTTTCAGTATATTTATTTAAATGCAATCTGAAAGAACCCTTCCTATCTATATCATTTATTTTAAATAGCTTTAGTGACATTTCTTTCGCAGTGCCTGCAATGTTGGCTATAATCACTGCCACTTGCCGGAGAGCATTTAATTAAAAGCCAACAGCTGTGGCCGTTCCAAAACTATTTATGGCATAATTCCGCCGAGACCTGGGAAACTGTTGGCCCAGACCGGGCCATAATCTGGTATCTGAAATCTGGAATCTGGCCGGCGATCTCCGGCAACCGGAGTGCTCAACAAATTCTGCCACAGACGCCTGTCCAAAACGGCGAAACAATGCAAAGTGAGCTCTCTGTCATTTTGCCATTTGCAATTTGTAGTTTTATTTTTTCTTTTTTTCTTTTGCAATTGGAGTAGCCCGCTCACGGCCAGAAAGGGTGTCAGGGCCAGAATGTGTGGATGTGGACATTGTCGTGGACGTGGACGTGGAGGAGAAGCCGAGATCCGAGATCCGAGACCCGTCTGTTGGTTTCATTTTCCATAAGACCCATTCCAAAATCCAAATCCCTTTAATGCCCCGGCGACAAAGTGTCTTATGGCAGCCAGCCAGGCAGCCGAGGCGGTCGTAATTTCCAGCGGCGGCTTCAGGTGTCCACTCCCCGGCGAGCACCTTGTCTCGCACCTGGGACAAGCTCCCAAAGCCGGCAATTTATGGCGGGCCTGACACAATTTTATAAGGCTCCCCCTGGAGCCCTGGTTACTGGCCCAAAAGATTACGCGATTGCAGCTAAAAATAGTCACAGCTAAAGGTCATCCATCCAGCCCCGAAGATGCAGCTGCTGCTCTCTTGACGGATTCGCAATTTACGTGCAAGTCGCTCTCTGTATTATTCGATGCAAGGGAAAGTGCTGTCATCTGCTGCTGGACTCGTATCTGAATCTGAAGCCGCATCGGAATCCAAATCGAAGCCGACGGATGCCGAGCGGAGACACCTTATTTATGCGCGGCCAGCTGTTGAGAGCATTAAATTAATGCGCTTAGTCGCCGCCATCGATGGATGGCCCAGGTCCGCGTCTGGCAATTGATATTTTAATCGGCATTTCATTTTGTCTGGCCGCGACTTGGCTTGGCCTGGCGCCATGGTTAGTCTGGTGTTTAGGGAGTCGTTACAGGGAGAGAAATATTTACATATTTGCTTGAGACGAGCTTAAAAGGAGGGGAAAAAAGTTTCCCCCTATTTCCTGTCATCTCCAATCAAGAATTCCACAAAAATTGCTATGAAATTAAAATCAATGAGATCTAAACAGTATTTGATCTTTTTCTGATATTTAGTTCTTCAACAAAGGCACATCGGGAGCTTCCTTAACTTATCTTATTATATTAATTTCATTATTATTATTACATTTTTTACTGTGCACACCTTATCAGCCAAGACTTTTAACAGAGCCCCCATACGTGTCCCCACGGGTCTTGGCTTATGGGCACGCATTTTGCAACTACCAATTAAAATGTTATTCAATGCGTCGCCGTTGAACGCGACTTAAAAACACATTTCCCTCGATAAGACGACGGCCTGGAGCAGGGCTCTTAACTCCAACGATATTACCATAAACAGAAGCCGACACAGAAACAGAAACAGAAACCGAAAGGCTGGCAAACGGAAATGGAATCCGCAGGCAAAAGTTGGCAAGTGTGTGTGTGTCGGGGAAAACATGTGTGTGTGGGGGAAACTGCGTGGAAATAACAAAGGAAATGGCACATATGTTTTTTAGCGAAAAACAGGGAAACTCCAGGCAGAGCAATCAAATGGGGAATTTTGTACATTTTATAGGAGAAGGAAATGGTTTAGGCTGTTAATATACATTTTGTTTTATTAATTGTTTGAGAAGTCAAAGTAAAAGATTTGATATTCTCTCCTAATTCATTTATTTATAGTTTCCCAGACTCTTCTTGCCATTAAAATTAAGCCTTTTCCTTGATGCCAATTGCTTCTAATATTCGTTAAGACCCATTGATAATTTCTTGAGGATTAACGATCGTTTCCGCTTTCCTGTAGCCACCCCATGGGCCCGGCCTGGAAATTCTTTTGAAATTGAGCGAATCTTGCAGACGCATAAGCATAAAAATTCCTTAACATCTCGCTCCCTCACCGAGGGCAATGGATTTGGTTTTTATTTTTAGCCACTGCTGGATATCCACTGGATCCACTTAAACGACGGCTGCGAGCTGCGAGCTGCTAGCTGCTCATCCAGGCCAACGCAATGGCAAATAACACGGCAACTTTTGCTTTTAGTGCCAGCGACTCCTCCTCCTCCTCCTCCTCCTCTTGCAACTCCTCTGTTTCCAGCGAAAAGTGAAATCCTTTTAAAGCGGCAGCAAACAAAAATCTAGGAAAATGTCGCCGCCAAAAAGTTATAAATCTTGTTCATATTTGCACGTGAAGCCAAAGCCAGACTCTGGTCAGGAGACCCACTCCCGGACCCGGTTGGGAAGCCATAAATGTCACACGGCCCGGCGAAGAGCAGGCTGGATGGCAGGCAGGCAGGCAGCCTGGCTGGATGGCTGGATGGCAGGCTGGCATATTAGTTTTCCTTGGAGTGCTGGAGTTGCAAAACGTGCTAAATTCCATGGGGCAGACATCCATTAAACAGCCGCGGCCAGGCCGAAACATGCCATGGCTGAAAAGTGCTAAAATCTCATAAAACATAGCCTGACTGCTGATTCTAAATTAACTTTGGCTTCCCTGGGAGAACAGTGGTTGAGAAGGGTACAAAAACTAAACTAACAAAAAGTATTCTTTTATGCCCAAGCTTAACCCAAGTTTAAGGCCAAATTGTAATGCTAAATAAACTCGGTTAGTAATTAATTTTAGTAAGGATTTTCTAGTAATTTATCCACTGTGCCTCTCTCTCTCTCTCTTTTCTGTTAGCCATCCTGGCAGGCGACACTTCACTTGAGGAGCCGAGTGCTCTGAAGTGGAGTGGAGCAGCCCAAGCTGTTGCACTTTGCACTTCAGCCCCGGGAAGATGAAGGGGCGGGACTAGGTCTACTCCGACGTGTTCTTGAAGAAGAAGAACCTCCCTTCCTTCCTTGGTGCCCTCTCAATGGCCCGCCTTGACTTTGACGTGACTCTGGCATTTCGGAGGATCTCCGCCTGTCTGTGAGATGTGTCTGTTGATGAATGGCAACTGCGAGAAATGCATAAAAGTGTAAACACTAAATATAGCCGCAGCCAGAGCCAAATCCAGTTCATTGGCCTGGATGGCGGTGCCAAATATGGCCAGTTCAAGGGCTGCACCAAGAGAGAGAGAGAGATTTCTCCAAGCCTCCAATGGAGACATCACCGCTAGAAAGGAGCAGGCAGGCGGGCGCCTTATATAAGACCACATCCATCGATGGCCATCGATCGGTTTTAATTAGCAGCTGGCACTGCCATATGCTAACCACTTTCCACGCTAATACAATGACCCAAGAAACGCTAATCTCCGCGGACAGCCAACACTGCCAGACATTTTCATGCGGTTTTGAGTTCGGTGTGCGATGTGCGATGTGCGGTTTTCGCTTTCGAAATCAATTCGATTTCCAAGCTCGCCATATCGCGCACACACATCGCACGCAGGAAATGTCAGTCAGGGCTTAGGCTTTTCCCTGATTGATTAATGTGGAGCACGGATTGCATAAGTGCTCGGAGTGCAGTCCCCGAAAATCTTGCATCTACGTGGGCGACGCACACTGGTAACCCAGTCGGGTTGCCATCTCAGTCATCATTCAATCATTCACTCGGCAAGCGGCATGGAGGTGGAGCTGGCTCAAGAGCTGGAAGCAGAGTGGGGGAGTCGCGTCTGTCTGGTTTGAAGGCCAAGACACCAAGACGCAGATAGGGCTGGGGAACAGCCCTCGAGTGGGCACACTGTTGACTCTAGATAGGAGCTGGATGGATGGACGAGTGAACAACTGGACAGATCGCATTGGCTTCTTGGTAATGGCTTACCGCTAATGAGCTCCATAAACAAGCTGCTCTGCGTATCGCAACGCTTGGATAAATTTGCATTCGGGCCCAGATACGAGTGTATCTGTGTTAACATTGTTAACAAGTTCTGCTGGCTGTCCGCATTGACAAGTCAATCCCCAGAGGCTTAAGTCTAGGGTCACCGAAGTTCCCCCCCTTTCAGATCTCTCACTTTACGTTGACAAACTCAAACAAGTTGAATATACTTTAAAGATAAAGAAACTACTTCAATTTGAGAGCAAATAGGAACTTGTCTTGTGTATATTATAAAAGATATTTAGAGGTTGTAGCCTTCAGTTACATCACTGTAAAGGGATGCATGCTCATCGAAGCCATTCCATTCCCCTCTGAATAGATGAATGCCCCTATTTAGCAAGGCCGCATCTGAGGAATGAGGAATGCGGTGCCTTACCCCATTAGGATTGGATCTGCGATCCGGCGTGGCTGTGCCAGATCACCGCCCAAGGCAATGGACCACATGCCGCAGCTAGATCCAATGTCAATGCTTTTGAAAGGCATCAATTAATGGTCAATGCTCTCGGAGTCAAGTGAGCCACAGTGGCTTGAGTGGCTCACAGATTTTCCAGCGAAAATATGCCGCTGGCCAAAGGAGGCGCAGAACGCGTTTGGTTCCATCGACAGTCATCCAGTTCGGTCCAGAGACCACCGGCGGTGCGGCAGCTGTTGTTGTTTGGCCATGGCCGTAATTGGCAAGTGGAAAACTGGCGGCGTGGCCATAAAAAGCAGGTCAGGCCACAGCTAAGACAATCAAATTATGGCCACTTCTTTAATTGATGAGCCAGAGACTCCGACTCGGACTTGGCGCAGCATCTGCAGCTCCAGTTGGGCTTGGCTGTTGGTCTGGTGGCATCATAAAGTTTCACTGCCCCATTCGCCAGGCTGTTCCAAGACCCGATCCCTGCCAGATCCCCCGGCAAACATATGTTAATGAACCTGAACCAGCCGACGACGACGAGGATGGCGTGATGAAAGACAGGAAAAGGCGAGCAACAATTTAGCGCTTTAATTTGATGGCCATGAGGAGGAAGGAGTCCCAGGAAGGAGTCCCAGGTCCCCAGTCCCGACTAGTGCCAATTCTATCAACAGCTCCGTTGGAGCGTTAGATGGCCAACACTAGATGCGGCTGGACGTGGCCGCGCTGGGCAGGCAATTTATTTTAATTACTGCCCGGTAAATGCTCGGATGGCTATCCGAAAAAGCGCTAAAGCCCTAACAAGAGAAATCAATTTTCGCTGGCCCAACTTGCAGCATGTTGCAGCATTGTTCCCTCCACCAAGATCGTTGAACTCTTGGGCCGAGGACCGAGTACAGAGGATTGGAACTGATGCTGATGCTGAAGCTGGAGCTGGAGCTGAGGCCTTCGGGGGTCTTAATTTGAATTGACTTCCGTCAACAAAGAGGCGGCAGGCCTCGGTTCGGCCCGAGATTCTAATTGCAACATGTTGCAAAGTAAGTGCGGACACTTGCAATTAATAAGAATTGCTGCTGTTGCTGTTGCTGTTGCTGTAGCTGCGGCGCACAAGGAACCCATAAAAGTGCCTGCTCTTGGCCTTCGCCTTTGTCTGCATCTCTGGGATATGGAAACTGCACTGAGAGAAAGAGGGTATCAGAATTGTATGATTTACCGCAAATATATATCAATATCCTTTCAAAAATATGGTAAACTTTGATATATAAATATTTAAAATTATTATTATTTCAAGATTTCCTTTTTCCCCATTTCTCTCAGTGCCTTTAGAGTGTGTGCAGCTGGGGTCCTTCGTGGTCTTGGATCCGCGCTGCCATAGCCGAAGGGCTCGAGTCGAGACTCGGTTCAAGGAATGCGGCGTAACGCCAGCAACATTTCACGCTTAATTATAGACGCCAAGCGCTAGGAATTTTTCATAAGCCATAGAGGGCCAGATGGAGCTGGGACCCAGGAGGACGCAGGCACTTCCTATTGCCATCATCTAATGCCCGGCCAGGGAAGAGCTTTCCACGTTTATTTATGTGTGGGCCGTTGTTTTGTAATTTAATAAGCAATGCAGAAAGGGGCGCGACAAGAAAGTGCAGCAGGCACCATGCCGATCCACCGATCATTGGATACTCTATGGATTCTTTATGGGATCCTCTCTGCCAGGTTCTATAACAGACTGTCTGGGGATAGAGACTCTGGCCCGGCTATTAGTCAAGCCACCTACACATTGTGGTTGGAACGACGACGACGACGGGCACACGCCGTTGACGCCTCTGACGAGGATCGGCGCCATGGAGCAAACCGCTGACTCAGATCCCAGTCGAGGCCCCAGGAATGCAGCCATGTTGCATATGCAATTAATAATTGGTTGCACATGCGCAGCAGCAGCAGCAGCAGCAGCAGCATCAGCCGCAGCAACATTCTGCCGCACGCCCGCAGCATGATGCGGCAACACACGATGGCTAAAAATAACTCCTCTGGACCTTTGACACTGTCCATGTCTCTGGAAATTGTGACTAATTAGTGGCTCCACGGAGGAACCACCTCCGCGGATCGCTCTCCATGGGAGATCTGTGTGGAGTCCGGCATTGCCACGCATTCGAGCAAAATTAAAACACGCGGTCCATTCATCAAGCTCAATTGAAGATGGCACTTGGAAAAAATAGGGTCAGTTGGTGGGAGAATATATAATTAAGAATTTATAGAATTTATTTGGGATTTATAATTGTAACTACTTCTTTTGACAGTTTATAAATGGATGTATTTTATGTATTTAAATTGTATTAACATCGCTTTCTGATTTATAACAAAATAAAAACTCACTGCTGTGCACTGAATTTCCTACACAAATCTAACAATAGCTCCAAAGTTCAGTTCTCGCTAATTGAACCATAAAAAAATGTTTAAGAGACAACTCTATCTCTGTCTTTGTGGGTCAAGTTTAGTGTCAGAGCCTTGGCCATAGTTCCCCCATTTCTCCTCCCATATTTTACGGATTCCCTTTATTTTATTTTATCCGGCGTCTGGCTCTCTAATTAAATGCCTTTCCACAATAATAATTTATGGTAATTTAATACTTTATTGTCAGGAGGAGAGCAGCCAACCAAATAGAAGATTTATGCAGTCTGCAGAGTACCGGGGAAGGCAGAACAAATTGCTGGCAATTTCAAAGGCTTCTCTTCTTCTTCTCTCTTTCCATCATTACAATCTGGAGAAGATCTTTTCAATAATTTGCGCCAATTAGAAGCATATTCAGAGTCCCATTCGGAGTGAGTTGGGAGCCCTATTTCCATTATTATGTCTGCCGCCTGCTTGCCTGCCTGCGCTTGTGCAATGCCCGAGAAGATCCAGATCCAGAATCTACTTCAGATTCGGAAACATTTGGCCCGATGGACTGGCGATCGACTGCGTCTATAAATAGTTCTGTGGGCGCACTTTTCCCATTTTCCCCCCTCACAACCCCCACACTTTTTTCTGTTGTTGAGGCAACATGATGTTGAAATTTTGATTGCGACATTCCTCAGCTCATTCCTCGGACAAATTGTGCCAGGGCAAAGGGAATGGGTCTGTTATTTGGTCTAGGGATCAGTACACAGGAGAGAAATTAGGGATATGAGATGTAATACTCTAACATTATTCTAAAATAATAATATTAGAGACCTTAAAGTTTTTTTAAATACTTTAAATGGTTTAAATACAAGTTTAGATTCAATGATTTTTGAGTACTTTAATCTATATTTATAATCTATATTTATTACAATTCTTTCTTTTCCATTTATTTTATATATAATTTTAAATTGCTTTCCAGTCAGAATTTCCCTCAGTGCTTCAAGATTTTCTTTGGGGATCTAGAGAACTCTGCGCATTTGATTTACGGCAAAGGCCGTGTTGACATGCCGCAAAGCTTTTCGCTTAACGACTGCATTTTCCTCGGGTTTTCCTCGACTCATGTGGCGTGTGGCTGATGATGACCTGGAAAAGCCCAGCCAGAACAGAATTTCCCACTCCAGCTGGCTTCTAATTAAATTCTTTTCGTGTGTGTCTGCCACAGCGACACGCCATCATTATCGGTGATTCCGATTTGTGACTCGGCCCCCTTTGGGTTATGCTAATTCAATCGTGCTGGGATGTAACTCCTCTTTTTTTGGCCAACTTGAATGGCAATGCCAGGAGAAACAACACCAAACAACATGCGGCACCGGCCTGCAGGTGCCTTGGATCGTGATCAAAGGTGGGCGTGTCTGCGCTAATGGTCGCGCAATAACAACAACTAATGACTAAATTTCACATCGGCCGGTACAAGTTTTTAGGAAGCAAATGTTAATTAAATTTAATCACGTTTTCGGTCGCGACAAAAGCAATGCAATGTTGCCAGTTCAAGGGTTAAGTGAGTGCGCCAAAAGTGGTCGCATTCGGCTGCAGGCGACACACCCCGAATGAAATGCGAGACACATGCGGCCGAAAATAGGAGGAAAACCAAAACCCCAAAGGAAATCCAGCGGAAAAGCAACATATGCATGTCTGTGCCGCGGAGAGCGGAGCGTGGCATGTTTGCCAATTTTTCATTTCCTGCTATAGCTAAAGCTAAAGCTAAGCTAAGTTAAGGCAAAACCCAAACCTGACGCCGCCGGCGGCGACTCTCAGGTTGCCGTTGTCCATGCTGCAAGTTGCAACTTGCTGGCAGATGCTAAAGCGGCGATAAGGCGCCAAATGTGCAACAGCCATGAACCAGGTAGCCACGCGGCAGCAACAACAAAAATGCATATAACGAAAAAAGTAAAAAATAAAATAAAAATAAATAAAAGCAAAGCGCAGCCTTGGCCACATTAGAATGACGGCAGCCACATTGCAGTTGCCCCGCTGCAATTGTCATTTTTCACGAACGCGGCATGCAAATTGCCGCAAATTGAATTTGTCTGATTACGTTTGCGCCGCAGTCCAGTCGCGGTAATCGATTGTCTCCCGGGACTCCAGCTCGGACTGCATCTCGAACTCCACCATCTCTTCTCCAGACTCCACTCCAGGCTCCAACCTTCGCCTCAATATTTGCTTTGCCTTTTGCAGGACTTGCGATCGGAAAAGAAAATGAAAAATTGTGCCAGCCAGGCGGCAGATAAATGATTGCACTCGAATTGCATTTCGATGATTGCAAAATTGCCAAGTTGCCAATGCAACGCACAGCGCAAATTATGTGCTGCATGCAGCATGCAGCATGCAGCAGATGCGAAGACCTAATGGAGATTATGGAGTGCGAGATGCCAAAACGTAGAAGGTGAGACACTCAGAGAACTCAGGTAGAAAAAATATGCTTTTTTAAAAATATTTTAATATTTTTTAGTGGCAATTAATCATATTTGCAGTGTAAAGAACATCAAATATCTTTTCCTCACTGTGCAAAATCTTTTCTTTGATCTCTTCAGATCTGCCAAAATTGCAGAAATAGAATTTCCTCCCGCGCCTGGGATCCCAATCCCTGACCAAATCTCACCAGACGATCGGTGTGGTTCAGGTTGCCAAAAAAAACGAAATAAAAAACTTATCGGAGCGGATGTTTATCGCTGCACTGTCACAACAAACAGCGTATCGATTACCCTGCCGGCACTTTCGTTCGTTCACACGGTGCCCCGATAAATCCGGACTCCTGAGAGTGATACATGTTTCTCCAGAGCGATGAGTCACCCCATGCAAGCCATAAATTCCTTCAGATTTTTATTATGGGAAGCCTAAAGAGCCTCTCTGGTGGAGCTGGATGCTGTCAGAATGCGGCTGGGGGAGAGCCTGGTTCAGCGATCTGGAAACAAAGCGCAGCTGTTTCATTTGAATCTGATTCTCAGCCAGAGTCAAAAAGTCAGCGCTTAGCAATGCTCCAAACAGGAAACATGTGCTTCTGCCCCAGCCACGCCCATCGAGTTCGTTCCGCCTCTGGCAAAACAGTAAACGAAAACCTTTTTTTTTTTGTTATTTTTCTCTGCGATTGCGCTTTTCCTTTCACGAAATGCGTTCGCCCAGGCAGAGCCATTAACATAAAAATAAATTTCGCTTTTGCGGGCCATATCGCAGCTACCAAATCGCCGCAGCGAAATGAAGTTGTAAGCCCCGACTTTTGCGCCTTTTCGAGTTACGTGGCGGAGTGAACAACAGCAAAAAAAATATATATATACAACAAAAACTGCAGAAGAAATAAGATCGAAACGCAATAAATTTCACAAACGCGCGCAACAATTAGAAACCGAGCGCCTCGTCGAGGCAACATCGATTGCAACGGCAACATCGACGCGGACTCTGCGCGCATGCGCCTCGATAATTTCTTGTTATCGACGCGCCATGATCACGTAAATTATGTCCAAAACTGAAAATAAAATCAGGCAACACAGGCAAAGCAACACAGCAACAGGCAACAGCGACAACGAACGACAGTAAACTTCGTATTGGAATCCAAGCGATATGCATTTTGGGCATTCAAGCGCCGCCGATGCCTATAAAATTCGATTTTCCTCGATTTTTGTTGGTTTAATTTTTTATTTCGATTTTCGATATGCATTTGTTGTTGTTGCCTTTACCGCTTGATTAATTTCTGGTGCGTTTGGCAACAGCGAAAAACTTTTAAAGCGTCATTTTCTCGATGTCGCTGAGCCCGGCTCTATGGCTCTCTGAGTCTATGTGAGTGTGTGTTAGCCGCTTGATTAAGTAAAATCAATTTTCGTAGCTCAGCGATTTCTAATTAATTGCCATTGGCCTATGGAAAATTGGTTTTACCGGCATCAGGATAACGTCAAAGAGGTGGCTCTGGAATTCCAGAAAATTGTAAAGCCAATTAAAACGAGATTAGCACTGAGTTTAGATTTTTTGTTTGTCCGAATTTATAGGAGAAGGTCTGGAGATATCAGTCTTAGTCTCATTCCAAGATGAAATTAAAGTAATTTCAATACTTTTAGAACAGAAATTTATGATGAAACCCCTTTTCTTTAATTTAATTCCTTGTGTTAAATATAAATTCTTTATTATAAGCTTTTACGACCTATTTGAGCTGTTTATTTATTTATTTCTTACAGTACCTTTCAAGTTGTATATCCCATAAATAAAAACGTTTTGCCAGCTTCGTTAAATGAATTCATATTCCGCTTAATAATGCCCAGTCTCTTAACAGTTTACCCACGAATGCAGCTGCTATTTTTAGGCTTCCTCCACATGTCACTCCGGTAGCTCGCCAGTGATTCATGAATTTCTTACCTGGGCCAACGCCCGCCTAATTAAGATAAATACACAAATGCAATCTGCGACGCATAGAGATGCTATGCCATGCTGCTGGTGTTGCTAGTCGGTCTGATGCTGTTGCTAGTGTTGCTGCTGTCATGTCATTGTCGCCACTGCCAGGGGAAGAAACGTGTGGAAATGCTGCATGCTGCAGTGGCAGCAGCCTTTCAGTTAACACGGTTCTTCGGCGGGCCCAAACCGTAGCAACGGTTGTTAACACCGCACTCACACTAGTACACCTCCGAGCCAGCTCCTTGCACAGCCGCAGGTTGCAGCAGAAACAGAAACAGAAACAGCAACAAATTGCAGACGACACCGGGAGAATGGAGCCAACGCCTCCTCCTCGACATAAACAACACAAGCGCCACCTACGTGAGCCGTTCTTCTATATGGTTATATGTATCTGTGTCCACAGATCCCCATTCCGATCCCAATCCTGATCGCCCTTGCCCCTGGACTTGTACTGCGCCTCCACTTGGCATCCAGCTCAGCCTACGGCAAGTCGCAAGTTGCTGCTGCTGCTGCTGCAGTGCTGCAACGGAAGTCAGTAAACTTTCAGGGTTATTATTATGCCAGACTGGCGGTGGGCCAGCTTGGAGCCAGCTGTAGAAGCCCCCTTTTAGCTGTCAATGGAGGAAACGTTCCAGGTACGGAATTTCAATTGCCAAAATAAAGCTGTTCTTGAGGTTCTGCTCAGCTGTTAACGGCTAAACGGGGAGTTGACAACCAGCTTTTTGATTATAATTAAGAAATAAGTTTATAAAAATATATTTATTTATTTATTTATAGGGGAAATTACATTTTAGGAGCGTTATTTCAGCCAGAACTTTCAGTATTCCATTTCCCCTCTCATTACCCATAAATTATTTTCCCTCTCTGTGAAAAATATCAGCAACTGGCACTCCCTTCCGGGTTTCCCCCCTTAAAAAAACCTCAATTTCCAGGGGCTTTCCGTACAAAAACGGAAAAGGGCAGGGAAATTGGTCACGCTGTGGCCCAGATCGCAGGTACGAATCGAATGCGAGAGTGCGCTTATCACCAAACGGCCATCGCAGCAAACGAGGGTTCACTGTGAACTAACTGTTGCCGCGAGCATTGAACTTCTTTTGTTTCCCAAGTCCAAATCCACTGACCATTATCTTTTGTCGCTTTTGCGTCTCAATCCGCTCACTTTTGGGCTTCATTTGATAAGCGGATTGTGCGGATTGCGGACTGCGGACTGCGAACTGCGAACTACGAATAGTTCACACCCCGCACGGAGCGATGACAGATAGTGACCCCAAATCGCGGCGGCTGGGCTGATTAATTAGCTGCCATAGAGATATAGATATGGCCATCCAATGACTTTAACGGTATCATCGGGTTTATGGCTCAATCTGCGACGATCTAGTTAGGAAACCGTACACCAATTATGCGGTTATATTTATATCTAAGCCCAAGTATCCATTATAGCAGACGGAGTCCGTACTTGGGCCCAATATCACATTACTATATGGTATGGTATGTATGCTATATGCATGACTTTTCCTCCCCCTCCACCCAACAGTCATTGACTTTTGTTTATTAATTTTAAGTGCTGTTGTCGCTTTATGTTATGTTAATCCGTTTTATCTGCCGCCCTCGCATGTTCGCTTTGTCTTTGATTTTAGATTTCAATAGAATAGATTTATATCTGCATCGTCGTAGTTTGTGGGGGGCCCCTGAGAGCTGTTTTGAGTTTTATGAACTGAGAGAAATATATGGAGACTATTAAACTGCTATTGGGAGAATCTTTGATGAGATAGTATCTGAGGGTCTTTCTAAATAGAATAGAAAAAGCTTTTATTTCTATTGTATTTCGAAATAAAACCATAAAGTAATGCCAAGTATTAAAGTTTCTTAATAAAATGTTTTTAAATATAGATTTTATAGCTTATGTTTCCATAATAAAATATTTTAAATATTGATTTTATAGCTTATGTTGTCTACAAAGGTTATATTCCCGAACTCACAAAATATTTTCATGGTATTTTTCTAGTACTTGAAAAAGATTATACGATTTCTTTTGCTCTCAGATAATAATATCAATTGAAGATATAATCTTTAATATTTCCAAAAGCTAAATATTATTTATTATTATTTATTATTTTCCTTTCCAGACTAAAATCTTTTTCAATAAGATCTTATTAAACTAGTTTAAAAACTATATTTCTTCGTGTATTTTCCCTATCTCTGAGATGCGGGTATCCAGTAATATTTTTTCGGGGGTGGACATTGACACAATTCCCGGCCGAGTGCAATGCCCTAGCTGGAATCCCTTGGCCAACATCCTCCTCTCTTGCAACTTTGTGGCTGCCCACTCACCTGGCTAAAGCAAATGTTTGCTCGCAAATATCCAATATCCAATATGCAGCGGGTCCACTGTACCCTCTTAACCCGCTTCTCTCGACTGGTAATCCAATAAAGACCAATAAAGAGGGGATATATAGTTCAAGTGGAAGTCTGATTGCAGAGCCCAGCAGCCGCGCTGATAACAAGTAGCTGCCGGAATGCAATTATGGGCCGAGAGATACGGATACTATATACTATATAGTAGTTCCAAGACACTACTATATGTATGTACATATGTGTATGTGGGTTCACTCAAGTGGAAAATTTACATATTTCATTCATTTACGATTTACAGTACACTGCACTTAACTTTGAACTTTGCTGTTGAATTTCAGTTTTCATATACTTTTCTTTTTGTTATCGGCAATTGGGAATGCATTGACCTCGTTTCGGGGCAACTTTGTTGCTAAACATTGGGGAAAACACACACTGGAAAACACACTGAAATTATTTTTTGCTTCGGTTGTTGTTTGCCGTGCCAGCGGGGGAGGGCGTGGTGGCCAGTGGCAATTGGTGCAGAACGGAAGCGGTATTATGCTGCGCTCAAAAAACTATTTAAATGCATCGCTGAACACACACACTACTACTACTATGTAGTTTTCACTGCTCTTTTTTCGTTGTTATTTTTTCGGTTTTTGTTTAAACAAAAAAGCGGTCAGCTGCACGATTTTGGATTCGTTGGATTTTCGCTTTCCTGGTCGCTATGTTCACCGGTCAACGTGAGACTGAAAACTGAAAACAGAAAACCAAACGACAAAACAAAAACCCAAATCAAAATGTAACAGTCGCCTGGAGAGAAAGAGAAAGAGCGTGAGACAGAGGGAGAGGCGAGAGTGGGTAGCTGTAACCCAGAGAGAGAGAGAGGGAAGAAAGAGCTGCACATGCGCGTGGGCGCTGTGGTTGCTGTTAGGGGGTGACTACTGTCGCCCTGCACTTGTATCTCGCTCCACCAGATGCGTATAACGCGTATCTGCCGGATGCACTGCACGGGCTCGTTATGCCGACTCGTATCTCAAGGGTTGCGTTGCCCTAATCTGGGGTAATAGGCGCATTCACTGCAAGCTGCAGATGCTGCCCAGGGCTCCCCTTGGAGTCGAGGGTCTTCCACTGAAGTCTTCCACTGATTTACGAGTATTGACGACGGCAGTAGAGCCCCGCTTTTGGGTGAAAGTGTCTCCACAACTCCCCCACATGTGAACAATGCAGTGTAAAAGACACACACACAGATGCAGGGGAAAATAAGAAAACAATGATTTATATACTGATGATACATTCCCTTTATGTCATCTTGAGTTTATTGTTTTCTTTGTTGAATAATATGTGCATTTTCATCAAGAAATTTGATCACAAATCTATGATCTGTAATTTATAAAAATATAAGCATAAGGTTATGAGATCCTAGTATTTCCAATTACATTTAAAGTAGAAAAAGTTCCTAAAAACCTTTAATAAAAAACATAAAACTTCCTATATCCCTTTGATAAATTATATAAAATAAATATTATAGAGTTTTTCCCATCGAGACACCTTATTTATTATTAATATCCATTTATTTTCTCCCCGTGCAGCCGCCAATTCGAGTTTATTCAACTCCAACCAGGGGGGAAGAGAGCGAAAACTCGGGGGATGGGCTTTCCCTTTTTCCCTCCTTTCCAACCTGGGGATGCTGCTCTTGCCGGCGAAAACTGTTGCGTGCCTTTCGGGAGTGCCTGGAAAATTGGCGCACTCGTGCACTGGGACAACAAATACATATATGTTCGAGGGCTGGTTACCATGGGGTTGCTCTGCCCTTCCCCTGCCTTACGGGGAGTGCCACCGCATATTGTATGTGCAGTGCAGCACATATCCTTCTTAGAAGGGTGACTTTGCATTGAAAGGGAAACCCGACTTTGACACGCGATTGTCGAGGGGTTAACGCTGACATCGCAATCTGTTTAATTGAGGTGTTTAGCACGGTGAATAATTAAAGCCAAAAGAGATCCCCCCTCTCACTGTCTACTGAACAAAGGTCAAAATAATAAATTAGACACGCGTCTGAGTGTTTTTGAGATGATATGTTTATAGGGATGACAGATTATTGACAGTAGCCTCTTTTGAAAATATTTGTTAAAGATTGTTGAGAAAAGGAATTTTAAGAAAAGATCTTGACATTAAACCTATCGGATTTCTCCCTTTTCCTGCTCGAGTTTCACGCTGTCATCTCTAGCTGTGGGCGAGCAGTTCTATTACCATCATTACCAACTTCTGGGTGATAAAACTTTGTCTGAGCCACATTTCGTGACCAGGCACACGTCATTAGCCCAAGCAGGCAAAACAAATGATGGCTGCACTACGCACATGCCACAAGGAGCCGAATCGCTTGGCTGGAAACTGTGCCACCGTTGAAAACAAACACAGAGCCGTAAAGTAAGAGCAATAAAGCGTTATTATACCGGCCAGGCATGCATAGTGAAACCTCATGCAAAGTGTCACCTACACGGAGAAGAAATGGCCTGAGAATGGGGTCTTTATTGGGTTCTTTATGGGGATTTTTTCGGTAGTAAGTACAACTGAAAAAGAATAACCTAAACAAGATATATTTTGGAAATATTGTTAAGGGTTTTAGCTCACTTGATTTCATTTTTGCTAAGATCGTACCCACTAAATTAGTGTATATATAAAAGAACGTTTTTAAAACGGCTAAACTTACCAAATACATTTATAAATTATCTACTAAATCTTATATACCTTCCCCTTTCTTTTTACCAGTGCATCCTTGTCTCAGTGCGTCTGTATCTCTAAGATACATTCAGCATTGCAGCTCAGAGATCGCGAGATGCAGTCGCTTGCGTAAGAGCAAACAGTGGGCTCGCAAAGTAATGTGACAGGCGTTAAATGCGCCGGCAATCGATTTGATTTGCAGTCGCGATGCGAATTTAATTGAAATGAAAAATAGCCGCCCATTCCCGTGGACAGTGGACAGTGGACACTGGACAGTGGGCGTGGCACTGGGCGTCTGCGGAGGTTGTAGGATAAAAAAAAAAAAAGAAAAGAAAAAACCGAAAGGCAGCTGGTAAGGAAGTCAGTCGGTCGAATGGTAAATTCAAATGCAAATGCAAAAGCGAATGCCCACGCGAAATTATGAAAAATTATGAACACCGACCAGGCGAAGTTGGAAAGCTGCCTTCAGCCAAGGAGCAACTGCAACTTCAACTGCTGGGAATGGACAAAAGTCCATTTCACGCTGCCTAATGAAACAAATTATAAGTGGCCACTGCGGAAACACATGTGTAGAGTCTTTTTTGGAGTTTCTGTCGCTCTGCGTTTGTTGTATAATTGGAAACCCAAGATGGTCTCTGAGGAAATGCGATACTTTCTTCGGTCGCGGCTGCTGTTTTGAATTTCTGCTTATTACCAAATATTTTTGTGTCGTAAAAACAAAAGGCGAAAACGCAGGTTGGTAATTTAACTCTCGCACTCTTGCTCGCAGGCATAATGATCTTCATAATGATGATGAATGTCTGGCGCGTGACGCATGCGCTGAGGAAACAAAGAACCCAGGCAGAGATTCATATAAAAATTCCTATAAGAAGAGAGACTTGCATAAGAAGAACCCATGTCAGAGGAATGTCAGCAGAAGTCTTCAGCAACTAAAGTGATTCAGCCTCAAAAGGGTTGAGCTTCTCAGGCTGAGGCTGAGGCTGAGTCAAGTGGTCGTAGAATGAGCCATAATATTTTATCTATATACGAGTTTGGGAATTAAATTTTGATAAGCGGTATATGACTATAATTTGAGGATTACCCAGACCCCAAAGACGGAAGCTTTCCACACCATTCGTATTGTAGTATCTGAGAAATGGTATCTGCTAAGTGGATTATCTCCCAACACTGTCACTGTCCCACACGGCTTTTACTTTTGACTCACTTTAATGGGCCTTCTCACCTTCGTCTTGATTTTCTTGGGTTTTCTTCGTTTTTATTTCTTTTTGTTGTGGTAACCCTTTCAACATTCCATTTCATTTCAGTGCTTTGTGGACCTAAGCTACTTTCCTTGGGCCCGTTGTGTTCTCTCGGGCTTATTTTCGCTTTTAATAAGCCACCCAAGGAGCCCCACTTGACCGTGATTTGTTCTTGGGCTCTTAATGTGTCACTAATGTGAGCGAGTGTTTGTCAATACACAAGGGGTTAAGTGGAAAAAAATAATGGAAGGTATTTATGGAAGGGTTAACTATGTTTTTGACTTTTTAATCTATTTATTATTAAAGATAATTTATTTACATATTTTATTTAAACGAAGTATCCGATTTCTCACATGTAAAATAATTAAATATTATATTACAGGTACACTGATAGAAATACCCGAGAATTTTGGTCATAAAATCGTGACCATTTCGGTCACGAAATCATCCCAAGAATTTTTCGTTCTTCTTTTAAGATTTTCGTTCTTCCTTGAAGAATTTTAATCTTAAATCTAGTATTTTTTGGTCTTGAATTAAGCCGAAAAAATCTTACTTTAAGAATTTTCGTACTTATATTAAGAATTAATTTTGAGAATGCACAAATTCTCGAAAGTAAACTTTTTTTTTCTATCAGTGTAATGTTAGCTGTTTTTATATAGTTAAATGTGAAAAGTTTCTATTTAATTTAACCAGTAAATGTTTATTAAAAAGTTATTTAGATTTTGGAGGAGAATATTAAGCACAAATTCACATTAAATTTAATTTTTAATATATTTTCAAGAGTGTCGACTTTTAAAAAGTCCCTCTTCAAGTTTAAAGATTGTTCTTGGCTACCTTTTATACATATTCAATATTTTTGAAACCGTTTATATACTTAAGCACCTTTTTAATGAATATAAAAATTATTATGTCTTCATCAGATTTACTTATTTATGAAATTAAATCAATTTAAGCAGCTTATACTTTATTTCATTGATATTTTCCCAGCGTGTACGCAGTTTCAGTTGTTCCTGGAGCAGACAACTCCGGCATTAATCACTGTCAGCGGCGGTCTGGCCACCTCATCGTCCGCCCCCTGAGTCCCTGGACTCTCCTGGACTCCCCAGAGCTCCCCAGAGCTCCCCAGAGCTCCACAGTGCTCCACAGAGCTCCCTGTTCCTGGCTCGTCTGCATCTGATTTCATTAATTTCGCATTCCAATGCACAACGGCGAATAAAGACAGACAGAATTCCGCATGCCCGCTGCACGAGGAAGTGCAAAGTGTTGAACATGTGCAGAGCATTGCTGTGAGCTGTGAGCTGTGAGTGTGCCGTGGCAGCACTTGCATTTATTCATTTTATTCACTTCTCATTTTATTTATTGCTCTGTGCGCTTTGATCAATCAATTCGGCCGGGGGCCCTCCGGTCTGGTCTCTCTGCGCCATCAAATATTTTAATTGAATGATCAGAATCGGGACGGGGCACCGGTTCCTCGGGGGCTTGTTGAGATCGAATTAGCAATGGATGGATATGGATGTGGATGTGGATGTGGATGCAGTGCAGCTCTGCCACTCGAGCTTAATTGCATGGAGCAAATATGAAAATCAATCGACGCCAGCTAGGCGCCAGTTTCAATTTCGATTCCCTCAAAAACGACCGCCTGACCCACAAATGCCGCCAAGATCTCTCGTCTCGTAGCGTCGCGTCGCATCGCATCGCCAAAGCCAACGCCAAATTGGGTTCCAAGAGCGACATGAGCTCTGGTCCCAGTTTCAATCTCCATCTCCGTCTGAGACCCAATCCCAGTCTCAGGCACAAAGACCCGCAAAAGGCAAATATAAAATATTTGCTTATTATTTATATTTGAGATTTATTCGCCGAGAGGCAAACACACGCATCTGCCAGGCCGATCAGACAGCGGCTTCGATTCCGATTCCGACTCCGACTCCGACTTCGACTTGGACTGCCAAAAACACAGCTGCGACCAAGAGTGCTGCCAGCGATGGAAATTTGGCCATTAATCGTGCTAACGATATTTTATTTATTTATTTGAATATATTTTTTGGGAAGTAGTTATTGACTTGAAATTAAATTTCTAAAAATGAAAGTCTTGGCATTGGTTTAAAGTGAAATGGAAATTAAATAATGCGATTTATTTGAATGTAGAATATGTTAATAATAAAATAAATATTTGGAAGGTTTAAACCAAGCTTAAAAAGTATCTGATTTTGGTCAATAATATCATTCACATGACAATTATAATTAATAATTATTAATTGGACAACTTGATGACTTTCTGAGCACTTTAGTTTCTTAAATGAATTTCTAGAAATTAAGTTATGAGACTTACATAAATGTTGAATATATTCTAAGTATATTTCAAACCAAACCTTATCTAAATATTAATATCATTAATTAATATAAATCACAACTCGAAAATAGATTCAAGATACTTAAAATTGTAGCATTTCGAACTTTTTAATTTCTTAAATTCATTCCCAGAAATTATGCTGCGGTTTCCAAAAATATGGAATATACACTAATGAACTTTATAATGTTTTAAGCTTGAAAAACAAATATTTCTTACTTTTCCCATAAATTCCAATTACAACTCAATAACAAATGGAAAAATCATAAAAAATATGGCTTTAAGAACATGATAATTCCTTTAAAAAGTTCAGAAATTCATATAAAAATAAATTCCAAAAAATTCTACAAGTTCTAACTTCCTCTCTCTCTTCAAATATATTTCTTAGATCTCCTCCAGCAGAATCACGGTGCCATCCTTTTCCCAGCGATGTCTCCATGTCTCCATCACCTTGTCGCCTCTGCCTGGCCTAAGTCGGTCGCACATGTCGCCGTTGCCATTTTAGGATTTGTGGCCAAAAGAGCAGCAGCAAAAAAAAAAACAAACAAAAATATACGAAAAAATAACGTGGAAATAAAAATAATACAAATGTGTATGGAGAGTATATGCAACATGGCTGCTTATTTTTGGACAGTCGGTAGAAAGTGCCGCCGGCGGCGTTGGCGGCCGTTAAAATAATGAGCTGCAACTGCTGTTGCACTGTGATTTGTTGTTGCCGCTTTCGGTTTTCAATGTTCCAGCGTTCCGGCCTTTGCTTTTTGCTTTTTGGCATTCGAAATTCGAAATTCGGATTTCGGTTTTCCTTTTGCATATCACCATTAGCGCTGACAGAAGGCAGAACCAACCACAAAAGAAGTCGCCAGTTGAAAGTGAGCGCCAGCTGTCGCAAATTTCCGCATTTAAAAGGCCGCTTCCTCTCGCTTTTCCTTTTTCCCTTACACGGAAAGAAATTTCTTTGTCACGTGACAAGGCAACTAAAGAGTGGAGCATTCTAGATATAAGCGAGCTTAAGGTGCCACAAATTGTGTTATTATATTTATAATTATTATAGTTTTTTATATTTATATAAATATATATATATGTATATATATAGAAATATATATTTTCTGATCATAAATATAATAATATCTCCATATATATAAATGAATATATATTTCACAAAGCTTAAATATGTAGTTCCTATCTTTTAACCTTCAAAAACAATATAAAAACCTATTTAATATCACAGTTTGTGGCAAAGAAAGGTTCATACTTAATAATAATATCTTTGTTTAGCAAGTTTAATATAATTATCTCAAAATTATCGCAAAGGGTTGCTAAATCGCGGACATAAGGAGTGAAATATATTTCGCTCTCTGTAAACGCTCTTTTATGATTCATTTTGCAAACAATTAACGAGACTTTAATCATCTCTTTCGAATTCATATAATTTCTAAGTGCATTTACGAACATTTTGTGATAGTTTCGTTTTGCTACTTATTTTTTGGGAGATTTTATTGTATTTTTAGCTTAAGAGAGTCTTAGACATTAATTATTTTTACACTAAGTTGGCAAGAATCAGTTCCTTCCCTTTTTTATATCTTTTTAGAAGAAATGTAATTAAAAACTTAAACAAAAATGTATTTTATTATTATAATAACCTATTCATTCTTTCTTCCTGTGCACTAGAGGATTCTGTGACCCCGGCATCGCTTTCAGTCAGCAACATGTTGCGAAAGTGAGTCGCACAAAAGGCATTTTGCATGTTGCCGGCGCTTTTAATTGACAAACAAATTACAGGCTGCCTGCTCGCTGCTCGCTGGTTTGTCTTTTGTCGTTACCTGTGTGCTGTGTGCTGTTGTGTGTTTGGTGTGTGTTGTGTGTTGTTTGCCGTTTGTCTTTGGCCAAATGGCCAAACCCCTTCGACGGATGACATGTAAGACCAGTGCCGAATGACTAATTGGTCGGCGTAATGGTCAAGCCGGGCCAAGGCGGGCCACGGTCCGGGCCATTAAAAGCTCTGATCTGCACGGTGGCTATGAAATATTTTGCCAAACTGAGCAATAAATTAAAAACAAAAAGATTTCAGAAAAACTAAACAAAAATTGGAAACGTATTTTCCTTCAGAGCCTCAAAAAACACCGTAAATTGACTCGAACTCTTAAGAAAATATGTGAGTTAATTATTGTCACAGTCTAGGAAGTTTTAATCCCACTGTGCACCATGGTCACAGCAGTTCGTCAAGCCATTCACACACGATTTTGAGTCGTCGCCGCGGGGCAAAGGAGGCGGCGGCTGTCGAGGGATGTGGGCGGGTGCATGGGGTTTGGTTAGGGGACGGTACGGGACACTCATGTGATGAATTTGCCGCCAAGGCGCCGCCGCCGCTGCCACTGACGACGCTTGGGTGGTCAAAATGGGGCTGGGCGCCACAGCGCAACTCCTGCGGCTTAAATGTTTCCACAAAAAGTTCGTTTCGAACGACTAAATTATTCATTGCAGGATTTATGCTGCCGGCGGCCGAAATCACTTTCGCTCCAGCTCCAGCTCCAGCTCCAGCTCCGGTCTTGGTCTGTAAGCCCGCCCCGAAATCATGAGCCCGCTCCGTATCCGCTCCTTCGCCCTGCCCTCCAGCTGGGTTCAGAGCTCAGGCAAACATTTGCCGCAATTAATGCACATGACGCCGCTTAAACTTTGACTTGACAAATGGCGTCGCCTCCCCCCAAGGAATGTGTCCACTCTAAAATGCATAAACCCTCAGACATGCACTGGGAAAAGTTTAAGGGGGTTCTTAAGGGAGAATTAAAGTGGAAAATATATTGCAGGAACCTGACTGTAAGGGAAGGTTCCCTTAGGAATATTCTGAACTGAAAGGGTCAGTCAGTACTTGCCCATTTAAGGAATGGAAAATACCCCAAAGTTTTGTATTATTTCAGAGTAAATTTGCACATATATTCCCCCATTTTCTTAACATATCTTTGCCCTATTTCTTCAAGTGTAGTTAACTCATTACGCGAATCCCGGGACCTGCCATCATCAACCAGCCCGGACGCATTTGCTGGCCGGCGTAGTCTGGTAGATGACGCCTCTGTTGCCATTGTTGTCTACACAGAACAGGGGAGATGGGAGCCTGGGATGTGGATATGGATGCCAAGGCAGTGTCTGGCCGGGATGAGGGGCGACGCCCACCTGGGCTGCCGTTTAATGGCACTGGCAAATGGGGGCTAGGCCTTGCTCGGCTCGGCTCCGCTCGGCTCGAAGCTGTCATCGTCTGGCATCTGCATCTGCATCTCGGCCTGGCCTTCTTCAAGTATCTGGGCCTGGCCAGAAGCACGCGCCGGCTGCATTGTCTGACTGACAAGGTGATTTAGAGAGTGGGGAATGGGAGAGTCAGTCGGCAGCGGGGAGCAGAGGTTTTATTGTTATTGAAAAGCTGGCAGTAACAACCACAGGCACTTGGCCAATCGTGAAAAGGTCGAGGACGTGCAGCTGTGGCGAGTTCCCCCTTTTTTTTATAGACCAGATTTAACCCTGTTTAACTTTCGCCAGAAAAAAGAGATTCAATCAACAAGGAGAGTCTTAAAAGTAATGTAAGCAAAGCTAAAATATATAGAAAAATAGACTTAGCACTTGTGTATATTTCCTAAAGGGAAGATTTTGTAGAAAACTTTATTTTTCCACATTACCCACCTTATAAAAATGTTTTAACATATTTGTTTTAGTAAAAGAAATTATTACTTCCTTTAAAAAATATTTATATTAAATTTCTCTCTCCTTTTATGTCGTAAAATTATGCGGCTCATAGCTTATGGCCTTCGTTATGGCCCCAATAATATTTGTAATTATGATTTCAGCCGCTTTCGTCGGCATGCCGCACATTTTGGACTATCGCAGCGGGCGATCGCCTTACAGCTCCGCGACGAAACCTAACCCCGCTGTAATAATAATCAGACGCTGGCCATTTGCCACAGTCACCCACAAAAGACAACTTCCTCATTGCCGCAAAACGCACCAGCAGATGTAGATCCAGAAAACACAAAACACAAAGCAGCAATGCAACAAAGCAGCGAAGCAAGCAAATCAAAGCATCAGCCGTTGCATAAGAAAATGGCTTCGAGGGAGGTGCCGCCTGCACAGAACGAAAAAACTATGAAAAACTACAGGAAAATAGGGTTTAAAAATAATACAAATTAATAGATTGTTAAAATGTATGATTCAATAGAGTTTGAGGGATAAAAAGCACAAAAAATGCTTTGTAAAAACTGACACTGTTGTACTAAGAATGGAATTTCGAGCTATTTATATTTTTCTTTATTTATTATTTATATATTCCTTGATTTCCCCGTGTACTTGACAGCAACTTGAACACAGTTTAGCCTTACTTTGTATGCACCCAGTGGCTTTTCCGATCCAAATTCAGCCCAACACAAAGTTATGAATGAAAACGAAGCGAAACAGAAATAGAAATTGCATTGCAAGCGGAGCAAATGAAAGAGCGGTGTCTTTGAGGGCCAGGCAAATCAGGAGGAGATTCGGGTTGGGGATCAGGACTGGATATAGTACTGTGGGGGATCGCTGTCTGGGGGGAAGCCAGGCAATTGTCTGCGGCTAAAATGAAAGGCATGAGTGCCTGGCAAATGATAGACAGCCGGCTGACTAACTGACTGACTCCGTCTCCCGACTCCGACTCCGTCTCCGACTCCGACTCCTACTCCTGCCATGTGCAATGTGCAACATGCAACGGAAGCGCAAAAATAGCAACAAATAGCTGGCGTTTACTGAAAACCTTTAGCTCGCCATAATTTGTTGAACTTTCGGCGGCGGCGTTTGACTTATTGCCTACTGATTCGCAGACAAATCGCCAATCGGCGGCTCTGTGTGGGTGCTGCCCGTGCTGGGCAGATAAACAAATTGCAATTTAGTGCGGCGGCGCAGGATGCTGCAACAAATGCATTTTACAGATACAAAATGAGACCCATGCCAAGCGCCAGCTGTGCCGAAGAGAAAGTGAATGTTTGCTGACGTTTGACAGGTTCATTTGAGTCGAGTGATGGGGAGCAGCACCACCAGTGACCACCAAGATGCAAAGGTTTCGAAAATTAAAACCCCTTAAATTTGTATCTGTGAACCTCTTAAACTTTAATTACTTATTTAGTCAAGTTATAGTCTTCTAGCTCTTAGCCAAGTTAAAGCCTGCACTTGTTGCATTTCTAATTGCAGTGCCGAAAATCAGGTCAGTCGGTAGGCAGGCAGGCGAGCAGGCAGATAAATCATGCCACTCGCCATTTGCAACATCAATTGCTAAATGGCCAACGCCCGTTGCACTGCACCGGGGCTGATTTCTGATTTCCGCCTTGGGCCAGGCCAGGCCAGGCCGACTGCATTTTAACCCAATTAGAGAACAGGTTGCCGGCACCTCCGCACACACACGCCAATTTCAATTTGCAGCCGAAATATGGAGCAGTCACATGGAGATCTTATCACTAAGCAAACCAGCATCATCTAACCACCAGATGAGATGTAGGGAAAAGCGCATTTAATTAACCCAATCCCAATCCCCATCCAATCGAATCCAATCCAATCCGATCTCTCTGCGGGCAGGGCCATAACTCATGGAGTGGAAAGCGCGCCCCGATAATGGTGACACATATCAATAAAGATATCCCACATGCAGATCCGATCGTTTCGATTCGGATTAGGTTGGATGGTCGGTTGGTTGAATGGTTGGTTGGTTGGATGCTGCCGCCCTGCGGGAAGGCTGAGAAGGCTGAGAAGACTGGCGGCGGCGCCACTTGTTGTCGCCAAGCAAGTGGGTCAGTGGTGCTCGCCGGTGATTTGAGTGCGCGATGCTTACCTGCAAAGAAAGGAGAATAAAAAATATAGTTAGACGGGTGAGAAAAAGCAATTAAGCGGCTGCCGCCATAAAAGAAGCTTACAGATACTTGGCTCCACTCAACTGCAGATGAATTTGCCAAAACCAAACATGACACGAACATAAACGAGAAGACGCACAGAGAGAAATGTGACCTAACATTATTATAAATTATTAAAATTTTTAATATCAAAGAAAGAACAAAAAAAATATTTTTTCCAATAACAAATCGTGTTTTAGTATAGTTTTATGTAGTCATCGATACATCGACAAAATATCGTATTTCATGTTATATAAAAAATATCGGAAATTTCAATATATTGTTAAATATCGAAAAAATAGCATTTAAGTTTAACATATCCCTACTATCGATCCTATCGAAGAATATACGACTATATCTGTATTATAGAAAAAAAGAACGTAGAATGATAATTTATAAGACAAGTTTTGAAACTTTAAAATATCGATTTTATTATCGATATACCCGACAAGTATCGGTATAGCATTAATATATCAAGGTTTATCGATATTTTTTCGACATTAAATAAAGCTAGGATAATTGTATGCCAGATCTAACTAAATTAATTATAGAAGAATATTGTATTAAAATAAAATCAATCAAATCAGCAAAAACTCTTATAAAATAAATATACTTTAACGCTTTATATCTTTCTCTCACTGCAGAAAAATAAGATACAAATAAGAGACAGGGTAATAAAAGAAAGCCCCGCATTAGACACAGATAATGGCGGTGTTCAGCCGTAAGAAATCGGTAAGAACTGCAGCTGGGATCGGTGTGTGAAAGCCAAACAAATCCAATCCACAGAACCAGCATGATTTATCCCCCAGAGCTTATATCATCGCGGGGCAAAGCAATTAAAATTCAAAAGTTAAACGCTTTACGGCCTATTAAAGTTACACAAAATTAAATTTTTATGCCGCATGCTCGGGGGAATTAACATAATATCTCAAACGCTGAGTTCCATGGAATTCAACATATGAAATTATAATTTTTGTTAGGAGTCTGCATCTGTTGAATTTAATTGCTTCATTTGCGCCTTGGGTTTCGTGTGCGAGAAGGCATTTCTTGATGTCTTTTGCCACACTTTTGACTCTGGATTTGGCTGGATAATAATTGCTTGTCTTCTGCACTCTCATAAATTATGCATCTCGATGCAAATGCCAAGGCAGCTAATTGGTTTATATAAGAGGCGAAAACAATTTGCTCTTTTATGGCCATAAAAAACGGGAGGAGAGCGCAAAGCGAAACAATAACAATAATGAAGTAATGACAACTGCACGACATTGACAAATAAAAGGAAAGCATGCACTCGGAATAACCAAAATAAATCCACAAAACTGAAAAAAAAGAAAAGAAAAGAAAAGAAAATACATTACGCATACGCCACCGAGTCGCGATTACGCAAGTGGAAAAGGTTTAAAAATAAACACAAATCCCTTTATTTACTCCACCCCAATTAGGGCGAAGGTGCAGCCAGCAATTAGAGGTGTTAATTATGAGGTTAACTCCCGAGTTCACCCACTCCATCCGCCGATCTGCGATAAGAAACGGTCGAGAGCCCCTCGGCCATATATGTTTTTTATGCTCTCCTTGTGCCCTGCTTGCTAATGCCGATCGATTTGACTTAATTTGATTTGTTTCGTGTTGCCTGTTGGCCAGCTTGTCTCAGTTTGATTTGTGTCAACATGATCCGGCCAAAAGGTGCCGACAGACTGGCGAGATATGCTTCGAGTTGCTTTCCCATGTTCGGCCAATGCAAATGAATTTATGAGCATTACGTGCGCGTTTTGGTGAGCGTTTTACGAGCGCTCATTATGGCGCCTGAGCTGATTTCTGCAATTGGCAGCAGAAATGCCTATAAAATGTTCAATTAACTGCAGAGTGGAAAGGAATTTAAAGAATTATAACCATTTTTATTGGGAATTTCAAGGGAAGGTTGCTGAAAAATGTATTTGTTTTCTAGGGTATTTTTCATGTTTAAAAAAATATTTCTGAAGATTATGGAATAATATTGAAATCTTAGATCATATTGTAGATCATTTCAGTGAACTATCAGTTAATATTTATACATTTAATAAATGAGAATATTATTTAATAAATTCTATAACTATAATTAATAAAAGATAATTTTCTTTAAATATTACTCAACGCTTTACCTTTGATTTCCAGGTATTTTAAATATTTTAATCCCTTGAGAAAGTGGCATAAATAAGTAATCAAAGATTTAATCAAAATATTAAAATTGACCAAATATTAAACTAATTCCTTTGACTATTTTCAAATGCTGAAAAGATTTAATATTAATATTAGCCAATTAATTAATACATTCACTTTAGAACTCACTTTTAATATTTTAGGGATTATTATAGAGCATTTATTTAGTGTTAATCTCTTCAATAGGTATTTAGATATGTGCATAGATCATTTTAAGTATTCATTATTAGGTATATATGACATAAATTTCACTGAAATTTCTCTTAAGCATTAAACAATTAATTTTAATTGAATTTCCAAATAAAAATCAAGTAAATCTCCCTAAAAGAAAAAAAGAAACACCACAGTTGTAAAAACACAATGTTACCAAAGAGGTTAACTTGATGTCTCTCAGCTGGATGTCTCAAGTTTATCACCTTAATGTGGCCCCATATATATTATCCCGGCAATAATGAATTCAAATGGGTCTTGTAAATCAAATTCTCAGCGCTTAACATGAGCTTTGGAAAGTGTGATTCTATAGATAAGGTTTTACAAGACCTATTGGGATCTCTCTCTGGACAACAAAGTGTCTAAATGGGCCAAGCCAAACGCGTCTGGGATTTATGTATAAGCTGACCGTAAAAAAAAAGTAGAAAAATGTGTACAAGCCTTAGCCGTAGCCTTAGCCGGGCCATTAAACCGAAATCCGAGCTTTTGTTCGGGGCACCTGACTTAAGAGGCGTAACCATGATCTTTTCCTTTTTTTTTTTTTCTTCTCTCCAGTTTTTTGTTCGATTTTCTGCTTTTCTTGGGGAGGTCATAAAAACTGGCAGTGCCACCAAATGAGAGTGTGCAGCGAGCCGCGAAAAGATAAACCTCCGCCGGTCATATCGAGTGGGTGTTGCTTCGGCTTCGAGCGTCCGTCGAGAGACGTGCCAAAGATGAAGGAAAAATCTACGAAAAAAAAAGAAACTAAATCTGAACTTGCAGTTGCGGCAATATCGAGAGGCGTGGCAGCAGGCTGCACCACGCATGCGCGCCTTGTTTGTGGAATACGTGTTATCACGACCGAGTGAGTCTTTCACTTTTTTCCACATTTTTCCCGCATGTCCGCACAATTTGTTGCCGAATGGATTGGCCTGGCCGCCTGGCCCCCCGGCGTAATCGTTCAATAATCGCAATGGAATGATTGTAGGAAATCCATCCGGAGCCAGCGAACTTGAGAACCGACTCGAATTACAACAACGAGCGGAGCGTTGTAACCTTAGACTTGGCCGGGCATCATTAAAATCATACGCCACGTTGGCCAATGCCAGGCCCATCATCACGCGGAATAATGTTGTTAAATACAAATTCATTTAAATTACAAAGCCCACAAAGTCGGCGACAAACTAATTGTGTATTTTTTGGGGCCTAGCCTAGATCGAAGGTGAAGGTTAAGGTTATGCACGGAAACAAATTAAATACGATTGAATTTTGATTATGATCTTGAGTTGGACTTTCTGAGAATTACAGAATAAATAGAAATATAACTGGAGAAATTATTTAAAATGTGATGAAGAGTTAAGCCTTACTCAGATTATTTTAGAATCTAAGCTAAAATAAAAATAATAATAATTATCCTAACATCCTCTGCAATTTATTTAATACCAAATTAACCATTGTATATATTTTTCTCCGAGTGATTCCTATAACACACAATGGACTAATGAAAAATTAGAGGGTATCCGTAATGCCGGTCACGCTGCTTGCCATTTTTTAATGAGCCCTCAAAAGGCCTGGCGTTAATTTCCCGGGCAAATATTCCGGGTTTATGGGGAATCGGGTGCACAGGTCATGGGCCCCGAAGCTCTGATCGTTGGAATTAATTAGAGCGGCGTCGGTACGCAAAGCAAACTCATAAATTCCCAACTACACACACTCGATGGATGCTGTATGATCGCTGGACCTAGCCGGAGCCGAAGGGGCTGACCCAGACCCCTCTCTCTTTCTCTCTCTCTCTCTCTGAACAAGCGAATCTTTGTAATTTTTGACATGATATGCCGCCCAGATTGTGAAGGAAATTAATAAGAGGAGAGAGAACGACCGAACGAGCGGCGATCATGATGCTGATCATGATGATCATGACTATTATATCGGAGAACAAGTTACTGGAGAGCATATATATGTACATATACCGACTGCATTTACTGCAGTTGGTAGACAGCAGACCGTGCAGACGACAACGAGTTTTCCGATTTTCATGCAGCAGGCGCAATCAGTGCTCATGATCTGTACATTAGCGTCGTGTGTTGATCACGCAGATTGCTCAAACAGACCGTTGAGTGATATGGCCATGGCTGGCAGGTTATAGCCAGTTTTACCGTGTTTCCACCGACCATCGATATCGTCGCCGCTTTTTTTTTTTTTTGGGCATAAATCTGGCTGGCAGACGCCTCTCTATGCAAATTCGGCACTCTTTCTGCATTTTTCTGCGGCGCTCGTTCGGTTATAGAGTCATCGCCGTTAGGAAATGCCATTATGCAAACACGCTTTTCTGTTAGTTTTTAATTCGAAAATTATGCAAAAATATCTCCCATACTGGCATTTAGCAGGTGGGCGTGGGTGAGAGGGGCGTGGCCGGGTGCAAAGAGGGTACCAAAGAGCAGCGAGAAAAATGCAGGCGATCACCGTCATCTGCCGGTGATCATGAATCAAAGATCGATAAAAGATCACACATTAAACTGTGATTGGGAAATGTGATTTTTTTTGTACAAGATTGAAAATCTTAGTGTAAGATTTTCGATAACAACTGAAAGTGATCAGTCATCACTCTCTTGTGATTATTAATAAAAGATCGATAAAAGATCACACATTAAACTATAATTGGGAAATGTGTTTTTACAATTTCGATTTTGCTACTGTCGATGGTAACTGAAAGTGATCAATCATCGCCTTGGTGTGATTATTAATAAAAAGATCGATAAAAGATCAAACATTAAATTATGTGTGATCTTTAATTAAAGATCTATACGAAATCAAATATTAAACTATGATTGGGATATGTGAGATATTAATAAAAGATCATGTGTTCTCCAATTTTGTTTTCCCATTTTCGATAAAAGCCGAAAGTGATCGATCATCGCCTTTGTGTGATCTATAATCGAAGATCGGTAAACTGTAAATCTGAAAACTTTAAATAGCTTACTATATTTTGTAGAACACTTTAAAATGACTAATAGACCCAGACAAATGATTAAAAACTGTAATTATTAAGAACAGTAGTTATTTAGGAAAATTGCTACCTTGCGGTCAGCTCAAAGCCGAAGAAATCGGCGTCTCAATGCCACTGAAATCTTAATTACCAGTCATATTTCTTGTAATTAACGAGGAATGTAATTCTTCACTGCCCAAAGATCGGTTACCAATATAATTTGTTCTCTTTTCTTGTGTATAAAGCCGAGTTTAAAGATCTTACGTAAGCAGCTTTTCGATTTGGCTTGAACAAAGTTCAGGTTCTCGCTTCTCATTGTTTGCTTTTCACGGCTGCTCACGTTTTTCCCCCTCGATCTCTTTTTATTTTATTTTTTTATTTTTATTTTTTTCCTCGCCTCAATTTTGTTGAACTTTTGCCGCAAAAAAAGGCGGAGAGAAAAAATAAAAACACAAGTAGTAAACCTGTTCAGTGATTTTTCGGTTCAGAGAATTTTGCATTAGTTGGGCTTTTGAGAGCAAAATAAACACACAATTCTAACGCAATTTGTTTGGAGTTGGCTTGTAGCAGAAACAGCTGTATTTGTCTAGGTATGTTTGGCCAAAGGTAAACAATATGTGCCAGCACATGAATATTTAAATAATGTCCAGACTGTGGCTTTGTTTGATTTGCAAACGACAACGACAACGGCGGCGTGAAATGTGAGACAACGTAACGAGGGACTGCATTTTTCGAATGGAATTTCCCAGACACTCACTCCCCTTTTTGGGGTCTTTGATTTTTTAATTTCTGTTTCTGTTTTTTATTATTATTTAACCAGTACGTTTGCATTTTACACCTAAACACTGGGCTCGAGGCAGAGGCTCAATGTAAAACAGTCGCTGACATTTGAAGGTTGTTGTCGGCTCGTAAACTTCGTTACACCCCAAGTGCTTGTGGTATTTGTGCGGTACAGTGAGTTTCAGAACTGTAAGACAGTCGGAAGTTTCAATGCCACAGATCAATGTCATCGTTGACGCCGCCTGCCGCGTTGACTTTAATTGGTTGCAGACAATAATTCAATTAAAATAATCATGCGAGTATATTAAAAAGTAGTTTAAGTGTGCCGATATGTACCTTTGAAATGCTCCCCAATGGAAAAAATTCCATTGCTTTTCTATTGTATGGAAATTATATAGAAATTTCCATTGATTATACACATGTACACCCATATTTTTTGCAATAAAACTCAGCGAGAGATCTAAGGCAATGCGGAAGCTCATTGATCAATCGATCAATGGAGAAGATTTGCCTTTTTCGTCTTAATTTTGCACTCATCTTAAATATAAAGTGAGTATCCATTTCTTATGTTGGCTATTTTGTGCTTTTATTTGCTTGAACCTGGTCAAGTGCCTGAAATGGACTATTATGGCAAGAACAAAAATATACTTTTTGTGGCTATTTAATGACTTTAGCATTAAAAGCCTTTGGGGGTGAGTCACTCAGTTGTAAATCAATTAGCAAATACAAAAATCCATTTAAAGTTTTCTGCGTAGAAAGTGTTTGATGATCGTAGGTGACCTTGACTCAGGTTTTAGGCCACCCCCTGCTGTTGGCCAAAAAATGCGGTCAAGAAAGTTAGTGTAGTGATACCCCCCAAGGCACATTCACTCCAACACCCGCTGACTTGGTTTTGGCATTTGCAATGACCCAATTTCGTTCGGCATGGGGGACAATTAATCAAAGAAATGGAGCTTCGCCTCATCTGGGGGAGAAAAAAGAGAAATAACGAGCCGACATTTGTAGATTTAACGATCAAATAAACGAACAACTGACAGCCATTGTGTTTCTATGTGGAAATCTAAATTTAAGTATGAATGAATGCGTTAATAGTCAATGCAATCTTATCAATTCACATTTGAAGTACGCACATAAGGAATACACAGAGCTTTAGGATCTGAAAATGTCACAGAAATACGTAAATAGTTAAAGTGTCACAAAAATTATAAAGAATATAAAAGAGAATTTAAGATTTTGAAATTTTAAAATGGGTACTATAAGCAAGACATTATTTTATTATAATTTCTAAAGAGATTATGAAAGCAATCTTATTAAAAAGAATAAAATACGTCTTTAGAAATTGGATTTTTATTAAATTTAAAAAATAGCAACAATATTTACTTAAATGTTATGAAATCAATTAAACAATCTTAAGAAAGATGTTTTCTCTCTTAATAAAATTAATTTAGATATATTAAAATTCAGCAACTATTACCTTACATTCTTTAAAATTCGGTAATTTTTTCTTTCTCTGCAGGAACCGATTAATAATCGTTTAGCATTAAATGCAAATCGAGGAGCATTATGTCAGCAATCGACGAATGCATTCGATGAAAGCGAAAGTGTGTCAGCGAGAGCGAGATGACTGAATCGCCAGCCATCCAGAGCAAGTGAGATGGAAACAGAGGGCAAAGTCTCCAAGCGTGAAAGATTCTCCACTGCATTTCGCTGCAACAAGAGCTGGGGAACTGAGCATGCGTGCCTGCTCAGTGAAATGGAATGGAAAGAAGGTGGGAGAAATGGAAGAGTAAGTGAGTGAGAAAGAGAGCGAATCCAGTGACAAGAGCGATAACTTTCACTAGAAATAAAGCTTGATAACAAAACTGTTCACAAGCTCAGCCGTCACTCTCTTTTCTCGATTAAAGATCATGACTCACGATCGATACCCGAAATGCGAGTAACTCAAACACACACTCACACTCATACTCATACCATTCACTCGCATATGTGGGTTCTAAGCGGCTTAAGTGCATGTCAGAGGTGCCCATGCATTGCCCTCCTCTTAGCCCGCTTATCCCACAGGCAGTGGGCGTAAATTGCCAAAGCAAATGGCATTTTGGCAAGGAAGTTGTAAATCTGCTGCCAAATAGAATTGTGAGCGGGATGGATGCCGATGCCGAGCCGCAAGAGCGTTCATTAAGGCCGGCGGAGTCGCAACAGCGGCCCATAAAAAGAACGAAAAATGTGCCAGTCTCGTAGGAGAACTCCTCTTGGGAACCGAGAAGTAAATACTCTTTTGAAATATATGATTTTTTAAGATTTTGTTTTCTACGGAGAGTTTAGATAAATAAATAAATCCTTAGCAAAATCACTCACTTTTTTTGTCAATGTTTAAAGTAATAAAAGTACCTGTATAGTTAATTATACCTTATTCAATTTTATTTCATTTATATTTAAAAGATACCCTAAAGGGCTTGATTATTTATTAACCCTTTTTCTATTGGTTTATGACAAACATTAATTATTTAATTACGCCGTCGTTATACCATTTTAAAAGAGTGTAAATACCTAGACAGACACTATGAAACTCCATTGAGAAAAACCTTTCGGGACGTGCGTGCACAATACCCGGGTTTTACGACCTTCTGCAACGCCCACAATGGCAGTCATTGCACTGAGAGAAATGCAATTAGAGAACCGTCGAGGGCTTCGCTCCGCTGCTGCTAATGCTGCTGAGAGAACTTCCATGGGACGTCGACAGCCGTCAGACAGCCAGCCCACACACAGATCACTTCAGGTCTGGTCTGGTTCTGGGATATGACTTGGGCCTCAACTTCAACTCGGTTTTCAGCTGCAACTTAAAACTCCAACTCCAAAATCCAACAGTCTGGCTAAGGCTCTGGAGCTGGGGCTTTGGCAATTAGAAGGGCAAGACTTATGGCCAGGTTGCAGTGTTACAACTTGACTCTAGCTTAAGCTGAAGTTTTAGCCAACTTTAAAGTTAAGAAACCCATTAGTATTTATCAAACCTATAAGAGTTTCCATGCAAGAAATGATTCCTATTTAATTTCCCAGCATTTCTCTTCAGCTTGACAAATATTTCCGATCTCTAATTGACACCCCATCATAGCCTTAATAAAGTAATGGCATTAACATCCAATTGGCCAATGAACCCACTCAACGATTATGAAACCAAACTCTTGGTCGCCGCGGTTAATTCACTGAACTTTGTAAATTGCCTTAATTAAGAGGAGACCTTCTGCCCTTCGCCGGCAGCGGAAGTGGAGCAGTGCAAAACTGACCTCTTAACATTTTTGGAATTTCAATTGCGACTACACACCCATGACTATGACTATGCCCATGGCTAGTACATAACTTCTGGCCTTGTCGGCATTATCAGAGAGTCAATAAATAGCTGCGGGGCAATCTTATCAACTCCTTAGTCCGTCGACCATCGATATCTATATCTATTAGTATTTGTTGAATAAACAAAATATGAAACGCAGGCCAGTCGTCGAATAAATGTCACAGACGACAAAAAGGGCAACGCAACCGCAGAAAGGCCAGAAAGGTTTCTTCAGATCACAATCGGCGACAGTATCGAATGAGCCGAGGAGACTCTGACTTCGACTCCCGTGGTGTCTGTGGTTGTGCCCCCTCCACTCCATTCTCACTCCACTCCCTAGTTATGAGAGGTAATAATCCACCGACTTGACCTGAACACACTATACTATACACTTGTGTCCACAGCAAACAAACCGAAAAAACATATCTCTCCTCCGTTTTGTTTGTTTGTCGGGGGGAAAATTAAAGAGGCAAACACAAGGCAAAATGTGAAAAGAAAGACCCAGGGAAACTGAAGACTTGGTGACATTTGATAGGCCATGCGGTCAACTGGAGGCGATATCTTTCGGCCGTTCTATTTATAGGTCTCGATGCAATCTGGACCTGCAGCAGGCCACAGATGGAGTCACGTTCGGTGGTCGTTTCCAAATGTCAGCCACTCGCACCCAAGACTTTATCTCTTGCTCTAAGGGGGCTTTTGTATTTGCCCCCCAAGCCTGGGGGGATCGGAAGAACAAGCCCTTTATTGCCTCGTTACTGTGTCGGACAATCTAAGAAAGTGATTCATTGAGAGAGAGAGCCGAGTGACTACTCATAAATAGCTCTATAATTGATATCACAAAGGCCCCTAGCTGGGTTGCAATGGGTTCTACTGGAGACCTACTCTTCTGTAATCAATCATGTAACGCGTGCTGTTATAACTCATGGGTAAAAACATGAATGAAAATACATTTTCTGATGTATATTATTCGTTTCACTTGTAAACTCGATTGTTTTTTTTTGTGAATATTACTTTATTGGTTTTTGTTGAATTTTATCATTTATATTATATTATATTGGATTCAATTTAGCTCATATTAATTAAAACACAGTTTATAAACACAATTAGAGAGCCTGTTTTATAATTTACAGCTTAAAACTGTTAATGTATAGGGTTTCTTAGAGTTGAGCTTACATTACCATAGGTTTCGTACTTGTTGAATCTAACCCCTTTATTAACCTGGGATTAAGTAATAGAGCTTGGGAAACTTCATCTTGAAGCTCTTATTACTTTGCCTTTTATTGCATTTAACCCCTGCTTAACCCAGGGGTAAAACTAATTAACTAACCTTATTTTACAGCTGCAATGCCTTTCTTACTTGTTTAAATCTTCTTGCAGCTTTATCCTGGGGTTACCTAACAGAGACTGACAGCTAAGAGTAAACTTATCTAACACTTTCTAGAATTTTTTTATCTAATTCCTATTTAACCCTAGCTTTAACCTGGAGTTAACTTACAAACACTTTTACGGACACAAGACTTTTTCACTTGTCAATTTTAACGCTTTCCTACACCTAAAGTTAACGGACAGCTTGTATTCTTACTTTTTTTTCTTTTTCTAACCTCACTTTAACCTGGTGTTAACAGGCTTTTTAATTTATCAAATTTAACTTGTGCTGTAACAGGAGTTTAACATGACTATCTAAGACTTTGCACCTAACCCCTACTTAATCTGTATTTAATTAACAGAGGCCTGGAAACTAAGGTCACCTTATCTAACAGCACTCTGTTAGGGAACATGCAATTATCATGAGGAACGTCAACGAAAAAACCGATATACACGCTCGACGGAATGAGACTTTGTGACTAATGCACTAATTGAATGAAAGCTTTCGGCGAGGAGGAAAACAAATGCAACAACAGACTGGGGGCGAGGGACTGAGGAGGTCTCTGCGACCGAGGCAAATCGGAATCGTCACAATTAAAGTGGGTCAGCAAACCGCATGGAGGAGTCGCCGCCCCAAAGCATAAATTGCAAATCCCGTGGCACAGACGGACCCTTTCTTGGGCCACACTTGTATGGTAATGTGGGTCAAAAGCCCGAAATTATGTATTATCATTAAATTTCATTACGGCCGACTTTTCGAGCGCTTGAATAATGCCAAAAGATTCGGACTTTGCGGGCAAAAGCGGAATGCAAAAACAAAGCGAACCCGTTACACCGCAAAATTCACGCAATGCCACCACTCAGCAGTGGGTTGTTACCTTATTTCTTATTTTATTTCATTTTTTCAGTTGTACAGTTATGGGAACGGAACGGAATGGAGCCACCAAGCCACACAGAGCCACCGAATGCAATCGCGTCCAGCCAAGTCCAGTCCAAGTCCAGCCAAAGAAAGGCAAAACGATGGTCAGTTCTTGCACGCATGTCCATATCGGGAGTTCTTTGGGAATGCGTAGAATCTCGCGACACAGAAAGAAACTCAACTTGAGATAAGGTATTTTTACTAAAATCACAATTGTCAGATGTGAGATTACGGCAAGGGAAACCACTAAGCTGGGTTAAGGTCATATCTAAGTCCTTTCCAGTATCAGAATTATACTTTTTTTAAATTAACTAAATAATTCAATAATAATACCTCTAAACATAAGCTAGTTTCCAAAGGCAATGTTCTACTTATAAGCAATAAAAAATTAAATAATAAATTACGGCTATTGATCAAATTATACATTTTTCTCTTAGACAACTCTCACAGCTCAAATATCTTGTCAATACAAAATATGGTTCTACAACAACATTTCCCTTACTAAAAGTTCAAGTATCCCACAGATACATTTTTCTCTGTGCCTTTTGAGTCATGTCAGTGGTTCTTCTGCACGAAGAAGGAGTTCAGTGATCCCGCCCGCTTACCAAAAAAGTCCTCCCATCTCTCGGAGGTGTCCGAATCGGATTCTATGTCCATCTTGGTCCTCTCCAGTGGCTTGATTTACGAGTGTCTTGGTTTTTGGTTTGGTTTGGCTTGGCTTTTCCCCGGCTCTTGGCTCTCTGTCTAAATATAAAGACGACTCAGCTGGCTCTGGCCTTTATGGCTGCTGCATTAGATATCGTAGCGTGTAGATACTGTATCTGAAGGAATGACTTCACCGCCGACTGGGAGCGGAAAGGCAAAGCTCAATCAATGACCGACCGACTGTCGATAAGATAAACGCGCGATTTAACTTTAACTTTAAGCACTGGCACCGCGAGAACACTGTGCGATTTTTCCACCTTATTTTCCGTCTTTTTTATTTTGTTTTTTTTTTTTTTTTGTATTTTTTTAGCTGGTATTTAGCGATATCTTATCGCGAGGCTCCAAGGCAGGGCAAATATGGGGATCCAGGTGCGGTGGCATTGCAGCCAACAACAGCTGTTGAGGAGCGTGAATGTATCTCAAAGCTGTGCTGCTCCCCGGCTTCTGGGGGCTGATGACTAAACCGGCTCGCGAACTTGTATCCGTTGGATGTATTTTCGTATTTTCAGCATTTGTTTGTGCTTAGAACGAACGCTCGAGCCGAGCCACACACGCGGCAACGGCCTCAGGTTGATCGTTGATTGAATTTTATGAATGCCTTCGGATAATGGCTCTTCTCTCACTTGTTGCGAAACGAAAACAAAACCAAAATGAAAATTCACAGAAATTACTGATCGCGCCTCGCTGATTTTCCAGTTTCTCCAGCGTGCAAAATCACCTTCGCACCGTTACTTCTAATTGCGCCAAGTGAAACAAAAACAACAACAACAACACAGGTACACTTTTCTTATTTTAATATACTTTTTTTATTTATATCTCTCTCGCTCTTGTTGCCTTTTCTTTGAGTCGTCAACGATACGCACACACACACGCTCACGCGCTGGGAGAGCTCGAACGCTCCGGGAACGACATAAGTTGCGCGACTGGGGACTGACTTGGAGTTGCCGCGATCGCAAGGGGTTCCCAGTATCTTGTATCTGACGAATACAGCGCTGCCAGTTTAGCTTATTTCAGGCTATATCTGGCATATTTGAAATTGGTACAGCTTATGAAGCTTGCAACTAGCTTATAGCCTTAAAAATAACATATTCCAGCAATATATTGTTCTGATATCAGATCCTTCGTAGCTCCTATACTTGTGAATTTTTTTTCAGAAACACATTTTTCAGAAAATCTTCAATTGTTGTATTGTTTATGGCATTTAAATTTTAAAGGTATCTTTAGCCATTTCGTCACAAAACAATTTTATAAAGTGGCTTGTTTTTATGGTAAATTAATAAAACTCCGGGTTAGAACTTCCGAATTTTTTGTAAAATTAGAACAGATTAATAATTATGACGTCGCGGTTCTTAGCTGTTTAGCTAGATCTATGTTTTTTAATTTTTTTAGTTGTGCTGCTTCCAAAGCGAATCTGGCCTTATAATAATAAATATAATAACTCTCGGTTATGGCATGTTTTCCAGCATTTATTTTATATTTAGCCTGATTTAGCTTATTTTTTAACAAACCTGGAAACACTGGACGGAAATGCAACCATTCGTTCCAGCTCGAACATCGAACATCGCGCGACGGGTTGCGTCCTGGCTTAAAACCTCTTCGACTTTTCTTAGACAATTAAAATCAAAACTTAGACAATTACTACTAGCAGTCCTCCGTGCAAAGTCGACAGCACCACCAGGTGGAGATTATGAGCCACAGGTAGTACACCTCAACTAAGGGGTAAATCACCATATATATATAGCTCAATAAGCATGAACATTTGACCTACGTATGACCAGGATGCAGCCGATTAACCAGAACACAGGTTGTGCCATCAGACTGCAAAAAAAGAACACTGTAGCAATCAGCAGGGCGAAGGAAGGGATCCCAATTATGAAAGCCATCATGATGGCCCAGCACCTGTCCTGCCAAAGGGAAAATTAAAATGAGCCCTAAGACGCACTCAGCAACCGCATGAACCATATCGCAAACTCACCCACATGGCGCCGAAGAGCAAGGATATTCTGCCCATGCTATACACTAGGGCAAATACCATCGAAAGGATCTTGACTAAAAGATGTTCTGAGGTTTTCACAAGTTCGAAGAGGGCCACAGAAAAGACTATAACCGACGCAATCACGCCCGCCACTGCGATGATGACGCAGCCAATGTAGAGGGAAAAGTAGCCGCAAAATCCCTTCAGACACATTTCTTATTGTTTTCTATTACATTAGTTATATCACTACAAATTTTGAAATAAACTTCAATTTTGGACTAATGTCTCTGAGAGGGGCTGAGGTGAAAATTCCTGCTATCACTTAAGTTAGCCGTTCTCACAACCAATTTTCGCGTTAAGTTAACGTTACATTAGCGTTGCCAGACTGTGCAGTCTTGAGCATTTTATGATGCAAAGACAACTATAATTTCTTTAAAATTTTCCTATAAAAGTTAAAAATGAAAAATGATACATTTAATTTGTTTAAATTTCTGATATAAATGCTAAAAATGATTCAAATACGATACAATACAAATAAGTTTTATTATTTAAATTAGTTTTATAAGAATAACATAAATCACAGATCCTTACGATGAATGACTTTATGATCTACATTTATGTATCTTTATAAAGGGCAGCTTAACTAAGTGACGAGATATTTATTAGATCATTTTTGGTACCGAAAGGGACATCGGAAGAGATCGGATAAATTAGCCCATAGAGAAAGAAATTCGATGTTTTCAGCGATATATCGATGTTTCGACTATCGATGTTTTTGCATCACTACTGTCTGTCCGTTTCTATGCAGTTTTAAAGCTACATATGTATATATGTATTTAAATTAAACTTTGCAAATTCTGCAACCAACGTCAAGTTTTGTTCTAATGCCAGGCTATGCAAAAAATGCCCAGCACCATCGATGGTGCCAAAAAACTATCGATGGTTGCTCAGAAAGGCAAAAATTCGATACATCGATAGTGCCATCGATAGTATCCCAGCTCTAAATGAAAATATAAATAAAACATGTAAGCAATGGATTTAACTGCTTCGCCGCCTATTAAACGTGCCCGCCGGCAATCCCTCACACCCATTGAGGACGAGGACATCACTGGGATCCGGGCCATTCTGTCCGATGAGTTCGATCGGGAAATAGAACTGGTAAAGGCGCACAGCTGCCAGTTGGAGACGAAACAACAACTGCAGGCGGTGATACAGGAGTTGTCCCAGAAACTGCCGCACTTCCAGCATCTAAAGCGCGTCCATGACCGCAGTGTGCTCATCTGTCCCAGCTCCGATATCGAGGCATCGGAGACCCTGGAGCAGCACCTGCAGCGCTTTTCTTTCTCGGAACACGTGCTTCGGGCTCTGTGCCAGGGAGTGCGGGTGGTGGAGGTGCCGGAACGTATGCCCCGGCTGCGGGTGCAGTACGAGAAGACGCTGCAGCACTGGCCCTGCAAGTTCCACCCGAACCACTACTCGGAATCCCTACGGAACGGCAGCAATTTTAGCTCCGAGCAACGTCGATTTCACAAGCGGATGGCCCAGCTGCTGGTAAGGCTCTCGCGGGATGTGAATGCCAATCGGACAGTCGGTATCTGTGTGGACCCCAGGCGACCTAGCATCGTGTCAATCGCTGGAGGCGGAGAGTCCCGCAGTCCGCACGAGCACTGCAGCATGCTACTGGTGGATTATGTGGCACGTAGTCAGCAGGGAGGAGCCACTAAGACAGACCTGACCTTCGCCGAGGATCCGGAAACGGAAACGGAAACCACAATACGAGGTATTCCCACAGCCTACTATGATTACCTGAGCAAGGACGAGAAGTACAAAGACCTGCAATTTGGAGCGGAGACTAGGAGAAACGACGATTTGCAGCAGCAACAGGAACAGGCTCAAGGAGCCGATAATCTAGCCAAGTTCGGACCCTACCTGTGCACCGGCTACGACATATACCTGCTACAGGAACCCTGCCTCATGTGCTCCATGGCATTGGTGCACAGCCGGGCGAAAAGAGTGTTCTTTCTGAGGAGCTCCGAGAACGGAGCCCTCGCCACACGATTTCAGCTACACACGGTGCGGGAGCTCAACCACCACTACGAGGTGTTCCAGTTTACGACAAAGCAGGACGCGGAGCTGACATAACGATTAACGAACCTTGGTTTAATCCACAGAATAAATGATTTAAAGTATATCTTCGATCTTGGGCGCCGTTCTTGTTGTTGACTGGCGGGTGGGCGAGGACAGGAGGCCTAGTAGCTGGCAGTCTGCCTCCAGGATGGTGATGTCCTTGGATGAACCCAGGAAACGGGTGGACAGCTCCAGGTCCTTGACGCGCAGGCGAACGCGGGCTCCCTTGACATAGTCGCTGTGGGCAAATGGGAACTCCATGAATATACAAACTTTTAGTAAAGAGTAGTCACTCACCTGGCGTTGCGAGCCGGACGAGTGCAGACGCAGTGGAACTTCCAGCCAAAGTCTATGTACAGATCATCGCCCACCACATGGAAAATCTTACCGCTGACCACCTTGCCCTCAGCACTGCCCAGCTGATCCCGGAAATCAAGAGGTTATTACATAAACCAAATGGGGAATACTCTGCCGTCACTCACATCCACAAACTTTGAGTTCCTCAGCAAAGAGGCAAAGGTCTGGTTGTCCTCCGGCGGCTGCTCGGGCGTGACGGGAGCCGTGTACTTGTCGAAGGCACGGGCGAATCCTCCCTTGCTGCCGCTGCTCTCCGCCGCAGTCTCCACGGCAGAAACCGCATCCGTCGCTGGGCCTTTCTCCGTTTCTCCGCTCATGAAACGCAAGGCCACCGGCATCCGACGACGGCCTGCAAAGGAGCCCACCTGGAACGCTGATTTGCTTAGTTTTTGCAGCAAAGACATAACTTTAATTCAATATTTCCGACAAAAAAGAAAAACAAATTGGAAAACACTCAAGAAGAAGAACGTCAGTTATCGATGAACATAAAAATCGATAATCGCAGCTGAGCTTGTACATCGCTAGGATGCCGGTCTTTGTTGTGACATTTCGAAATCATATTCATTCAAAAACTAAAAACTTAATGTAATAGAAAAATGCTCCAAGCTCAGCGTCAACGCATCGAGTCTGCCATGGCTGTGGCCATCGACGACATGGACAAGAACCTTCTGCGCAAGATGCAGGTGATGTGCCTTTTCGGGAACACGTTAATTCCATATTAAATTAATTTTTAATCCCAACTAGAATAAGATGCACCTTTGTGCCGCCAAGTGTTGTCAGGATGAAACCTGCTCCGCGGACAGCGTACAGAGGTGCGTCGATCGCTGCTCTGCACCCATGATCAAAGCTCAAAAGTATGTCCAGCACGAACTAGAAGAGTTCCAGGGAAGACTGCAGCGTTGCGCCATGGCATTCCCAAAACATCAAACATTTACTCCCCTGATAAAGTATTACTTGTTTATTAATTCTTTCCCATAGCAATGCCAGGACGATGTAAAGATAGAAATGCCGCCCAATCCCAACCAGGATCAAATAGTCAAATTCCAAGCTAAATTCGACCATTGTGCAGTCCAGTGCGTGGACAAGCATGTCAGCCTGATACCCAGCATGATGGAGACGATAAAGACTGTGCTCTCGAAGGGATCGAAGGACAGTCTCCAAGTATAGCTTGTTGAAACTCTTTATCTTAATTTGAGAATTAAAATTTATCTCTGGAGTCGTGTTTCCAACATTTTCAATTACAAAATGTACTTATAAAGCTATCTAATCCGAACTTAATTTATTTATTTATTAAATGGGCTAATTAAATTACAATAATTATTTTTGGAAAATCATATTTTATATTTGCCGCTAAGAAATCGAAAATTTTGATGGAAACTATCAAGATAATCGATAAATCGCAGCTGGACTAGTACATCGCTAGGATTACAAAAAACACGCTGCCGGCATTTATTTTGATATTACGAAATCAGTTTTTTGGCGTAAATCCACATTTTAATTAGCAACATGATACAGGCACAGCGTCAACGCATCGAGTCCGCCGTGACGGAGGCCATCGAAGACATGGACAAGACGCACCTACGAAGAATGCAGGTAAGTGCAAAGAAACCATCAACCGGCATTGTTTCATCATTCCTGATCCTAATCAGAATGAGATGCATCTGTGCGCCGCCAAGTGCTGTCAGGATGGAACCTCCTCCGCGGACAGCGTCCAGAGGTGCGTCGATCGCTGCTCCACGCCCATGACACGAGCTCAAAATTATGTCCAGCACGAACTGGGAGAGTTTCAGGGAAGACTGCAGCGTTGCGTCATGGTATGTCCAACGAAAAAAACATTTAAATTTCTGTTACCTGTTGCTTACTCAATAATCTATCATTTAATTCCCTTAGCAATGTAACGACGATGTAAAGGTGAAGATGCCGCCCAATCCCAACGAGGACCAAATAGCCAAATACACCGATCAATTCGAGCGCTGTGCCGTCCAGTGCGTGGACAAGCATGTGGGCCTTATTCCCGGGATGATGAAAACAATGAAGGCTGTGCTCTCGAAGGGACCCGAGGGCATTCCCCAAGTCTAGCTGCATTTTTATTAACCTATTAAGCAGAGCTCGCAAGGTTGGGTCCCATACCACTCAAAGTCTAAATATTTCCGGCTGCCCGCTTAGGAGAGCATTCAAATGATCAAAGGTGTTTGACCCATTTTACGAGCTCTGCTATTAAGTTGTTGAAAGTAGTTTACCTTAATTACCGTGCAAATATATAGTGTTACTAGTTTTGGATTCATTTTATACTTTTTCTATCTTCACAACTTCCTGGAGTCATGTTTCCATAACATTTTAAAATACAAAATTCACCTGAAAAGCTGTCAAAGCCAGATTTGATTTGTTTATTTCCAAATTGTTAATATTAAAAATTTGGGTCAATGGCGGAACACCAGAAGAAACGCTTGGAGAGTGCTATTAGCGAAATGATCGAGGACATGTACCGTACCCATTTGCGCCGGATGCAGGTGAGTGTGTTGTCTCTCGCTCTCCAGTTCGAGTAACGAACTATCTCCCTGATGTTTGGTGCCAAGTCCACGATGCATCGTTGCGCGGCCAAGTGCTGCGACGATGAGCGCGGTACACTGGAGACTGTGCAGAACTGCATCGAGAAGTGCGCCGGACCTCTGATGGATGCCCAGGATTATCTGCAGCACGAGTTAGGACAGTTTCAAAACCGCCTGCAGAACTGTGTCAGGGTAGGAGTTTGTTCTTGGTTTGCATTTCAAGGACCTTGTTTGGGTTTTTGTTGGGTTTCTTGAGGTATTTAAGTTTTTTAGGTATTGATTGGCTACTTAGGAAGTCTTCTTAATATCTTATCTTCCGCTTAACAACCAGCTACAAAACGAAATTTTAAAGTCTAAATTTCTTGTAAAAGTTTCGACGCCGCTGTCTCAAGATTGAAAAGATATATTATGTGCGTTGGTTGCCAAATCGAAAGATATTAGTTCGCACAATCTAATGACTGGTTTGTTTGTATATTGTATCTATGTATATACAAAATCATACAATATTTTCCCTAAATTCAATATTTATTAAAGTTTTCACCAATATCTTCTCAGTCTTTTCGTTCTCGTTATTTTCATCCATATGCTAGGACTTTCAGATTAAGAACTAACTTCTAGATGAATCTTGCATTTTTTATGTAGGCCGTACTAATCCGGATGAGAGCAGATCTACTACTTATATACCTCATCTCCTTTTCACTTCCATTGAAAGTGAATTTGACCGTAGACAATAAATAAGTTGAAATATGAATTTCATATACAAGTAATATTTATAAAAACCTCTTAAAGTTAATCTAAGTTTGGTTTCTGAAAATATTTATCCGATATTTTTGCTAACACGCACATCTTACCCACAGGATTGCAACAGCGATGCCCGCTCCAGTTTGCCAAGCAATCCAAGCAACCGGGACATGGCCCGATCTCAACACATCTTCGAGGGCTGCACAGGCAACTGTGTGGACAAGCACATCGACCTATTACCCGCCCTGCTCAAGTCCATTAAGCAGACCCTAGAGCGGGGTCCACCCAAACGGGCCCACATGCGGGACACCACCTTGGATATCTAAGTTTTTTGTTCCGAAATTAAGATACCACCCGGAAAGCTCGCTCTTCAGAGCATTAAAAACACCATTCGGGGAGTTATCAATGATTTCACTTATATATTAAAGATTTTTGGTAGAGCTTAACTATGGCTAAAGATACACTTAGAATGAAACGGCGATCCGGGACCACAAACGGGCTTATCGGAGGAGGGCTTATCAGTTGGTTCAGTGCCCACGTGGCCCTCGCTTGCCCGATTCCGATCCCGGATCTCCTTGGGCCCTAGCACGTTAAATATCTAGTAATAAAGATTCTTAGCAATATGCAACAATAATTGTATTTGGGATCTGGCTAGGATCTACTGCTCGTTCAGCTTCGTCCTCACGCCGTACTTGCTCCAGAACGTCACCTTGGCGGTGGTCTTCTTCTGGTTGTCCTGGAACACCGAGCACTGGTCGAAAGGCGGACAGTAGAGGTGCAGCGAGACGGAGGTGTCCGAGTGGCTGGGATTCTCCACGCGATGCAGCCCCAGGTTATCTGCGAGGAAAACGAGAAAAGGAAAACCCCAAAGTAAGTAAAAATCCCCTTGCAAGTTTGAGTGCGGTTTCCTCACCATTTATGTAAGCCACATCGTTGACGGCAATGGGTGTCTCCCCGATCTCCACTAGTTCCCGACTGTCGATCTCGCCATCGGGATGATGGCCTCGTCCCGTATCCCTGCCAGAGCGATTGGGGTACTCGTAGCGCTTCTCACGAAGATCCCCCTTCAGCATCTTCATGAAGCAATGGGAGTCGGCATGGTCATGCACCGAGGAACCGTGTCCTTCGCCCCAGCACAGGATTAGCAGGTTGAACTTTCCATTGCCAGCATCCACCAGGTTCCGGGTGTAGCTATAACGATCGAACTTGGCGTACTTGCGCCACTCCCGGGGATTCGACTTGTAGGAGAGCATCAGGTGGTTCACCATCTCGATGTTCACGTAGTTGGACTCAAACTCGCGATGAAGGGCAGCGATCAAGTCGGGAAGGCTGTCCACGGCAGGCCCGTACTTGAGGGGCTTCTCCAGCGCCTGATAGTAGCTGGTGGCCTGGCGCAGGTACTTCTCCTGGTCCACCTGCTCGATTTCCGAGTCGATCTTGGACAGGGCCATCTTGGGCTTGCTCTGATTGACCTAGGGTTCGAAGGGCAGACGGAAAAGGGTTAAGAATTTGTCTCAGTCAGGGATCATAGGGAGCTGAATGGCGTGGAAAACTACCTCTATATATATGTATGAATGTATGGAGGAGAATCTCTGTTTAGTTCGTTCCTCAATTGATTTAGATGAATTACGACGTTCTATGATCGATGATCCTATGATTGATGCTAGCTGACAGCTGATAGCGGATGGCTGGTGTCTATATAATATATATATATATATATATATTCCGATCGGTTGTTGTGTGAAAAGATTGAATTCGCTTCCAGTAAGTAAGTGTAATCGCGCACACGTTCCACCTCGACTGACAATCCCAACTGAACTGACACCCCGGCTTCTGAAGATCCACTCTCCTGGTCCGCTCCTATATAATCAGCACGGATCGATCGGACGTACGTAAGGCGGAGGCACAAGCCCGGACAAAAACAAGAAGTGATTATCGCCGGGCCCACTATCAATAGCTGGGAATCGAATGTTGCCAGGAGGGGCTCTCCAACAGATGTGCCTGCCTGAATTTCTGGACCAGAGGTTAACGACGCTCTAATGGGACCGCTCGACGAATAAAAAACAAATTTCTATTCTATTATCTGCCCAATGGCCAAATATATGTTTTTTTTCTTGCTGATACGGAGGGTCCCCGATGATAGCTGGTTCGATTTGCTCGAATCTGGCTGCTGACGCATGTCCATTAAATCTTGAGGTGATTTTTACTTGAAAAATATATGGGATCCTTGGGGTTTTACCACCTAAAAATGCGCCATTTTGTTGCTCCGTTCAAAGATCTTGGATTTTCATTTAAATGCAAATTTATAAGCTTTCAAAATTCGCTAATCAAATGCAAACTTTCTCCGAAAAAGGGGGCAAAGTTTAAGAGTCAGAAAAATACGAGAGCTGGAATTTCTTTTTGTTCTAAAGAACTTTGTTAAAATTATTGCCTACTTTCAGGTTAAATATAGGCCTCAAGCCTTGCCTTTATCTTTTTAAAAGTTAACTTAAATTTCAGTCATGGAGTGAGTGATGCATTTGAGATCTCTTTGTGATTCAGGAAGTTCATTAATGACTAACTGACCTTACTTTCTCCCTAAAAAGCAAACAGCTGAGCAAACAAAGGTTCTTTAATGGTTCTCCTTTCTTGCCTGGCCTCCGAAAAACCTTACATAACTCGATATATAAACACTTTCCATCAGCTTTTCCAGCTGCAATGTCACAACGCCAGTGAACTTGTCACCATAATAATAATAGTGTTTTTTTATGATCCCCCAAGCTGTGTTATTAAATATTTTCCCCCTTAGTGCGCGCCACATCATGATATTTTTTGGGGCTTGGTTTGGTATTTGAAAAAGTGTTTTGCAATGGCCAACAACAGCACTAAAGTGCCAACTTGGCAGTAGCCAACTTTCGCAACAAGTTAAGGCCAATGGCAAAAACGAGGCAAACAAAAACATAACCACAAGCTGCGTCAATATTTAGCCAACAGAAAGCACAAGCACTTTGGAAAATTGATGGAAAGCCGGAGTCAATTTTCAAGCCAAGTTCAATCAACCGAACCGCTTGAAAAAACTAAGAAAAGTGGATGCTAGGCTGCAGGACTCACCATTTTGTTGGATTTGTTGAACTCTTCTTTCTTCTTTTGCAGTAACTGAATAATTTTGATATTTTTTGAACTTGCACTTTTTAAGGAAAAACTCTTGCTTTCACAGGACTCGAGACAGGAACTTGCACTTTTTATACTTTGCACTATGGCCAAGTTGCCACCTGGATGCGCACCACTTGGTTTGTGTGCCGTTTTGGATATCTTTCACCAATTTATGGAGATCTTGGCCGGCAGAGCCGCAGTTTCCACTCAAAACGCAATTCGAGTGACAACTTGCGACGTTGGCAGAGGCAAAGCGGCGCTCGAATGGCATTTTGAGTGCTTTTAGCGGCTGCGAGTCAAAACTCAAAGCGGTTTCCACTCAACGTCGCAACCTGGCCTGGCCTGGCCTGGCTCGGCTCTTGTTGTTGTTTGCTCAGTTGTTGGCCCGAAATTTATGCTACCGATGTCGAAGTCGAGATCTCCGAGGTTGAGCGGCCAGGTATTCCGATACATTTCTCCCCCTTCCCGGCCGGCCTAAGCTATTAATTATAGGGTCTGTGCTGTTTGGTCAGTCTTCTTTCTTATTTGCGTTTTTGGCCAAGAGAAATGGCCGGTGGTGCCTTTTGTCCCACTCGCATGTTGGCCTGGGGTCAAAACTGATGAAAGACGAAAGCCTTTTTGAAACGTTTTCAGCACCGCTTCGATTTTGGTGTCAAGTGCCGCTTGCCAATATTGGTTTAGCTCAAAACACTTGGCCTGACTTTGTTTTGATCATAAGTTATTCGGAGTTGGTACATTTGCATTTACCTATTTTCTTAAGAAAAACTACGCAAACTATAAAAGTTTATTAAAAATTTTAATGTAATAAATATGCTTATTTATTTATATTTTAAGTTGATCTGAAAGGAAATCCTTTTCATTAGTTTTTTGTTTATAATAGATTTAAACCGCGTTGGAAAACGTTGTGGCTTTCAAGTCACTTAAAATGTGGTCAAAAATATGCTACGCAATAAAAAGAATACAAAAAATATTAATGTATCATTGCATACTTTTACGCATTTAAGAATTTACAGAATTAATCATATTGGTACTGCTGTGCCTTTTACATTACTTTAAAGATGCCTCAAAAGTATGATAAAAATGGATATTTTACAAAATTTACGTTCCATGAGATATCTTGATCATTTTTAATAACTAAATATTTGAATACAAATATAGTAATAAAATAAAATCTCGAGTGTATCTCAAAAATGTCAGCTATCTTTTCCACCATTTTTTGCTGGCCGAAAACGAGAGCTATTTAGCATATGCTTTCAGCTCGTGGCTTTCTAACCAAGTTTATTCAACTTTGAACTATTCTTTTCGCAAAGCTAACCCACTAGGTATGTAAATCATTTGAATATTCCCGAAAAACAAACACTCCAAGACAAAGAATTCATATTTGTTTTCGTGCCTTTGGGCTTGCCTTGAAAAATGCAGTTAATAAAATGATTTCATTGACCGAACACAAATATTTTCATATTTTTCAATCACAAAAAGCGGGGGGAATTCTCAAATCAGAACAATATTTTGCGCGTTTGAATGGGATGCTCTTATCAGCAGGAAAACGTATTCAGTGAACAACAGGGGCCAAAGGCCAGGACTTGTAATTTAACGGAAACATTTATGCTTCTACTACTATGTTACCATATTTCATTTAATTTCATACAATTGTTACACAATTTACTTAATGACTAGATAAAGTACATGAAAAAACACTAATTTTTGGCTTATACATTGAACTTTTAAATGCCGCAATAGCTTTGATAAAATATACTCTCTGGAAAAAATTAACTCTCTAGCTCAAAGCCTCGATAAGCTAAATTTATTTTCGTAGCAGAAGTGAAAATCTATTAAATGCAACCTTTTAATCTTCATCCTCGTCGGACATATCGAATTCATCGTCATTAAAGTCAATTATCTGAAATAAATTAACATTTTTGAAATATTGTATATTAATTTTAAAACTTGTGGCCACAAACCTCGCTGTTCAAGCGCTTAAACTCCGAAATTCCCGTCAAATCCTCAAGGTACTTGGCTGTTTCAAAAGTTTTAAAGAGGAAGGCATGACCCTCTTTTCTGTATGCCTCCAAAACGGGCTTTAAAATAATCATAATTATTGGTTATATTTAATGAAATCCTTAATGATTATTCTTACCGATGAACAAGCAATGCATTGGGCAAACTTTTGGGTAGCTGGCAGGATGTTCTCATAGTTACACAGCATACCCCGAATGGAGTGCGGTAGAATGCCCAGCAGACCCTCCGGCACTTTGCCCGCCGCCTCCTCCTCCGCTTTACCACGGACACTCTGAGCGTAATAGGCCGGCGCCAGTTCCCGCCGAGGATGCTGAAGCAGGGCCACCAGCAGTTCCACGGCATAGCTAGCTGCAATGTTGGATACTCCAGGCCGTGTCACCGTGCACTGTTGGTCCAAAGTGCGATCCTTAAGGGACTGCGGAAAGAGAAAGCAAAAAGAAAGAAATGATAAAGTTTGTCAGAGATCATAATAAATGTATCTAGGTTAAGGGGGTGTGCTTTAGCTTTAGCGCCGATGCAGTGGGAAGATCGATCGAAAGCTTTCCAAGCTTTGCAGTGTCAACAAATACTCCGAGCAAACAGAGATGACGTCTTTGGTGCGAGAACAAAATAAACAGCTAGTTAGTCCCATACACAAAATATTAAGTTGTGCTCGCAGTTATAGCAGTTACTCAAGCAACCCGCCGCTGCTCCGCCCCTCCGTAGCTGATTAGATAAAGTTCCGAAAAGCGGGAGAGCCGGGAGAAGGCGAGCTCCGGTCTCTCCCATCGGCCCTACAAACATTTTGTTTTCGTTCAGTGGACAGGCGATAGTGAGTTCGATTGGTAATTGCTGGCGAGAAACAGGCAGGAATCATGTTAACCGAGTTCGCTGGCAACTTGTCCCATCCGCTGGAGTTTGGCCATGTGCTGGAGATCGTGGCCAAGACCATTGATGGTGCCGCCAGGTGAGCACCAGAGTAGAAGTCAGTTGCCTGGATCCCGCAACCGCTTCCACGACTTATCGCTTGTCAAACTGGCTTCCTTATCGGGCGGGCCCGTGACTAATGCACCGATTATGATCGCTCTTGGCCTTTTTGGTAGGTTCCACATCAACCTGTGCACAGCTAAGAGCACGGTGGATCCGGACGCGGACATCGGTCTGCGCTTCTCCGTCTATTTCCGTAACGATGTGATCGTAAGGAATTCCCGGATTCACGGCTCATGGGGCGAGGAGGAGACCCATGTCACGGACCACAACTCGTTGCCCAATCCCATCGTCAGCGGGGAGTTCTTCCTCGTGTATATCCTGTGCTGCGAGGACGGTTTTGCCATCTCCATAAATAGCCGGGAGTTTTGTCGGTTCCGTTACCGAATACCGCTGGGAGCTATCCGTGCGCTGGAGATTCGTGATCAGATCCAGGTGATCAAGCAGGTAGATCACCGCACCGTGTTCCCCAATCCCTGGCCCGCGGTCCATGCCTCGGACTACTTTAAGGCGTTCAGCAACGATCAGCCGATCCTCTTTAGTCCTGGTCATGTGATCGTCATCACAGCCCGCTGCTTCGAGAACAAGAAGGGCCAGTTCATTCTCAAGTTCATGGACTCGGACACCAAGCGCGAAGAGCTGCACTTCAGTGTGCGCTTCGACGATAAAGCGGTGGTGCGAAACTCTATGAACAAGAACTTTGAGTACGCCATTAGCTACTATCTCTATTATCGCCTTTCCATTGCTAACCTCGCCTCTTTTTTAGATTCGGAAACGAGGAGCGCCACGGTGGATTCCCCTTCGTCTTCAATCAGCAGTTTAAGCTGGCGCTAGCCTTCACGGAACGGGAAGTCCTCACCGCCGTGGACGGATACAACTTCTTTAGCTATGCTTGGCGCACACCCGGCGCCATGATGAATCTGGTGGGCTTCAAGGTTACCAGTATTAATGGCCTGGTGATCCAGATAACTGGCGTGGACCACCTGCAGACGGGTGATCCTACGTGCGGAGGCTTCGAGAAGTATTCCCGCCATGACTACGAGTGTGTCTAACCAAACCAAGTCTGAAATATACGTTGTTAACTCACATTTCCCGGCGCCGTTACATCATTGCAGAAGTAACAGCCCAGCTGGCTGCCACCGATGCACTTGAGTCCTTCAATCTCTTGACCCGCGTCGCCGACCTCCTCGCGGGTGCTGCCATGTCGCATCACCAGGTAGCTATCGAAGCCGAGGGCTGCATTGATTACCACCTTAAAAGGGCCAAAGTTTAGTGTAATTTTGTGGGGAATACAATATAAAGATATAGACAACCTTTTGGTTGGCTGCTCCCAGCAGCGTGGGAAGCCAGCGGCTTTCGCGTGAATCCGTAAGCAAAAAGATGACATCATGGTCCCGCACCTGTTTCTCGATCACTTGCAAATGCTCCTCCGTCTGGGCGACAAGCGATTCACCAATTGTATGGCCTGGCATGGGTATTTCCAGCACATGCCCAGCTGTTTCCGCACAGGGATTTATCTCCCGCAATCTCTCGGCAGCTGTGGTGGCCTTCATCCGATTACCCGCCACGGCATCAGCATGGGTATAGAGATTCTGGCGCACGGGATTAGAAAAGCCCACCTTGCCGTTGTCCAGCAGGGTGATGTGTTTGAAGCCCCAGGACTGGAAATTTACAAGATTCTCAATATGGTTGAGTGCATTCTGAGTAAATGTGAGCTCACCAGGAGATTTCTGGCCACAGCGCAGCCCAGAGTGCCCGCTCCAAACAGCAGACATTTGGTTTTGGCTATGATTTCCAAATTAAGATCGGGAACCAGGCGCCACTTCATTAGTTTAAGGTTGAGGTTGACAGAATTTTCAGCCAATCTGCAAAGGAAAGCATGTATAACACAGGAAAGGTAATAAAATAACCATATTTGGGGATGCCCCTCTGAAAATTCTTATCTAAAGATAAGGCCTATAGCTTACTTGGCCGGATCCATGCTATCCCTCATTTGGGCTATTCTTGGCCCCATTTTGGCATTCTTATTCAGCTCCCAGCCCACATATTTCACGTCCCCGGACTGTGTTAAATCGCAGGCCTCCGTTTGAATCACCTGCCAGACGCGGCTGTCTTCCATTTGCATTTGTTGATTGTAACGCAGACCCAAAAACCTCAGACTTTTTCCAACGAAACCGGGACTAAAAGTGGATAATGAGAAAGTTATTTCGAGTTGTTAGTCATTAAAGGGAGACTTCGCACCATTGCTGGAGCAAAAAGGCAGCATAGTTTCGCATCACCCAGGCCGGGTGCTCGTATTCGCTGGGATCAGCAAAACCAAAGTAATAGTGTTCCACCTCCTCTTCTACCAGGGTGCTCAGACTGCGAGCTTCGTACACCTGCTGCTGGGCATTCGCATACAAAATGAAAAAGTTCTGCGACTCAGAGGGCAGAGTCTTTAAGGCCTCCACATATCTGCTGGTGTTGGGCAAGTCCCGCAGCTTTTGGACAACACCCTGCTGTTTTAATGTTGGCATCAGGGGACAGGGAAAGGCGAACCAATAGTAGTAGCTGTGGCATTTCAAGTCGGCAAAGGAGAGAACAAAGAAGCGGGTCAACAGACTGGGATCAGCCAGCACCCGACCGCTGCACATATCGGCCAGGAGTTCCTTGCCCTCGTCGGCTAGCAGCTGCAGCTTGTCCAGGGCCTTGAACTCCTCAATTGTGTTCTTATTGTAGATAGTGCCGCTGGCGGAATGGCTGAACTTTGGCGGCTGCGATGACCTGGAATCCATCGAGATAGGAGTTTACTTTTGGCAGATAACTACTTCCTTTCCGAGCTCACCTGTTGTAGGCCGTGTAGTCCACTTCCAGTAGACACCCGCTGGCATTTCTATTCGAGTAGTGCCCCGTTATGGATCTCTTTGTGTCCGAGAGTCGATCGTGGTCCAGCTTAAGCTCCGCCAGTTTGTGCCAAAAAGTTGGCGACACAAACGACTCCCAGGGTGCAAACTGCAATATCATCTCTTGTTCCGAACCCATTCTATTTCTGGGGCGTTGTTTACGTTTGAACTGTCTGAAAATAATAAACAAAGCTCTCGATGGCGATACCCCAACAAAAACAAAAGCATTTATCGACAACTACAGTACAGCTTGTATAATAACGAATTCGTTTAAGCTGTAAAACCAAACATTAGCTTTGTTTTGTTTAAGAAAAGGTAATTCCAAAACTATATTTATGAGTTCCAATTATTATTTAAATAATTTATTATTTCTATATTAAGCAAAAACAATTACAATAATTTTCTTTTAGTTGTTTCTCATACAGAAACTTCACTGTACTAGTTTTAGCATCTAAAATGGTGGTTATTTCGCCACATAGAACTGCGGTCACACCAGCCCTCTGACGAAGATTGGGCAAAACAGAAAGAAAAAAAAGGGGAGAATGGATCTGCAGCAGCTGGAGGAAGAAGCGCGCCAGGCGGCGCTTAAGGACATACAGAACATGCTGCAGCGGCCGGGACAGCTGGAAAAGGTGGAGCAGTATCGCCACCGCATCGCCCGCAAGAAAGCCTCCGTGGAGGCGTTGCTGAAGACCGGAATGCAGAACCAGCTGGACGGCGTCCGAGTGGGTCTAAAGCAGCTGGAGACGTGCATGCAGGATGTGCGAGAGGTTCGACGACGGATGGAAGAGGTGGAGCGCCTGCTGCAGGGCGTGCCGGAGGTGTACGACGCCCTGGAGGTCGTGCGGGAGGAGAACACGAAGCACTCGCAGTACGCCACGGCCATGGAGAACCTGAAGCACATCTTTAACGTGGACGCCAGTGTCCAGAAGACAATGGCTCTGATCGAGGACGACAAGCTGCTCAATGCCCACCAGTGTCTGGCCGACCTGGAGAATTCGCGAGATGACTTGTTGTATGAGCTGCACAAGCAGCCGAAGCAGCATGCCTCCGATAAGATCACATTGAAGCGCCACTTTGAGAAGGTAGACACCGTGTCCCGGGAGCTGGAGAAGAAGCTACGCATCAATATCAGCCGGACGTTGAATATCCTACGCAAGAAGCCGACAATCATTGTCACCGCCCTGCGCATCATCGAGCGGGAGGAGAAGAACGACCAGTTCGCCCTGCAGCAGCAGAAGGTGACTGGGTTCCTGCCCCCGGGAAGGCCGAAAGCCTGGCGCCGCATGATCATGGATGTGCTGCAGCAGTCGGTGGTCACGCGCATTGAGGGCTCGAAGCTGGAAGAGCGGGCAGACAATAAGATGTGGCTAGTGCGCGACCTGGAGATTCTGCGCCAGATCATACTCGAGGACCTGCGCGTGGTCAAGTCGCTGTGCGTACCCTGCTTTCCTCCGCACTACGACATATTCGGGGAGTACGTAAAGTTCTATCACGACGGACTTTCCAGTTATGTGAGTTGGCTCGGCTGAGGTTACACGAATCATTTCTAAGTAAATTTCTCGTTTCAGCTGGACAACATTGTGCGCTCTGGGCTGGAGGGAAATGAGTACGTTTCCATGCTGGCTTGGGTCACGCATACATATCCAGGCGTGGAGCTGATGGCTCACCCTGATCTCAACGTGGATGTGCATCGATTAATCGGACCTCTCCTGCGGCCGGAGCACCTCAAGGCGCTGGAGGATGAATATCTGCAGAATATGCAGCGCAACTACCAGGAATGGATGACCAAGGCTGCGGAAACGGAGAAGCAGGAATGGTTCTCCGAGATGGTGCCCGATCAGGACGAGCACTACTACCACACGTCGGCACCGGTGATCATCTTCCAGATGATCGATCAGCATTTGCAGGTGACCAACACCATTCACCAGGAGCTGACGTTCAAGGCGCTCGTTATGAGCATCCAGCAAGTGGAGATCTTCGGCCAAACGTATCTAAAGAACGTGATCGAGCTGAAGGAACACCACTTCCGGAACCGCGATCAGATCAAGTACTTCACTCACTACATCATTACCATCGTGAACAACAGCCAGCAGATGGTGGAGCTGGCGCAGCAGATGAAGCAGCTGTACTGGCCCAAGTCGCGCACGGATCACTACGAGGACTTTGAGCGCCTGCTGGTCACTTTCCAGCGGATTCGGGCGCACGCCGCCAGCTACTTACTGGAGGAGGCTTTCCTGGACATGGAGTGTCACTTCAACGACCTCTTCACTGCCAAATGGCTGGCCAGTAACATTGCCGTGGACACTATCTGCGTGACCCTGGACGACTACTTTCAAGACTACAACCATCTGCGACCCAATAACTTCGAGATGGTGATCAACGAGGCCCAGAAGCTTCTCGCCAAGCGCTACATACGAGCGCTGTTGTCCAAGCGACTCTCAAAGCCGCGCACCGAGTGTGATGCTATCACCCGAAAGATCAAGGCCGAGGCAAAACGTTTTAAGCTATTCTTTGAAAAGATCGCCCCCAAGATCTCTTTGAGTGATTCGCCACTCGACCTAATCTCCATTCTGTCGGCTTTGCTCAGCTCGGACATTGAGTTGCTGGTCCTGGATCTGCACACACTACTGGGCAGCTATCCATCCTTAAACGAGGACCATTTGGTGCGTCTCTTCTACATCCGGAATGACGTAAAAGCAGCCGAGGTGCGCGAGAAGGTACAGGATGCCATGAAATCCAAGAAAGCCAGTATTGTCAGCATTGCCAAACAGGACTGTATCTTCAAGGAGATCGTGTTCAGCGATAAACTGTGGTAGACAGCGCTATTTAACCTTTCACCCCCATTCCGCATGTTTGTACGTGCAGTATCGTATCTACTCTTAAGCTGGGATTGTAAAATATATAAAGTGCTTTATCAATGATTAAATTATTGTATTTTAACCGATGAAATAGCGTTTTTAACTTTGAAATTAATGTTTTGAATGGGAAGACACACCAGGAACAATTTTTTATTTCAAGTGCTTAATACGTTAAGAATGTTGTGTAGAAGTTTTACATAGATCATATAAAATATGTCGAAGTTATGGGCAGTTAAACTGCATCGCCTTAAACTCATGGCCTTTAAAGCGCTCTCCTGAAAATGGCATTTTGCAAATCGGTGTACACGATAACGCAAAATCTACTGGGCCGATGATCGATTTGAAATTTTTCACAAATATAGTTCAACTAATTCTACAGGTAGAGTACCTGTACCTGGGGAGAGAAGGCCCATTTTTTAATTTTTTATTTTATTGTATTTTTTTATTAACAATTTATGTATTTTTTTAGTTGAAAACCGGACTTTTGACTTCAAAATTTGATTAAAAAATAAGGAAAATCAGATAGCTTTAAAACTGAGGGACTAGTTTATGAAGTTATAATACCCTGCAATGGTATAATAAAAGCGCTTACAGAGTACCGACATGTATTCTTTAACTAATGCATTTTACTTTTTTTTAAATCGGGTAACTTTCTGGGCAGTTAAGGCGTACACCGTAAATCAACTTTTTTTAAAGCGGCTCGGGAAGTTCTGTCTAATTCCTAAATCTGTTAATGTTTCTTAACAAAAAAATCTGAAAACATTTGTTGAAATGTTGTTTTAGTTTATGGCTTTTAAATTAATACGCTATTTTTATCCGTTTCGCCACAAAAATATTTCGAAAAGTGGTCAATTTTGATCCGAATTTGTAGCTGACAAATGTGAAAAAACTTTAAATTGTTTGAAAAATTCAATTAGTGTTTTTCATATTTTACTGTGATTATTTATTGCTGTTCATAAATTGTTATTTCTATTTTAAACAATTTGTAAATAGCGTAAATAGATGACTTTATTATGTTAGTGTAATTTAAGGGCCAACAGCTGATCGATCAATTAGTAAGTTTTTTTCATACAGAAGCACATACAAATGAAAAACGAACTAAAACAACAGTAACTTCCAAATAATATAGCAAAACATTTTATTTTCAAGTAAAAAATAAAAAAAAAAAATGAAAATAAATATTGTTGAGGAATTTTTGGTGTAAAAAGTTAATAGATTATCTATAAATTATTGATGACAGGAAATGCCAATGATAATTTCATCAGTAATTTTGTATGAAAATTAAAGTTTTTATTCACGTTTTAACTTTGAAGAAGTTAGGATCTTGATCTGACACTAATTTACTGAATACCGGTAAGGAACGTGAAATCAACAATGATTAGTTTAATTTAAATTTAATTAATAATTGAAACAGTAAAAAAATGGCTGAATTTCTAAATCTAAAACTTATTCAAAGCTATATAATATAATATATATTTATACATGTCCACAAAAAAGCTGAAGGAGCTGTTCTGTCGGTGAAAGTATAGCCCTTGTGGGCGAAATCGCGGTGTTAGCAGCACTGGCTAGACGAGAACATATGTCGTCAGATTCCACTCCGCCCGCATCGCATATATATTCGCTACGGATCGCTCCCACGTGTCAGTTGTGTTTAATCCGCGCCCCGAGATGAGCTTCAAATCCCAACCGAGCGGCTTCGCCACTAAGTCCATCCACTCGGGCCAGAGTCCCGAGCAGTGGAAGAGTGCCTCGGTGATCCCGCCGATCTCCTTGAGCACCACCTTCAAGCAGGATGCTCCGGGCGAGCACCGCGGCTATGAGTACTCCCGCAGCGGCAACCCCACCCGAAATGTGCTGGAGACCTGCTTCGCGGCGCTGGACAATGCCAAGTACGGATTAACCTTCTCCTCGGGACTGGGAGCCACCACCGCTGTGCTGACCATGCTGTCCAGCGGCGATCACATCATCATGGGCGATGATGTGTATGGAGGAACCAACCGTCTGATCCGACAGGTTGCCACTCGCTTGGGAATCTCGGCCACCTTCGTGGACCCCACTAAGTTGGATGTCCTCAAGGCTTCCATTAAGCCGGAAACTAAGTTGGTGTGGATCGAGTCGCCCACAAACCCTCTGATAAAGGTGGCAGACATCGAGGCGATCGCTAAACTGGTCCATGGCATCCGAGAGGACCTGATCCTGGCTGTGGACAACACCTTCCTGACCTCCTACTTCCAGCGGCCTCTGGAGTTGGGAGCCGATCTCGTCTGCTACTCGATGACCAAGTACATGAACGGACACACGGACGTTGTGATGGGCGGCATCACCATGAACTCCGAGAAGCTATACACGAGCCTGAAGTTCCTGCAGAACGCGGTCGGCATTGTGCCCTCTCCTTTCGATTGCTACCAGGTGAATAGGAGTCTGAAGACCCTGTCGCTGCGCATGGAGCAGCACCAGAAGAATGCCTTGAAGGTCGCCAAGTACCTGGATAGCCACCAGTTCGTGGAAAAGGTTCTTCATCCTGCCTTGCCCTCGCATCCCCAGCACCAGATCGCTCTGAAGCAGACTTACGGCTACAGCGGCGTCTTCTCCTTCTACATCAAGGGTGAGCTGAAGCACTCGACAGCGTTCCTGAAGGCCCTGAAGGTGTTCACCCTGGCGGAGAGTCTGGGCGGATACGAGAGTCTCGCTGAGCTGCCATCCGTGATGACACACGCTTCTGTGCCCGCTGAGGATAGGAAAACGCTGGGAATCACCGACGGTCTTGTCCGCCTCTCGGTAGGACTCGAGGATGCTGAAGATTTGATCAAGGATCTCGAGCAGGCTCTCGATGCTGCCGCCAAGGCCTAAATTTCATAACATTTATATGTATTGTTAGATCGCTAGATCATGGATTTGTATATTTTACCCACCAAATAAAACTGCATTGTCTCAAAAACTATATTTTTAGGATTCTTATAGGCAGTTAGAGCAGGGTTTGGCAGCAAATGTAAAACGGGAAGCCACTAGAATCACTTTCAATCACAGATTGAACATGAAAGCATGTAAACGTTTTGTTATTATAAACCAGAGTTTATAAATATCACACGTTCCCTAATTTCATATAATTTTTTTTGCTTTTGGGGGCTTGTTTTTTCTTTAAAAATGTCCAGCTAGCAGATAAATTATAAATATTATAACCAACTGTTTTTACGGAAGACAACTAATATTTTCACTTGTGTAATTGCTATACAGAAATACAGCTGTTTTTAATTTGCCGCCGTTCAACTTTTAAAACATATTTTTATGTAGTCATCATTCGCTTTATTTAAACTAAATTAAACATTTAATAACGTAATTAAACGATAACTTTGCCGCACCATATTTCGAAATAAACCCTATATAAATGGCGTAAGAAGTGGCCTCCTTGTGACCCCCCAGCTACAGCCTCGAAAATAACGAAATCGGCTATTGTCATGTGGAGATTATCATAAACAATGAATCAGCAGAATTTATTTTCGCCCTATCACTAATAATTCTAGTATTAGCGATAGAAGTAAAGCATATCTCTCAAACGTATGTTCCGATTTCTACAATCAAAAATGTTTCGATTTGATCAACTTTTTAATACCGTTTCCTTTTATTTCTTGGTGAGATTGCTAATCATTTGCTGATCGTTTTATCTTATCAAAGCTTTTTTCTCCATATGGCACTTGATGGGCCAATAAACATTGCTGTGGATGACAGAATAACGAAAGAAAGCCTGAAATATCAAATGAAAATTGTGGGTTTTATTCAACGAATCCCGGTACTCGACTGACAGAATGTAATTGATTAAAAATTAAGCTTTAACATTATATGTACGCTACTACCAGAACCATACCATACTACTACTGTGAAGTGTGTGTGTGTGTGTGTGTGTGCATAGGATTAGATGTACAACAAGAGCCATATATCGTTATAATAAGCAACTGCGGCTTTCCAACATTCATAATTTTGCCTTTTATGTAATATATATATATATCTGTATATATAATATTCCTTAAAAAAATGCATTCAAATTGCTTAAAATAATCCAAATAGTTCATGTGCAATGCCTGTCCTTAGTACTTGTAACGATAGATGGCGACACCGGCCACGCCAATCAATATGGAACCCATCAGATAACCCAGCAGCTTCAGCTGAAAAGTCTTGAATTATTAAAAAATTTTAATTCAGACAAAGAATTAGTCGGGCTTTGTTACCTTGGAATTGTCTACAAGGGGCTGCTTTTGTCTGGTGGCAGTCTTTTGTTCCATTTTCTTGGCCTGACCGAGCATCTTCTGGTACATTTCTTTTTCGTTGTGTTCCTCGCGGCGAGCCTTGATGAAAAGTCTCGCCAAATCCGACTGAACAGCCCTGTTCTCGGGCTCGAGAGTGGCCACCTTTTGCAACAGCTTGATGGCGCCCTGCGTGTCTGCCTTGCCCTCCAATATCTGGAGCGTGAAGAGAATGATTGTATTGAACTGAAGTGATTGATAAACAAGAGACTTACCCTGCCCTTGCGGTAGAGGGCCTTGGAATTGTTCGGCTGGCAGCGCAGGACATGCTCCACTGACGTCAGGGCTGCGTCGTAGGCGGAGATTTTGATTTGGGTCATGGCCAGGTTATTATACACAATCAATCGATCCTCCAGCAGAGTTTGCATGTCGCTGTTTGAAAACTAATCCGGGGAATCAAGGTGAAGCTCAACACGACTGTTAAGTACTCACCGGAAGATCTTCCTTTAGGAGTTCGGCATCCGGATCCCCGTCCCTTGTATCCAGATAGTCCAATGCCCGCCTGTACAGATGAATGGCGGTATTGAACTCCAAGCGCTTGTAGAAGAAGTTGGCTCGTTCTTTCTTGCGGGTTCTAAAAAGACAATTTGTTTATCAATTAAATCTCGGCCATATGGCAGGAGATAAGTCTGCTCTCACCCATATTTGCGCAATAATTCGAAGCTCTTCAGATCCGCAAAGTCTTCGTATTTGCTCTCTAAAAGCTCTATTTCGTAGGTAAGCTGCAAAATGTGGCTTCATTTAAGAAACTTCTTCAAAGGTTTTTAGGCGAAACTTACATTCGAATCGGGTGGCACAACGAATTCAGACTCCCCTTCCTTTTTCAGGCCAATAGAACCATAGCCGAAGCGCGGATCCACGCTGACCTGGCTCACCTCGCCAACCAGCATCATGGGCAGCACCATGTCCAGGCCCTGGACTACCTCAAAGTCCCCAATGTGGCATTGAAACCCCTTTTCCTCCTCCACCACCTTCCCATTGTCCAGTTTGCCGGCGAAGTTGATGGTCACCAAAAAGCCGCGACTCGGCTGATCGGCTCCCTTTGGGGCCTTCTTGATAATGCGCTTTATCAGCTGCTTGTTGCCCAGTATATCACATTCATCCTCGGTCTCCACTGCGACCTCCGAATCCTCAGTTGTCGCCTTTTCCTCGCCAAGGTCCGTCGATGGGATTGCGCCATCTCCGGTAGCGGCTTCCGCCGCCACCTTTCGGATGTCCTTGGTGTCCTCGGCATTGGTCAGGTCCTCGAAGGAGCTGCTGCTAGACTTCTCCGTATCCATTTTTACCTGCGGATCACGGAAAGCGAGAGGTGGTGGGCGAGAAAGTGTGTAAGTCGCTGGAACTATGAACAAAGGGCAAAGGCAAATTGAGGTGAATGAACGGGCTCTTTGGGATCGCTCGCCCCACGCGGAACCTCAACTTACGGTAGTAAATGATTCTGGTCCTGTCTTTTATTAACAAAAGAGCTCTGTTTCCAAAAACAACATGCGTAAATGTTGCAGGGAAACGAAAAAAAATTATTTTACGTTTGCCTTTGGCATTTCACTGCCTGCTAGAGGTGGGCCGCTTCGGCCGATCAGATTGTCACTGTCACTGTGACTGGCAAATATCGTTTGAGGTCTTGAAAAATCATAATTAAATATTTAACTTCTTTAACAAACTTTAAAAGGCAGTTAAAACGAGGTTTTAATTCGAGGATGTTTAATTTTGTATTATTTTTTAGATTTGACTTATTTGAGCTTTTTTTAATGATTTTAATTACTTACTATCGATAACATAGTACCGATAAAAAGGGCAGCAGTTAGTGTGGCCATGCGTGCAAATAAAACTGAAATTGAATTCAATTCAAATTTCACAGCTTCATTTTCTTTTCAACGGTTGTCCCGGGCGGTTGATCGATGTGGCGATCCGCATTTCCGTCGCGATTCGAGATCGAGTTGGCGAGATAAAACCACGAGTGCAAAAAGAACCCCGCAACAGCAGCAGCAACCACGATGTAAACAAAGAGATGACATTTAATATTAGCTGTGCACACACGCGGACATAAAATACAGACGCGAATCGAAACGAGACGGGCTCCGGCACGGGCACGGCACTGTTTGTGCACAAAGTGAAATCAGCTGGACAACAAGTGGATTTTGCAATTGCCTTGGCTTGGCTTATTTTGTTTTGTGCCACTTGTGGTTGTTGTAGCTGCCGTTTTCTGTGAAATTAACACCCTTTCTATTAGCAGTGATGGGAGGTACATATCTCTTGGTTGTACCCAGACTGCAGGCTTAGGTACTGTTTATGAACACCATTTCGGGTAATTGACCCACGCCCCTTTTCTTCAGATTTTCTGTGGTGTTGTAATGGGTTTATGATACTCTTAAATCGATTTAAACTAGTAACTTTCTGTAATGTTAGATTTTATCTGAAAACTGTTTTAAATCTGATCTTTTCTTAGGTAGTTATGAAGCTTTTAGCAACAATTATAAAAATAGATTTTATGGTAGAAAGTAAAAACAAAACATACAAAAGAGAATTTATAGTAAATATAACAGCTTACAGACTTTTTGCCAGATAAAATAGTCCTCTCTTTTTTAATCTATTCAATTCTAAATAATTATTATATTACAAAGTTTTGCATCGATTCATCTCATAATTAATATATTATGTTTTTATAATTTCTTTCAATTCGATTGAGTTCTTCGTAATGCCAAAGTCGTAAAAAGAAAACCGACTTCCTAGTTGACTTGAACTTGATGCGCTTCAACAAACATATCGAGAGTGTGTATGTGAATGTTTATAATTCGAGCGATGCACCCGAGTAACTCCATGACACAATTGATGCATCCCGGTCGGAATTTCCTCGATTAGGCCTTTTCGCTTTTACCCAGGTTTTCATTTATTTTCCTTTTTGCAATGCGCAATATCTGTTTTTCGCAACCTGTTTTCTTTCGCTTGCAGTTCGGCGCTGGCTTTTCCTTTACGTAACCCGCCGCGACGGCGCTGGCCGAGCACGAGCCAAATCCGAAGTGAAGTGTAAATAAATAAATAGCCACCGCGAAACCCAGTTTTGTGGTTTTCACTTCTTGGCCACTTCAGTCCAGGCATTAAGCCGGTACGGCGGTACCACGATTTCATTATCGCACAACACTTCCCCCACGGAATAAACAATCGCGCTTACTTTTTGAGGAAACGTAAAATGTTAATCCGCAGTTCGTTGGCCAAGTGAACCCATCACTTTGTGCATATCCAAGTTGGATTTAGTGGAAATAATACCCGATTTTGAATTCTAATCAACGCCACCGTGCCTCTTGATTTCAGTGAAATAGTCAAATATCCAAAGTGAACTCAACAATAAAACAAACAAATAAACAATTATGGGCAAACAGTGGTCGGCGTCGGTCATGACAAGTGGTGTGTGGCTTTTGTCCGGAGTTTTACTACTAAGTTTTACGGAGACAAGGGCCTATGGGTTTGGACGCTGCCCGAATTATCCATCGATGCCAAAGTTCAACATGAGCAGGGTGAGTAATCTAACCGGAAGTGCAAGCTTTTAACTTTAAGTAAGTTAAGAATATCAAATGTTAAAACCCTTTTAAAAATATTATGAATCTTGGAGTTGCTTTTTACATTCATAGATCGAAGGTTAAAATCTGTGTCTAGTTTTCCTACCAGTTCTAAAACTATGAGTACCTGAGTATAGGTCAATTCAAAGTTCAATTGCCTTGTAAAAAGTGCATTAAAGCAATCAGAATTAATTATTTTTAAACCTGTTTTTACAAAGGTTAAAAGTTCTTCAGCAAATCACAGAAAGCATGGAAATAAACAGAATATACCAAATAAAACTAGGCTGAATAGAGCACTCTAGTGATCCTTAAAATTTCCTATAAACCTCATTCAATCAACCACACCTATCTCTACATTTTACAACATTAATATGCGGTGTTAATTCCGCAGTGTCATCGGTTATTCGCCATCAACCCTCAAATCGTGTCACATCTCAGATTAATTAGCACAAGGCGGCGGAGAAGACCTTTCTTCATTTTATTTCGTGGATTGTGCATAAGATGAACTTGAACCAATTTAAGGCCACCAATCCGAGATCCGCTGTGTAAAATGCAAAACCTGTTTTACAGAAGGAGACGAGGCACAAAAGCTTTATGGCCTGTCCAATGGTAAACAAACCACTTAGTTTATAAAGAAGTAAATCAACCAGTACCAAAGTCGAGAGACATGGGCATGCCAAGGACAACCAAAGTGAACCACAGTCGAGCATCCCTAACAGGGACTGTGCACATTGCATTTCTTTAAACAATTCATTGGTGATTTAGTAAATCAAATAAAGTATATTCTGGCATACTTTTAACTAGGAAATAGGAAGTAAAACTTAAGTCTTCTTCTACTTAAACTTCCCTTGAACTATAAACAGAAATTATGACTGGGAATTTAGTTATTGAAGGAAATATAAACTAATTCTGTATTATATTATTTAGAAAAAGTTTTCATTGATTACAAATGCTTATTATTTAATTTTTAGTTTCTACAAAAATGATTTACAACTTATAGCAAGAACGTCTGCTTGTGAAAAAAAATACTTTTCGTAAATTTCTTTTTTAACTAAAACCAGTTTCAAAGACTTTCTGTATTTCTAAGAATTTTGTAATGTGGATTTCATTGTGGCATTTAATGGTTTGAGTCATGCCAGCTATGTTGTTAATTTAGAGACTGTGGCCATAGACTAGAAAATTGGCTCTATCAATTTAGCAGCTTAAATTAAATTGATTGAGCCTTGATTTGCATAAATGATAATGCACCATAATCGTAGCCGCTGCCGTATATGTGACTCCAATTATGTGGCCGGTCTCCGCTTCCAAGTGGCACACCAACCAATTGAGCTGCTGACAGGCGTGAATTAGCCACTTGTCATCGTCGCCCACTGTTGACCCGGGGCAAAGACCTCGGCTCGTCGGTTAAATGCCAGCTACTGGTCATTAAATCTGCTGCGGCGCCCTGCGACTTTGAACTGCATTAAGATGAGAGAGCAGCGTCTGCCAAAAGTGCGGCAGCGGCAGCTCTTCTCAATGGGCCAGCGGCCAAAAACGAGTTTCCAAAAAATGTTTATGTTTTACGCATTGTTTAGGTTGTTGTATTAGTAACCCACTTTGGTATTTCTTGGCCGAGAGAAACGCAGCTGGGCGACATTGCCTTTGCCAAGTCTGAGTTCTTAGTCTTCTGCCTCGGATCCATATGCCGGATGCATGATAAAAGTGCCTGAGATAACAATGGAACTGTGGTGTCAATAACAAGGCAATGTATTGATGATAACTGCATTGCAAATAGAGAACACATGTGGGGATGGGGGACACATATGGATTTTAACTTTATTAAAAGGAAATTCTATACAGCAGAATTAACACAAGTTTTCTAGAGTTACATATATATTAGATTATGTGCATTTTGCAGATATTTATACATCTGCTCTCTGTCCTAACCAATTAATAACTAACATTCCTAGCTTGTTGTAAAGTCCTAACAGATTTGAACCAGAAATTAAAGAAGTTGTGATCTGCTAAACCTAATTTATTTGCTAAATAATACTCATGAGTACTTCTTTTATTTAATCTTATTCTGTTGCAGGTGCTTGGCCATTGGTATGAAGTGGAGCGTTCGTTTTACCTGCCGGAAATCGCCTCCGGCTGCACTACCTTCCAGTTCCAGCCGTACAATAAAGCAGAACAGTCCAAGTTTGCCAATTTTAAGCTGGCAGTTGCCATCAAGAACATCAATCGCATGTAAGTGGCAACCATAAACCATCCTCATCCGCACAAGAAACTCATCTGTTTTGATCCCCTTTAGAACTGGTAATCCAAATGTGAACATTGGCTATGCCACACCTGAAAATAGTCGATCCTCCATTATGGATTTCAAGGTAAAAGTTTGCTTTAATATTATAATGAAATCATTTTTTAATTATAATATATTTTCCCCAGTTTACCACCCGTTTTCCGGATGTGATTGCCCGGCTTCTGCCGGGCTCTGGCAAGTACCAGGTGCTCTACACGGACTACGAGAACTTTGCCATTTTGTGGTCCTGCGGCAGCATCGGCTCCCTGGGTCACTCCGATCAGATCTGGATACTGGGACGCGATCGGGACTTTGAGGTGGACATCCGCTCCAAGGTTTACGATGTGCTGAAGCGACTCTCCCTAGATCCGGAAAGGCTGATCATCAGCAAAAACAAGAACTGCCCCGAGGCGCTGTGAGAAGCGATGCATCGGCATCGGCATTGGCATCCCCCCATCTACATATATTTATATTTAAGTTCATTCGGTTAAGGAACAAAATCCCATTGGATGCCTAATCATTTAGGCTGCTGTGATATCGAGGAGAGGAGTGTGTGAGTGCTGAGAGAGAGGAATATGCAAATACAGAAACAAATAAGATTAACTCGATCGGGGAATTTCTGTATCTTCTGGACGCTTGAGTTTAATTAGCGCTGGCGTCCTAATTAGTTGGCAATAAACAGAATTTCCCAGTCACTCTAAGTCAGTCGAGATTGGCGAACGGATCGATAAGGTTCTGAACTGGCGAGGATGTCTCGATTGTGGATCTTGGTGTGTGCAACTTTGTTCCTGGCCCTCTGGCAAATGGCCGTGGCAAGAGGAGGTGGCGGTGGCGGCGGAGGTGGCCATGGCGGAGGCGGTCATGCTGGAGGATTTGGAGGAGGAGCTCGCGGTGGGGGCTTTGGAGGGGCACGAGGTGGAGGATTTGGTGGAAGAGGTGGCTTTGGAGGCAGAGGTCCTGGCTTTGGAGGCAGAGGTCCCGGCTTTGGAGGACGCGGGCCAAGAGGTGGAGGTTACTGGGGAGGAGGGCGTCCCTATTACGGCTATAGAGGCTATGGCGGTTATGGCGGATTTGCTGCTGGATATGCTGGCTATGCCGGAGTTGTGCCCGTGCCCGTACCCTATCCTGCCACCTACAACCGCTGCTACTACGGCGACTATTACTACAATTACTACAATTATTACTACTGCTGATATCTCTGTTACGATTATGGATGGTTTATTTATACAAATTACATTCAACACGTTTTGGTTTTTGTTTGTTTTGCAGTTACAAAGATTATGTAAAGTTACCCCAGAAAGTTCGGGCTGTAGACAGTTCTCTAAATATTCCATATCTCATATATATTCCTTATTGTTTTGATGGTCTCCGGTGTGGGGCTCCGATGGCAGTGCTTAGGCCTAGTCAGAAATGAATCCCATTAAAATGCAATCTACATATGCGCATCTATATGTTAATAAACTTAAACTACGGACTAGATATGAGTACACGAGACGTTGTTGATGCGTTCGTTGTTGTGGCAGACTAATCGATTGCTGACCGACAGATCAGAGGGCAGAGAGTAGAGTATTCAAAACGAATGTTTTTTGGGGTGTGGAAGCATCCGATTCCGATGAGAGACTTAGTTTGGAAGCGTTTCCCTAAAGATATGGAGTGGTCTTTAAACTAACTGAATCACAACATCCCTCTGATCTCGCCTATTGCTGCGGTAATTCAAATCAATATGCATATAGGTTTAGTATAAAAATGTGCGAAATTACACTGAAATAAGTGTCGGAGACAAAGCTTCATAATGTGGGATAATGGGTTACATTTTTCCCCCCTCAGATGGCTCAGCCTTCTCCATTCACTCAGTGTGTTTGCGTGTGTGTATATGTATATGTATATGGTTCTATTGATTGCCCGGAAGACAGCGGACGAACGTTGTGTGATGCACGGATTCGTTTCGTTTTCCCCTCTCGTGAGCGCTCCTCTAGAGCATCGCCTTGCACTCGCTCTCGGCGATGCTGTGCTGGATGCAATGGTTTATCTCAGCGAAGCCCGGCCGCTCGCTCGGCTTGCGGTTCCAGCAGCGACGCATTAGGGCGTAGACGGAGAGCGGCGTGTTGTCCGGACAGCCGAGGACGTTGCCCTCCTTGATGTACTTGATAACCTCCTCGTGGGTCAGGCCGAAGTAGGGCTGCAGGGCGAAGGAGAAGATCTCCCACAGGCAGATGCCGTAGGCCCACACATCCGACTCCAGCGAGAACTTGTTGTACAGTATGCTCTCCAGTGGCATCCAGCGAATCGGTATGAAGTCGTTCTCGTCGCCTTTATAGTAATCCTGCAGATAGATCTTGTGAGAAAGCCCAAAGTCGGCTATCTTCACTGCCATGTGCTCGTTGATCAGGCAATTCCTCGTGGCCAAGTCCCGGTGAACGAACTTGCGTTCCGAAAGGTACAGCATGCCTGCCGCTATGTTGGCGGCCATCTGGAGCAGGTGCAGCTCGTTGAGCTGCAGGCGATCGCGGTTCGGCGCCTGGTGGGTCGCAAACGGAGAGCAGGCGCGCAGGAACTCGCTGAGATCCCCGGGCGCCATGTACTCGAACAGCAGGCACATGGGCCGGCCCAAGGCGCACACGCCCAGCAGCTTGACGATGTTCGGATGATCGAACTCAGCCAGCAAGCAAGCCTCGCGCTCAAAATCCATCTGCATCTGATCGCTGGCATCGTCCTTGAGCATTTTCACGGCCACCAGCAGGTCCTCCTGGCCGGGCACTAGCCCGGGAGCTCTGGCTTGGAAGACCCGACCAAAGGCACCTTGTCCCAGGGATCGCACATATACAATTTCGCCGCGTGGATACTCCAGCTTCTCGAGACGCGCATTTTGCTTGGTGCCCTTTGCCTCCTCCTTTGTGATTGTGGTGAGGGCCACGCAGTTGCTGTGCACTGTGGCCGTGCTGCGAATGGTGCCCCACTTGCCCAGAGTGTTGGTGTTCGCATTGCCGCCCAGGGTCTCCCGACTGGTGTTTAAATTAGTGCCGCACTCTCCTATGCCCCGCATAGAGATGCTGCACTCGTTGGTGGCTCCCGCTCCCGCCGGCTGGGAGTAGTCCTTGTGCTTGGACAGCTTGTAGACGAGCAGGATCATCAGGTGCAGAAGGACAATGGCCACAAAACCAATGCCAGCTAGCAGGAAGATCATCGAGGGCGTAAAGAACTTCTCCATTTTGATGGGAGTGTTGAGATCGCCGGCATTGGGGTCTACATAGTCCGCTAAAAGATTAACCAAATATGGATTAAAGTGGAATAAATGATAAATAATCGATTAACCTACGGCATAAAGGTATGTCACAGTGCTGCCAGCGCACTGATTCGTCCACCGTGTAGCACCAGGGATGCGGCTCCTCGCCACCCGCATTGCGGCAGTAGTTCTCACCCTCCAGAAGCTGATGGAAGACCAGAGGCGGTTGAATGTGCTTGTGCGGGTATTGAGTATCCCAGCGCTGGCAGGGAATGCCCGACTTGGTCATATTCGCTGTGCCCATGTAGAAACGTCCATTACCATTGCGGCAGTCGTCTTAAAAGGGAAACAAATATGGATCTCGGACTGGGTAAGTGTTTAGTTGTACTCACAGCTCACTTCCGACTCCTTAAGCTCGGTCAGGCCGATGTAGGAGCAATTGGGCCGTCGCATGGAGGCGTTGTAGTGCGGCAGGGCGGAGCAATTGGGCAGCCGGAAGTGGCCGCGGCTCTTGATGAATATGTTACGCTCCTTCTTTTCCTCGATGAGCACCCAGTCGTTGTAGCAGAACTGCAGATGCGTGGCCTGGCAGTCTTCGAAGCAGAGGGGAGCTTTCACAGCCCGCCCACCAGGACCCTCCAAATGGCAGTTGGGAAAAGCGTAGGCGCACAGCATTTTCTGTGGGATTAAATGTTAACCTTTGGAATTCATAGGAACAGGCTAGGCCTAACTCACCTCGGCAGCTTCGCGACACAGGCCCGAAAGATCAGATATCAGCTCATCCCACAGCGCAGTGGTCACCTGCTCGTTCTTCCAGCCGCCCGTGGGATCCTCCAAGCTGTACCACACCTGGCCGGTGATGTACTGCTTGCACACCTTACCATTATACGGAGCACAGTAGCCGCTCTCCTCGCGCTGCTGTTGCTGCTGCTCCCGTTCCCGCTCGTGATGCCGCTGGTGGTGACGCCGGGTGACGGGCTCCTCAATGGCGTTTAGCGAGCTCGCGTGCGTGGCGCTGGTAAACAAGAGCACGCACAGCAATATGGCAGGCCAAGCGCCTGCCTTCCTGCCACCCACTGTCCCCTCAGGCACCCCTAACCACTGCCCGGCCGCCATGGCTGCTGGTGTTTTCTGTATATGCCTTGTTTTTTCTCAACCAACTCTACAGGGAAATCTCACAAGCATCCACAGAATCACTCATTTCACAGACGAAAATTAAACTATGCTCTCCGCCCGCATTTAACCGATTTTTTAGCTAAAATGTTAACCAAATTTAGTCGGGGAAATTTGTGTTTATTTGCGCGCTCGCTGCTCAACGACGACGCCTTTTCACCGAATACCACACACAGTTTGACGACGAACGGGAGGCTTTAGCCACCCATATTTATCCCTTAGGGGTGGTTTCCTGGCAAACACAAGAACAGGGTTGTTAAATGCGCGGCAAATGCCGAACGTCCTTTATTTTGATTGGGAACTATGAAGCCGAAATGTTTACTGTTATTACTTCTCCGCCTTCTGCATCTTTTCCTCTTTCTTCAACTGTTTCTCCCTCATTTTTTCCTCCTTCTTACGTTTCTTTAAGGCCTTGGGATCTTCGTGTTCATCAAACTCCTGTGGTTCCTGTTTTGGCTCCTCTTCATCGGGAATTTGTTCGAGCCCCTAAAAAGAAATGGCTCTGTACACCGAAGGCGGAAATAGGAGGGGAAACTACAGGAAAAACTCTAAAAAGACGCCCAATTGAACTATCACTTTCGCACTAAACGCATCGTTTATTCACTTTTGCCCTTAAGCTTAAAGAAAAACTTGACTTAATTCAAACTAGTTCTTTTTCTCATCCGGTATGGCATCGAGACCCTGCAAGGAAATCAGAATCGTTTTTTATAGAGGAGATGGGTTCTAAAGCTTTCAGGATGAACATGCATTTTTGACAAATAAAACGAGAAGTGTTAGAAACCGAATAAAACCAAAACTAATGAGAAATACAGTTTAGTGATAGATACAAAGCGAGGCTAAAAATAAAATAGTTTTCATGAATGAAGGTTAGAAGAAAAAATGAATATTAATGATCGTGAAATCACATTAAAATTGCCTAAAAACTCGTAAACGTCATAAGGTCTATATATATATATGACAAAGGAACTTGTTATCATTTATTAAAAATATATATTATTTCGTACTGCAGCAATATTCCACGCCCTTTTGAAATTTAAAACTTGATTTGAATTTTTTTCTTTTTACTGTTGCCCTTGCTGACCGACTAATATCTGATAATTATATAATACTTACATTTATTTACTTTAATGAACTTTATTATTTTTATTCTAATCTTCTTTTTAACTTTAAGTCTCAACTTTGTATAATCAGGCTTTGTGCTTGAATAATTTTTAAGCTGTTAGGTATTTTGCAGTGTTGAAAAATGTCGACTAATAAAGATGGACTGTTTGAATATTATTAAATTCGATGAATTATCGAAGTTGCCTTATCGCAATTGTTGTTGTTATTAATCTGTTTATTAATTTGACGTCTTTTAAGTTTAGTTTAGGGTTCGGATAGTGAAATCTTGCATATTATGGTCGAAAAGAATTGGCTATAGTCCCGTTCGTACCGAGGATCATCGTTTTCCTCCCTGACCCTATGATTTAAGTATTAAATTTAAAAATAAACATATGTTTTCCTTAAAAATGAGATTAAATTAAAAAAAAATTCGGAAGCTATTGCAAAATTTAAAGTATTAAAAATATATAAGCAATAATATATGGGTTATTGTATTCAATGTGAATGAATAATTTTGGAGATGACTGTATGACAACACAACCATAAACCGTGCAACAAGAAAACAAAATCGTGTTGGCCAACTGTTGTTGAAAGTTGGCCAAAAGATTAAACTATAAAAGCATATCACTTACGTTCATCAAATAGGGATTGTTGGTCAGTCGGAAATCGCGCTGATACATCACTCGGCTGAAGCGCTCGTCCATGTTGCGACGGAAGGCCTGTGGAGCATACGGAAAATATCAGAAACCGCGTAGAAATCTATCCGGCATCCAGGCACACTCCTGGCGACAAGTGCGAGGCGTAATTATGTTAAACAAAATCCGTTTAGTGCACAACCAACAGCGATTATATAAGAACTTCAGGCTGCTCGGCCAGAGGGCGACCATCAAACTCACATTGCCAATCGTGACCTTCTGCAGGCCGTACATGGCGTATATGGGCACCGACAGGAGGGTGGTGATGATCACGGCGCCAGGTAGGATTTCGAACCACATCTTGACGGGAAAATAAGTTTTGTTATGATTTTTTCAACAAGACACCCAGACAGTGTGACCGCGTCTCGACCGTTTCAAATATCCCACGAAAAGGTGACGTTTCAGATGCCGATATCTAGTGCATCAATATGTTATCGGTCACTAGAGATGGCAATGTAACGAGACTCCTGTCGTGAACCATAGACATTTTATAATAGTAAGATGCGTAACGAGCATACAATCGTTTTGCTACTTTTTGGTGGTGCACAAAATCGTATGGCATTACAAATCTTATATATAAAATGTCTGCGCGAACTGTTCACTTATAAACTGTGACTAGAACCTTGTCAGAACAACTTTGCGTACATTAGAAAAGTTTTTTACACAAAATAAAATGATTTAGAAGTAAGATATTTATAAAGCTCTATTTAATGCAAGTTCTCTATTTCTACCCTTTGATACTTTATAATGGTTTCATATGTTTAGAATGCTTGAATTTGAAAACAACTTTATAAAAGTACAACTTTTCTTTTCAACCCAAAATTTTTTTAACAGTCGCTGTATAGTTTTTTATTTTTAATGTTTTCCTAATATTAATTTATTAAAAAACCATTGCAATAGCTATCTAGCATCTGCTCATCTCTGCTGCAGTGTCAGATATTTATGCAAACCACTAACGGCCACACTGAATACCCCTTATAGCGAGCAGAAAAGAATTTGCAAAGTGTTCTGAGCGGAGCAACAACAACGAGAGCCACAAATCAGCGGAGAACAGGAGCATGAGTATGGCCACAAGCGGTATTGTCGAGTCATTTCCCACGGGCGCACTGGTGCCCAAGGCCGAGACGGGGGTGCTGAACTTCCTGCAAAAGTATCCGGACTACGATGGCCGCGACGTCACCATAGCCATCTTCGACTCCGGCGTGGATCCTCGGGCAACGGGACTGGAGGTGAGTTGGCATTTTTTCGCAGCAGCGAAAAGCGGACGGCGGCTAATTGTTTTTCTGCTCGGATGCAGACGCTCTGCGATGGCAAGACGGTGAAGGTAATCGAGCGCTACGACTGCTCCGGTTGCGGCGACGTCGACATGAAGAAGAAGGTGACGCCGGACGAGAAAGGCAACATTAAGGGACTTTCCGGCAACACGCTCAAACTGAGTCAAGAGTTGCTGTCCCTAAACACGGATCCCGACAAGACTGTGCGCGTGGGCCTAAAGAGCTTCAGTGATCTGGTGCCCAGTAAGGTGAGGAACAATATCGTTGCCCAGGCCAAGCTGAAGAGCTGGGACAAGCCGCATAAAACCGCCACAGCGAACGTCAATCGCAAGATTGTCGAATTTGAGTCACAAAACCCAGGTGAGCCAACCATTCAGTGTTGTACCTTTGCAACTGGCTAATAGAGGAATTTCCCCACCAGGAGAAGCCTCCAAGCTGCCCTGGGACAAGAAGATCGTAAAAGAGAACCTAGACTTTGAGCTGGAGATGCTCAACAGCTATGAGAAGATGTACGCCGACATTAAGACTTCCTACGACTGCGTCCTCTTTCCCACGGCCAACGGCTGGCTGACAATCATCGATACCACGGAGAAGGGCGATCTGGAGCAGGCCCTGCGCATCGGCGAGTACTCGCTCACGCACGAAACCCGCAATGTGGACGACTTCTTGTCCATATCCGTGAACGTGCACGACGAGGGCAATGTGCTTGAGGTGGTGGGCATGTGCTCGCCCCACGGTACCCACGTTGCCTCCATTGCCAGTGGTAATCACAGCTCACGGGACGTGGACGGCGTTGCTCCCAATGCCAAGATCGTATCGATGACTATCGGAGATGGGCGTTTGGGCTCCATGGAGACTGGTACGGCCTTGGTGCGGGCCATGACCAAGGTGATGGAGCTGTGCCGGGATGGCAGGCCCATCGACGTGATCAACATGAGCTATGGCGAGCACGCCAACTGGTCGAATTCCGGGTAAGCAAGCCATGGTCTTGGTTACAGCTAATCCCAGCGTTGTGGCTGTCTTTTAGGGGCTCGGGTGAAGTGCGTCGCAGACGAAAGAAGATGGGTGCGTCGAGGTAAATGGCAGATATAAGACATCCGAAACGAAAACGAAAACGAAAACTCTCCACACACCAATCCTCTTGTCTCCGACACACTCCAGCCGCCATCCAATCTCCAGCTAACACATCACTTCATGCTGACGACGACAGAGTTGCTTAAACTGTACCTCTAATGACTCCTTATCTCTATCTCTAATCTCTATCTCTATCTCTAATGCAGCCGGATTGGGGAGCTGATGAACGAGGTAGTCAACAAATACGGCGTCGTTTGGGTAGCGTCGGCCGGTAACCACGGCCCTGCTCTCTGCACCGTGGGCACTCCGCCGGACATCAGTCAGCCCAGTTTGATCGGTGTGGGCGCCTATGTGTCGCCCCAAATGATGGAGGCCGAGTATGCGATGCGAGAGAAGCTGCCCGGCAATGTCTACACCTGGACATCGCGGGATCCCTGCATAGACGGCGGCCAGGCTGTGACTGTGTGTGCTCCGGGCGGAGCCATTGCATCCGTTCCCCAGTTCACCATGACCAAGTCTCAGCTGATGAATGGCACAAGCATGGCCGCCCCCCATGTGGCAGGCGCCGTGGCGCTGCTCATTTCTGGACTGAAGCAGCAGAAAATCGAGTATTCGCCTTACAGTATTAAGCGAGCGCTCGGCGTCACAGCCACCAAGTTGGGCTACGTGGATCCCTTTGCCCAGGGCCACGGACTGTTGAATGTGGAGAAGGCCTTCGATCACCTGACGGAGCACAAGCAGTCCAAGGACAATATGTTGAGGTGACAGCGATTCAAATTCAAACTTCAGAGACTAAACGAAACTAACGAATCTCATTGTGTACCTCCTTAGGTTCTCAGTACGCGTGGGCAACAACCAGGCCAAGGGCATTCATTTGAGACAGGGCGTCCAGCGGAAGTTTGTGGATTACAACGTGAACATTGAGCCGGTCTTCTTGAACGACAAGGAGGCGGGTATGTAGAGAAACTTTGTATCAAGCCCGAGGCCGGCACTCAGCATTTTCAATTCCTTCGCCACAGACCCCAAGGACAAATTTAACTTCAATGTGCGCCTGAATCTGATAGCCTCGCAGACCTGGGTGCAGTGTGGAGCCTTCCTGGATTTGAGCTACGGCACCCGTTCCATTGCGGTGCGCGTGGATCCCACTGGCCTGCAGCCGGGCGTGCATAGCGCAGTGTAAGGAGCTCCAAAGGCCTTAATTATTTTCACTTAACTGGTTTTCTTTTAAATCCCACCTAGGATTCAGGCGTTCGATACGGACTGCGTGCAGAAGGGATCTCTATTCGATATTCCCATTACTGTGGTCCAGCCCCATGTCCTGGAGTCGGATCAGAACACTCCCGTCTTTGAGCCCGCCTCCAAGACCGTGGAGTTCCAGCCAAACACCATCCAGAGGGACTTTATTCTTGTGCCAGAGCGTGCCACATGGGCGGGTGAGTAGACTACTCCACGAGATAGCTCGGAATTGAAATAAATGTTATTTTGTACAGAGCTGCGCATGCGTGTCACCGATCCCAATCGCGGAAAGGACATTGGCAAGTTCTTCTTGCACACGAACCAGCTGCTGCCCAAGCAGTCCTGCCTTAAGCTGGAGACCATGAAGATTGTGCCTGTCGGTTCGGAGCACGAGTCCACTACTGTTTTTAAGGTTAAGGTAAGGTTGAACTGCCTTACATCCTGATCCTTTTAAACAGCAAGCTTCTTGTTGTTCGCAGGGTGGCAAGATTCTGGAGCTGTGCATTGCCAAGTACTGGTCCAACTTCGGGCAGAGCCACCTGAAGTATAGCCTTGTATTCCGCGGCCTGGAAGCCCACAATCCCAATGCCTGTAAGTGGCCTGAATAACTTGTTGCGTTCCCTTCAACTTGACAACGAAACTGATTCGATCTCTTGCAGATGTCATGCATGCTGGCAGTGGCATTCACAGGCTGGAGATCGAGGCCCTGGTATCGGAGGATTTGCAGCCGCAGCTGCAGTTAAAGAACGCCGCTGTGGTGCTGAAGCCCACCGAGGCCAAGATCTCGCCTCTGAGTGCCACCAGGGACGTGATTCCAGACGGACGCCAGGTGTACCAGAACCTATTGGTTTACAACCTAAACGTGGCCAAGCCGGCCGAGGTGTCTCTGTATGCACCGATCTTTACCGACTTGCTCTACGAGTCGGAGTTCGAGTCGCAGATGTGGATGCTGCACGATGCGAACAAGGCCCTTGTGGCCACCGGCGACGCCCGATCCCACAGCTTCTACACGAAGCTCGATAAGGGAGACTACACCGTGCGCCTGCAGGTGCGGCACGAGAAGCGCGACCTGCTGGAGAAGATCTCGGAGGCCAATATGGTGGCCTGCTACAAGCTGGCCAATGTTCTCACGCTTGACTTCCACGAGAACTACAATCAGTGCATCGTGGGCGGTCGCAAGTTTGTCTCGGCTCCAATGCGAGGCGCCACCCGTGTGCTGTACATCGCCCCCATTGCCCAGGAGCGGCTCACAAAGGCCAATTTGCCTGCCCAGTGCTCCTGTTTGAGCGGAAACCTTATCTTCCCCCAGGACGAGGCTGGTCGCCGTGTGGCCCTGCATCCCTTCCACTATATCCTAAATCCCGCTGAGAAGAAGACGCACACGAATGGCGCCAGCAACGGTTCTCCTCCGGCCGGCTCCAGTGCAGCAGCAGCTGCCGCTGTCACTGCCAATGGCGCTAAACCGAAGGCCCCGCCCCAGGCGGCCACATCTGTGGCTAATCCAGCGGCAGGCGATGGCATCACAGTCCAGAATGATGCCCCGGTGGAGAGCGGTGCCTGCCCTGCTTCTCCCAAAAAGGGGAAGGCCAACGCCGACGACTATGCCGAGAGCTTGCGCGACTTCCAGTGCTCGCATATCGTCAAATGCGGTGAGTTAGCATGAAATCAAGAAATGTTATGCCTGTAAATGTGTATGCGAGCCACCTTACACCTTTGTTTCCATTTGTAGAACCCGATATGGCCGAGAAGATATACAACGAGGTGATTGGCGCACATCCCAAGCACCTGCAGGCACACCTGCTGCTCATTCAAAACATTGAGACCTCGCAGCTGAAATCTCAGCTGCCGCTGACTTTTGCCAATGCCCAAAAATCGTCGTCTGAGGAGGTGGGAGAGGGTTCCGATAAGCAGAAGGAGGAGCAAAAGAAGATACGCGGCGCCCTCGAGCGCATTGTCAAGCTGGCCGAAAAGGTGATCCAGGAGACCGATGCTGAGGCATTGCTCTCCTACTACGGCCTCAAGAACGACACTCGGCCCGATGCGGCCAAGATTAAGACGTAAGTAAAGGGTTTTGGTTAAAAAGTTGTAAACCTAACACTAAGGATTTTTCGTATTAGCAACATGGACAAGCAAAAGAATAATCTCATCGAGGCCCTCAGCAAGAAGGGCATTGCCTTGGCCAAGCTGGCAGTGTTAGATGATAACGTAAAGGATCGGGTGGCCGACATCAACGAACTGTACACGGAGGTTATCAAGTTCGTGGACGCCACCGACTCCAAGGCCATTCAGTTCGCACTTTGGCATGCCTATGCCCATGCCCATTACGGCCGCATGTACAAGTGCGTGGTCAAGCTGATCGAGGAAAAGCGCGCCCGCGAGCACTTCGAGGAGCTGGCCGCCATCAATACTGCCTTGGGTCACGAGCACATCCGGGCGGTCATCAATCGCATGATGATTACCTCTTTCCCCAGCAGCTTCCGTCTATTCTAGACATTAGCCGTTCAACAGTAGCCACAATACTAATTATGCACGCTTCAATGCGATCATTGTTTTTTTATATATACCGTACTCAATATGTAAATGAATAAAAGATATTAATTGAAATTACTCCGATATGGGCTCTCAGAAAGGAATAACTAAGGGAAAATAAAGGGATTCATTAAAAATTACAATTATATAACTAAATTAGTATTAATCAAAATCATAAGCACATACAAATTAATCAAAAAATAAGCTAGTATAAATATATTTTGCGTGTTTTATTAGGAATAAATATGAAATGCTAAAATAACGGGTAATTTGAACTCCCAGTGTGACCAGTGGGCGATCGGCATATTAAATTTCGATTACGAACAATCGATAGACTAAATCCGATGCCTTGAGGAGTGTTGCCAACTATCGGTTGTTGTTTATAGCTGGATGGGCCAACCAAAAAAGCCGGGCCAACTAAAAAATTAAAAAAAAAAAAAAATAGCAAGATAAATAGCCGTTTTTAAAACGTAGCAAAACCAATATTTTTATTAAAACATTAATATTTATAAAATGTGCTCTATATATATGACTTCCTCTGAACTATGGTACTATGGACTGAAATATTATTAATCTTGTAAAATGAAATAAAAACCAAACACTTTTGCAATGGGAAAACCCTTATTTTTTTCTATATATAATAAGTTTATTATTATTTTTGACATATTACATATTATAATTTGAATTTCCAGGCGACTTATTTGTTATGGTATTTATAGTGGTATTTTTAAAATATTAAATAGTATTTTGTAGTATATTCTTGAAACCGAATTGGTATTTTTCGTTTGGTCCGGCGCGGTCACGTTGAACACAGCCAAACGAGTAAAAATAAAAACAAAATACAATGCAGACGCACAGGCGAGAGTAAAATGGGTAAGTTTGACAGAAAAAATGCGCTTGCGAGGCGGAAAAATGCCTAATTGGGCTACGCGATGAGTGAACTTGCCGGTGTTGATTGAAAAACCAGGGAAAACCTTGCTTAAAAATGGCTTTTCCTGCTACGTAGTTTTGTGCCGTTTTCCTGTGCAGTGCGTGCGCGTCTGTGTGAGTGTGTGTTGAGTGTATGTATTGGCCGATCGATTTTATTTTGCATATTCAAGGACAAGCGTAGTCCTGCGGGAAAGTACCGTTAATGCACCGACCGGGGCGGAGCCGGAAAATGCCAGGCGATATCTTGCATCCGGCATTGGTGACTCAAAATGCAAAACCCCGGGGCCACTATCAGCTCCGCAATCTCTGTTCCCGAGCCCCTACCCTGTGTCAACTCTGAAGCGGGGCGAAGAGGACAAACAATGGATGACAAATGCGGGTGCAGCAGCAGCAGAAGCAGCAGAAATAACAAAAACAACACCGAACAACGGTGTTCTGTGTCAATGTGCTCACGTACTCCTGCGTGCGCGCGTGTGTGTGTGTGTGTTTGTGTGGGACGGAAACTTTTAGGTATGCAGGAGATGTACACACATGTGTGTTGTGCCAGTGTGTGTGTGTCTGATTTTATTTTCTTAAAAATTTTGGAAAATAAAAAAGAACGAAGAACGAAAGAATCTCCGCGAGAGATGCCTGTCTGCCTGCGTTGGCGGATCGATCGTTAAAGAAGTTATTTATTGCCTAGGGTATTCCCCCTTTCCCACACTCCTAAGCCCATTCCCACATCCCACATCCCCAGCATTCTCTGCCAGACGCCAGAAAGAACATCAAAGATAAGGGCCCCGAGATTTGTTTTGTGCGGTCTCGCTTTTATATAGTATACTTAATGTGTTTATTTATATATATTCCTTGCTTGCAGAGTATCCACAAATTGATTTATACGAATTCCTCACGGAGTCCGAGCTGCAACAGTACTACAATGCCGTCAAGTGAGTGACCTAAAAAGCGGAAACAGCGCTCCCCCCGCCCGCCACCTTTCACTCTTTCACTCTTTTCTATTTTTCCACTTTTCCCCCACGCAGAAACGAATTGAAAATAACAAACGCGGCACAGTTCAAGTATGCGGCGGACGAGGATTTGCGCTTCATCGGGCTGTCGCGGCCGGAAATCCGGCGGCTGCGCAAGTTCTACGAGAAGCACTTCCCCCACAGCTACCTCAGCAAGATCAAGCGTCTGCTGCAGGCGCCCGGCACGATGGTGAAGCGGGAGGAGGCCCCCGGTAGCGGGACTCAAGTGGCCAACGATGGCAGTGGTGCCGGTGGTGCGGGCACATCGCTGGCCGCCAAGAACGGGGCCAGTTCGCCGGGCAAGGTGCCCAACAACAAGCACATCATTCCGGCGGACTCGATCAGCGTCAACAAGCAGCTGGGCACCGGCGAGTTTGGCATTGTCCAGCAGGGCGTCTGGACCAATGGCAGCGAGAGGGTGAGTCCGCAGAGAGTTTTCTCTCACGAAACTCTCAACTAATCGCAGATCGCATCTCTTTCGGCAGATCCAAGTGGCTATCAAGTGCCTGTGCCGGGAGCGCATGCAGTCGAATCCCATGGAGTTCCTCAAGGAGGCGGCCATTATGCATTCCATCGAGCACGAGAACATCGTGCGACTGTACGGCGTCGTCCTGGCCACTGACTCGCTCATGCTGGTCACCGAGCTGGCCCACCTGCGCTCGCTGCTCGAGTGCCTCAAGGACTCCGGGCTGCGCGTCAGTTTCCTCACCATACCCACTCTCTGTGAGTTCGCCCTGCAGATCTGCAATGGCATGCGGTATCTGGAACAGAAGCGCCTGATCCACCGGGACTTGGCAGCACGGAATATCCTCGTGTTCAGCAAGGACAAGGTCAAGATCTCCGACTTTGGCCTGTCGCGAGCCCTGGGCGTGGGCAAGGACTACTACAAGACCAACTTCAATGTGAACCTAAAGCTGCCGATAGCGTGGTGTGCGCCCGAGTGCATCAACTACTTGCGCTTCACCAATGCCTCCGATGTGTGGGCCTACGGCGTTTGCCTGTGGGAGATGTTCTCCTACGGCTTCCAGCCCTGGGCTGCGCTCACCGGCCTCCAGATACTCGAGGCCATCGATTCGCCCAACTACCAGCGGCTGGAGCAGCCCGACTGCTGTCCCAGCGAGTACTACACGCTGATGATGAAGTGCTGGCAGGACGATGCCGCCAAGCGGCCGCGTTTCGGCGAGATCTATGACCAGCTGCCGGACATGAAGCCGGAACAGCTCAAGGCGGTGGTTAATTGTGCGGAGCCCAAGAAGGACCACCTGCTGTATCGCCAGGGTGACATTATCAGCGTCCTGGACCGCAACACTGGCACGCCCTTCTGGAAAGGAGTGCTCAGCACGGGCAAGACGGGATACTTCAACCCCTCCAACACGGTGGCCTTCCTCGAAGGCCTGCCGAGTTCCAGCCGGGACTCGTTTAGCCGGGCGAGCGACCATCGAAGCAGCAAGCGCAAGCTGCGCACAGAGATGATATCGAAGCCGCAAAATGACTTTAAGCACACCGGCCACGTGGGCATAGACGGCGCCACCTTTGGCGACATCGCCTTCCTCGGCAGCTCGCAGAATGTAAGAGTATTCAATCCCGAGAGGTTTCCCTTCTAATCGGTCATCTACCTCCCTTTCCCTTAGTACAATCACGTGCCCAAGCAGATAGTGACGCCCTACAAACCCTCTGAAGACATTGAGCAGACGCCACTCCTGCTCCCCCCGACACCCACGAGTCCGGACTCGCTGCAAACGGCCAGTGGCTACTTCCCGGAGGGTGTCAGCAGTGGAGGCGGCGGCGCCATGGGTACCTCCATGAACCCCACCTTCATTCCATCCGCCGAGCACACGCCGAAGCTAATAGCCACCAACGGTCAGAGCTCCTTCGATTTCGCCACCGGGGGCTCCACCAATCCGTTCTTCCTCAACCGGGGAGAGGACGAGCAGCTGGAGTTTGCCCTGCACAACAATAACTACGGAGGGGGGGATGGCAAGAGCATGCACTCGAGCGAGGCAGGGTGGCGTCCAACGTCCTCTCGGAGTGTTGCGGATGATCCGCACGAGTACCACGAGATATCGGACGACGAGATGGCGGCCGACAAGCTGGACTTTGGGCCGTCTCTGCTGGACGAGATTAACTCGATGTTCGGGTCGATTAGTGGAGCCTCGGGTAGCCAACCGAAGTCGCCGGGATTCGACCATGTAAACAGCAAGAACGAATTTGCGGAAATGTCGGCCAAGCTGGGACAGAAGAGCGGCGATACCAATGGCAACAGCAAGCACGGCCATGGACTGTTGCCGACGCTGTCGAAGAAGAAAACCTCGGGCACGGTGAAGCCCATTTCGGTTAAGGATGAGAAGATTCTCAATCATGCCATCGAGATTGCCAATGAGATAAGCGCGAGGTGAGCTAGTGCCTTCGGTCAAAGACATTTTATAGTAGTAAGATGCGTAACGAGCATAGAATCGCCACGACAATCGCTCCCTCTCCGCTATATAAAATGTCTTTGCTTCGGTTTTATATATAGAATTTGGCTGACTCTGATTTCTCACACGTTTTTAGGTCGATGATTGACCTGGTCTCTGACCAGGCTCCCGCCATCCACAGTCCCAAGCGCAAGTTTAGCTTCAGGTTTCCGCATTTGAGTAACAGCAGCAGCGGAGGCGATAAGGCGGGGGCAATGGGAGGCAGCGGTGCCAGCGGATCGGGCCACACACCCACCCACGGCAACGCCTCGCCCTTTTCCAAGAAGAAGAACTTTACGGAGGAGCTGCAGAGCATTCCGGACATACAGGTGAGCAGCAGGTCGAGTGGGTGGTAGATCAACTTAGTTTCCCCGTAGCGCTAGGTTATCGATTCTTGCTCCTGACAGATTCTAATCCTCGAGTTTTGTCTACACTTTGCTCTTTCTCCTACTCGTTCGTTCGTCCATCGTTGCCCTTCATTTCCCCCCGTTTTGTGTTTGCTTTTGCGTTTGGCCCTTTGTTTTTCGTTTGTTTTTGGGTTCTTTTCTCGTTTTCCACCTCCATCCGATCTATTGATCCGCCATGAGCAGCGTTTCCGCTCGCTGAGCGAGATCAAGAACAGCACGGATCTGCGCGTGCCCATTTTCGACAAGGAGAGCTCTGACTTTCTGTTCCAAAAATCTCGAGAGATCCTCAGCAGGCCGCTGAACCTGGAACGGGAGCGGGCAGCTGAAGAAGAGGAGCAGCAGCAGCAGCAGCAGCGGCAGCAGCCGCAGAAGAGCATCGACGACAACATCATGGACATTGAGAACACCCTAAAGGCGCTTAATCTTGACTTTATGCACACGTACACGGAGCTGGATAAGAGCGACTCGAACGACACGATCCTCAACGACCAGCTGCCGCAGCTGGTCAGCCTGGATGATGGCATAAGCAGTGCCACGGGCAGCCTCAAGTCTGCTGTCTACAGCTATAGCAACGGAGTCCAGACCATGTTTGATTTCAATGCGGCCACCAGTCACCTGGACAAGCACCTGCAGTACATGCACAACCAGGCCCAGTTGAGCGCCGCCGCTCCTGCGGATCCCAAGCCCATGGAGGACAAGCGCTCTAGTACCCCCGACACGGGATTCGCCTCACGGGATACTAACATCTCGCTCTCGCGCCGCAGCAGCCAAAAGTCAAGCTACAGTCCCCAGGAAAGCTTCCATTTCCCCCTCAAGGGCGAGGCCCTGTTCAGCGCCCCGCCCGTGGTCATGACTGGCGGCTATACCAGCCTCAAGGATGAGTTGGCGTACGAGAGATTCGGAAACGGGGCCACCAAGCAGATGCTGGCCAGCGCTTCGCCCATCAAGTCGGGACTGAATGCCAGCAGCAGCTCGGTTTACATGGGATCCAAGGGATACCGCCAACGCTCGACCTCCTTCAACGAGAGCTTTCATCCCATCTCGCCGGTTCTGTCGGAGCCGCAGCGAGAGCGTGGTGTGATCCAGCGGCAAGTAAGGCTAGAGCATCAGGCGCCCCTGCCCCGCCGCTCTGCCTCCTACAAGCCTCGTTCCATTCGAGCGCGAACTCTGCGGCGACTGAGCTACAATCCCATGACGCTGGACTCGAGCTCGTCCAGCGGCGAGGAACCAGTCAAGCCCAGTCTGGCACGCTCCGAGTGCGATATTCGAGCCAGAGTGGCGGCCGGCTCGAATGCCTCGTTGGGCAGGCGGCGCCGAGCAGGATTGAACCGCCAGGTGCAGTCCGCCTGCCACGACGAGCGCGAGGCCATCATTTCACCTCGCCAAATCTACGGCTCCAACTCAAGCATCAAGTCAGCGCCGCACTACAATATCGGAGGACAGCGGCGCAGCTTCCACCGCGGAGGAGGTGGCATGCCGGGCGGCGGCTACGAGCAGTTCCAGTATGACGAGCGCATCTACGACTTCGGAGGCCGCGGTCCGGGCAACAACTACAACGTGGCGCACGCCAGTTATCTGAGCTCCAGTCAGAAGCCGAGCTACATCTTGAACGGCGCCGAAATGCCCGGTTCCGGATCGGGCTCCTCCTCTGCAGCCTCGTCGGCTGTACAGCAGGCCACCTACAGGCCGGGAGCTGGCACAGCTTTACAGCGGCCCATGAGTGGTGGAGCCGCCTTGCATGAGTTCGACATCAGTCGGCTGACGGGAAAGAGTCCCACGTCCACCAATTTTGTGGGCAGTTCGCCCGAGGAGCTTAAGCAGCGACAGCTTTCCATGGGCTCCCTGCTGACTCCCACTGGTAAAATAGCAAAGCCACAGCGACCCACGGAATTCCACTGGCCGGAGAAGATACACGCCTCGGCGGTGAAGCAGCATGAGATGCACTGGCGGCAGATGCAGCACCAGCAGCAGCCCCAGCACCATCAGCAACAGCTAACCACAGCCGTGATTATCAGTGCTGGTGCGGGTGGAGGAGCGGTGGCAGCCAGAAGATCCAGCGATAGCTCCTCCTCGTCCACCACCGAGAGTGGGGATGAGTTTCAGTTCCGGCGCGAGTTCGTAGCACCGAGAATACCGCCCAGTCCGGCTCCATAACTAAGGAAAATGCTGAAATACGTTCTCAATTTACTGTTCGGCAATGTGATGTCCGATTAGAGGATGATCGGAAGGCAGGACGACCCTAAGAGTGTGGCGGAAAGATTGGAATTGGACCCGAACTATCATGGTCAGGGAAGGACGCTTCACGACGTGAAGCTTTTGACGGAACTGTGTTTGTGCTAGCTAGTGTCTGTGTGTGTGTGTGAGAAAGGAAGAGAGAAGAAGAGGAGGAAAGAGGAGTCTGTTGGACGTCGAAGAGTAAATTGTAGAAGTATTTACAGCGAATAGATTATATATATTTTTTGGATTTGCATTTTTTGAAAGATGAGAGTGTGTGCCTTATAGGAAAAACACCGAAGACCTCTCAGAACAGATAATAATGATGTGCAGATGATCAGCTGCATAGCTTCCAAAGACCCATTGCATCATCTTCTCAATAGCTCATTATAACTCATCATATCATCAACTCTCTTTGATTAAAACAATAGGAATTGTTTTCTGTTTTTAATTCGATTAAATTTGACATTATAGGAAGTGTTAACGGTGACTGTTTAAACATGTCTGTCGATTTTATCGATATATCGAAACGCAATATCAATTTTAATCGAAACTTAAAACGGAAATATGTCTGAACTTTTATCTGCAACTCTCAAACAGGAAATACTCACATCCCTCAGTAGCCTACAAACCATAGACAACTAGAAATTCAAAAAGAAACTTAAAAAAAGAAAATATTAAAAAGATAACAAAGAGATAATGGCTTCCAGAAACGGAATAGAAAATGTTCAAGATTTTTTAATACAAAAATAAAAACCCAGAAGAGCTTGGAGCTTGTCGGAAACAGTATGTCAACACAAACACCACAAACTTTTTAGGGGGACTCCAACTAGACAGGGTATTTCCTATAGGCCATGGGCATGCCTCATGGCGTTAATTATAAGTCACACACAGACACGAAGAAACCAAAGATGTTCTAACAACAAGATGCTTAACGACAATACATTTCAATTTGCATATGAAAGCCATTTTTCTGTTAGCTCTAGAGCGCTCTCTCAGGCTTTGAAACAACATTTTTAAGGAGCCTGGAGCCAGCTCTAGAGGCTGCACGACTACGGCGTTACTCATCTTGTTATTATAGTGTTTTTGAAGAAACCACCAGAAGGACAGACAGAGACACAGACACACACACACCCACAACTGTTGACAATCCTCAGAACTTGTCCACACACATCAGAAGACAACATTCGTCGTCGGATCAAGAATCCAGTACATATGCAAATGGATTATCTGCCATATCCTGAGACGCTTGCATTTTTTATCGAAACCGAAGCTAGAGTAAAGCTAAAGCGAAATAAGAAACCAAACGAAACCGAAACCAAGATAAGCATTTAAGCTCTCACTTCAGCTAGAGTGTCGAACCGAACCCCAGAAAGTATCTGATAAGATTTGAGATTGAAGAGTCAAGTATTTGCCTACTAACCTAGAAAACCTTAAGCCTAAGACCTAAAAAATAAATTAAAAAAAACCAAAAACCTAAACCAAATGAAAGCTAAAACTAAAATAAACTTTAATCGAATTGCCGACGGCTGCAGAGTGCCGAAACATTTTTTGATAACCTCACTAAGAATATATATATTATACTATAAAGATATACTTATACTAAAAGTTTTTCGCATTCTATGCATTTATGGATAAACTCAAATTGAAATTATGATATACAGATTATATATATACACCTACTTAAATCTAAACCTAATTCTATGTATACAAGTATAAGCATTACGGAAAATGATATTCTAAACTATACGTTCGAAGCGTTTCAACCCAGAGAACATTAAAAAACTAAATGAAACCCAAAATTGACTCAAGTATTATACAAGAAACCAACCCTTAAAAACTAACGAACTAAAGGAACTAACATCCAAACTAAACTAAATTCAAACTAAGATAACAACACCTATTTGAAATCGAGGAAATCGAGAGGAGTTTGCATTCCAAGAACCAAAAAACAAACAAGTTAAAATTGGTAATCAAAAAACTAAGAAAATGTTGTGCATATTTAAAGGGATTTAATAAAGGAAAACTAATTCTAATTCAATGGTGGGGGCAAGGCTTTTGAACTCTACTGCTTTATATTTATTATCTGCCTCTGATTATTTTTTCTTATTAGTTTCGTTCTTTCCGTTTCACCATTTTCATTTTTTACAATTTCATTTCCCTTCACTTTATCCCTCCTCCGGCGCTCCGTTGCTCCGTTGCAGTCGCTGATAGGCAAGGAGGGACTGGAGGCCTACAACAGCCTAATCGAGCGCAAGGCCCTGCTGGACATTGGACCCAGTCCGGCGGCCACGCTGCTCCGCCACCTGGACACCGACGAGTTTGATCTGCAGAGCCTGCACCAGTCGCAGCGACCCATGACCTTACCCACGCGAGGTGCTGCCCAGAGGTTTCGCAAGGCGGAACTGGCGGCCACCTTGAGTCGCCACAACGACGAGAACTCCAATTCGCTGGAGGCCTGCGAAAGTCCCAGCTACATGACCCACGGCAGCTACAAGTTTCCGGAAACACAGCAGCAGGCGGAGCCACAGCCACTGCCTGAGCCGGAGTCCCCCAATCCCATTCCCCTGCCGCCGCGGGAGGGCAAGAAGCAGGTGAAGAACAGCACCAAGCGACATGTGCGCAAATATCCGCTGATTATACCGGCCAACGGCCTGCAGCGAACCCTTAGCAAGTTGGCGGATTTTGGAGAGGAGACGGAAAAGAGCATGGAGGCCGCTTCGTCATCCCAGCAGCCGCAACCAGGTCGTGCCATTGAGGTGGTGGCCGCAGTCCGGCCAAGCAGCATGCGACGCCCGTCGCGTCCATCGGATCGCGAGTACGCGAATATGCCGGCTGTGGGAAGTGAACCCTCGCACACCTACCAGAACCTAAGCAAGCTGGCGCCGGCAGATGCTGCCGGTCTTACGGACACCGCATCCCTGCAGTTCGAGTCCATTCTGGAAGCGGATTCCAGCAAAGACGGCATTCTACAATCTCCCGATGTGACCGATGGCTTCTACAATTTCTCCATTCAGAAGGAGCACTACAACAAGGCCAAGGATGTAGAGTTCGAGGCCACCCAAATTTCCGGTCTGTATGTGAACGACGATGAGCTGCGCAACCTTGATATGGAGAGCAGCCGCAAGACTGCCACTGCAGCGAGCAGTAGCAGTGCCTTGGAGCCAGAGGTTTCTGCGCATCAGGAGACGCAGCCTGTGGTCGAAGTTACGCCCGAGGAGGCCAGTCGTCGATTTTCCAGCGTTGACAATGAGCTGGCAGGCAACGCGTTGTTCAAAAAGGTACGCGCTTCCGTCAATCTGGCCATGAATCGCAACTCTATTGCGGACTCGAGCCCGAGCACCAGCCAAGCTGTCGGAGGCGGAGTTGCCGCGAAGCCACAAACAGAAGCCGAGTATTTTGCAGCCACAGCCGCTCGGCTGGCAGACTCGAACTCGGTGAGCTGCGAGGACCTGCTGGAGTTCTCCGACAAGAAGCCCAAGGGCTGCGAACGCGGCGTTGATTCCGATGAAGTGCGCATCATGGTGAAAGTGCTAGGAAAGGACGTAAGTTTTCTGCAATATAAAGAAAGAAAAATACAAATTACTAATTGAAAATTAAAAATTTATCCCTACAGAGCACCCCCAATCGCTGTCTGGGAGCCTTGGAGTTCATCAACTGGGATGTCCACAAATCCATCAAGCTCATCAAGCTGCAGAATCTGGTTTGCGAGGCGAATCTCAGTCTGGAAGCCTCGTTCCAGGCCCTGCAGCAGCATGAATGGGATCTGCACACGACGGCCCACAAACTGAATGGCCTTAAACTTTAAGAACACTTCTCCTAGCAGGGGTCGCTGCTCCTCCTGCTCTCCTCTTCGATCACCTTGTACTGTTTTAAACGACCGCCGTTGCCTTAACCTCATAACTATCGTTTCTAATTCGTGTAGGCTAAGCTTTTCGGATAGACCTAAGGACTCGTACGTAACTCGAACCTAACGTAATCACTGCTCGCCATTTATTGGCTTCCTTTATTCATATCGATCGGAATCTCAGCATGTACTTATTCACGCATGCTTGCCAGCATCAAAATACACATACTTATACACATTTATACAGATCTTTTTGAATAAATTATAAACTTTTTTATAAAAATAATAATGTCCTAAAGATTTTGTTTGTCTTGAAAGAGATTAAGTTTGTTATGGAACTGATTCTAGTTGAAAGAAAACTAAACTCTTAGGGGCTGTCCTAAGGGATGATGTTTCAAACATTAATATCCATTTATATTAATAAATAACCAATCAAATATAGATATAGATATTTTCTGCCAGCCTCCAGCTTGCCATTTGGTGCACTTTCATGTTTTAAACAAAGAACAAAATTGACAATATGTTTGATTTCTATATTTATTTATTTGTTAATTTTACGCTGCGACCTAAACATTGATTAAATTATTCAACGATATATTTATATTTGAAACTATATAATTTACACATATTGTACACAATGAAACTCACGGAAAGTTATTAACTCTAAACTAAAACTCGTAAACTCGAACGGACTAACGAACGAACTTGGAACGAACGAACACACAACGAAAGCGGATATAACATAACGCTGATTGCTGGAGGCTATTTCCGTCTTCTACTACTACTACGTGTCTTGTTCTCGCTCATGGATGTGGGCGCTGCCCGCGTCACTCGCTTGGGCGTGGACTGCAGCTGGCCGGCACTGAGGTTCATCTCAAGCGACATCCGCTTCCGGGTCATGACATGAGTGTTTATTCGCTGGCTGCGTGCAGAATTCCGTGTCGTTATCTTTGGAGTGCTCGTGCTGGCGCTGGTGAGACGGACTCGAGACGATTTATGCGTTTTGGCGAGGACTGGCTGCTTGGACGTCGTTGGTCTTGGTTCGGGCTCTTGTTCCGACTCGGATTCGGCTTCGGATGTGGTCTTTGAATCAATAACTATCGTGGGCGGCACCCTGTTCTCCTTAACGGATGATGTGCTCTCCGTGGGACTGTTGGCGTTCTTCTGTGTCGCCGTTCGCCGGGAACTCGTCTGGTCCAGGCGCTGGTGCTTTCGCAGCGGAGAATTGCGGGGCGAAGGAGCGGCCGAATCGCTCGACCGCAGGGAGCGAGAGTGCTGATCGGACGGCGTTCGCCTGAGCACCCTTTTCCGTCCGTTTCGGAGAGGCGTTTCCAGAGCCAAGACTTTCCGCTGATGTGAAATAAAGCAAACAAAACGAAAAAAATTGAATATAGAAATAAAACTCCCAAGACTAAACAAAGTGGGGAAGTGTGCGATAGTGGATGTCATTGACTTGTACAAAGCTTAAAGGAAACAACTCTTTGGTATTCAGTTTTGAAAACATTTGTTGATTTGTTAATGCGGATTGCAACTTTTCTCTTACAAACTAAATATAAAGGATGTGTCGTGTCATTTTAGTGCTGGTGCCTATGGTGCTCCTGCTGCAGTGCCTAGAGCTGTATGCGTAAGCGCCTGGTACTCACTTTGCTAGCGGAGTTGGCAGCGGGCTGGGCCTCTGCTGGGCCGCGCTTTCGGTTGCGTAGCGATCGCAGGCGAAGATGGCTGGCATTCGGCATTGTCCTATCACTTGGCGGCGAGGCAGCGGTGGGCGAGGCTTCGACCACCTCGGAATCGTTTGACTGTAGGGAAAAGTTGAAGAGTTAGCATGCATGCGCCAGTGTATCCTGGTTCTCTATCCTCTTACCCGATTCACTCTGGCTGGACTCGCGACAACTTCAATTTCCGAGTCCGATGACGTTTCATCGTTGCTTAGAGGCTGCTTCTCCGGGGTCTTGGATGCTCTGGCTTTCGCTTGCTCGAGACGTCGCTTTATCTGCGGCCGGCGTAGATTCCTCTTTGATGTCTCGGCCGCCTCGGTTGCTGCAACTTCCTCAGGTTCGGCTTCGTCTTCCGCGTCTAGGCCAAGTAGGATATCCGCCTCCGAACGGCTAATGGCCAAGGAGCGCCGCAAATAGCGGATTCCGATTGTATTATCTTTCCCAAAAGTAGTTATAATGGGCTCAGGAGCTGGCACTGCCTGTGGTGGAGCCTCTGCTTCTGCTTCTGGCGGTGGTGGAGGTGCAGTTGCTTCGCTTTGTGACGCGTCCGTAACAGCTGCCATAGATGGCTCTGTGGTGGATTCTTCGGGATTGGCCGCTGCACTTGTCTGTTCGGGCACTAAATTTACCGATGTCACTGTGACTGTTTCGCACTCCTCATCGCTGTCACCATCGTCCGGATTCCGGCGAGGCGGCGGATCAAAGCTGCCATTGACCATTAGCTTAAAGTTTTCAATATTCTTGATCATACGCGGATCGAGGTCACTCTGCAAAGTAAGGGAAATTGGGAAATAAGCACGAGGATACTTAAGCTAAGCTAAGCAGTAAAGATTGGGACTCACAGCTATCAGTTTGTCCGCCAGCTCAAGCATTTCAGCCTTGATAGCTGGCCCGTTAAACACGTTCACTGTCAGGGAGGTGAGCTCTTTCGCCAGGAGGCGGCACATGTCCTTACGCTCTGTGAAATAGTTTTGTATGTACTGCAGGAAGCTCAGCGCGATCTTGTTGTGGATATTTGTCTGCGGAGAGGTGCCCTCCTGCATCGTCATTTCGATAAAGAACTTGGTCAGGTGATCGGGCTGAACTGTGCAAAGGGGGGAGTCGAAGTTGCAGCTCATGATGGTCCACACGCAGGGCAGGAGGCAGGGCTGCAGCAGGGCCTGCTTCTTGTGGTGCAGCAGCTGCTCGAAGAACATGCCCAGCACTTGGCTGACGATGGCCTCGGTGGTCGGGTTGAAGTACCGCTTCAGCAACGTTTCCATAACGTCGGTGCGATCGTCCACGTGTCCGCGCAGCACCAGTCGGCAGAGCCCGCGAACTATGGCCAGACGGACGCCCTTGCTTTGCACTCGATCCACGAAGTGACTCAACACCATGAGGATGTCAGAGTTTTGGTCGCCGTTCTGCGACTGGGTGCCATCGTCGTCGTCAAAGACCTCCTGCATCGTGTAGAGCTGGCGGCGCTTACTCTTGTTTAACTGGCTGCCGCCGCCTCCGGCGCCGCTGCCGCCACAGGTTTGGTTCAGCTCATTAAAGTAGTCCAGGCCGTAGTGGTCGAGCAGCTCCATCAAGCAGCTGGCTGCCGTCTCGCACAGCCGTTGAATATTGTTGTTGCAGACCTGCTCCACCACCACCTCGAACATCTCCTTGCAGTACGTCTCGTAGAACAGGCAATAGGTGGTGCCGCACTTGATGGCCCACTCGAAGATGTCCACTTCGTTGGAGGCCAGGTGGCGGCAGATGAAGTCCTTGTACAGCTGACAGATGGCAGGCGTCAGCTTGTGGACGACCGGCGAAGCCACCATGTAGTACGAGATGTAGAGAGCCTTCAGTATGCGCTCCTGCTTGGAGAGCTTGGGCCGGGCGGGCATATCCAGCACGCCGCTCTTCTCGAGCAGCGGCCGTATCAGCTCTGTGTACTCCGCGGTGACGGCGGTCTTCGCATCAGTCATCGCCTGCGCCCGTATGTACTCCTTTTGGCGCACAAAGTTCTCCTCGTGCTCCTCCAGCTCCAGAATCCTGACCTTCAGCGCCGAGATTTTCATCTTCAGCGGCGTGTCCAAGTCGTCCAGCAACTTATTAATCAGGCTGCGGTCGTGAATCAATTCGTTCTGCTTGGTGTTCAGCTCGCACAGCTCGTAGATGATGTCGATGAAGTACTGCATCCGGTCGTTGAGGTCGGTTACCAGCTTCTCTGTGCACCGCACCAGCACGCACACAGTCTTGTGGTCTAGCAGGCAGTCCTTGAGCAAGCCGGTGATCAACAGTCGCAGATTGCCACGCCCGATCTCGTCCCCAAGGTCGTACGACTGCAGCATCTCCACCAGCGATAGCAGCATGTTCTGGAATTCGATCTGGGTGAACTTGTCCATGTCGGGCTTCTGGAACTGACAGAATCTGCAAGGAACGAGAAACGAGTTCGTTTAATGGTTGATTATTGAGGATGTGGATTGTCTCGCCGACTTACTTCTCCACATAGCTGCAAAAGACACTTAGTTCCGGCAATACCGGATCTGTCTCCTCCCCCTGTGTGTCCAGAAACTCGCTCAGGCACTGCCAATACAGGAGCAGCTCCACAGTCAATTTTTCGTGCGGTATACAGCGGTGTAGTTCGCAGTCGTCGCTCAGGGGCAGCAGCTCTGTTAGCTGATCAACGTCCGTTTTCTCGAAGATCACCCGCAGCATTTGCTTGGCGACGCGCCGGAAGCGCATCAGCTCCTCCTCGTTGGAGTCCAGCTTTAGGGCAGCCGTGAGGGCGATGTAGTTTTGCTGGTACGACTCGATCCAGGCCTTCAGCATGTAGTTAATCACGGTCTTGCGCACGGTGGCCGAGCTGTCGTTGAGTCCCTGCTCCAGCAGAGTCAGGCGCTGGGCCACCTTGTAGGAGCGGACCGGGTAGTTGCACATATTGACGTACGTGTGCCGGCGCACCTTCTCGTCGACGTCCCACAGGCGCTGCAGTATGTACGGCACGGTGATGTAGTTGCGTCCCATGCAAGTGATAATGCACTGACGCACGCTGGGCGACGGATCGGCGGAGAGGTGAAACTGGTAGGCAACCACCACGGGATCCTTGGGATTGTCTGGCATTTGCAGGCGCTGCATGGCCAGCACGGCCTGCTTACGCACGCTGGGCGACACATCCTTTACGCGATCCAACATCGTCTCCAGGATTTCGTCACACTGTGTGTCGTCCAAGGCGGCATTGGGCCCCAACTCCTTGAGGATGAGATTCACGAAGTAGCAGATGCGATATCGGATGTGCGGATTGCTGGAATATGTCTGTAAGTTAACAACAATTAAAAAAAAAGAGTTAAATTGTAATTCCAAGGGGCGGGGTAACAGGTACAGTAGACACTCACCGTGAGTAGCCAGTGGATGGTTTCGGCAAGCACTGGGTGAGTGCGCTGTGATTCAAAGCTGGTCACCAAAGTGGCGCAAAAGTTGAGGGCCATGTTAGCATTCTCATTGCTCTCCTCTGCCTCCAGGACCGCCTTTAGCACGTCAATGAACGTCGTCTGGAACGCTTGGTGGTTCATCTGCAAGGCAAAAGCAGAGATGTAGAACATTGAATTCGAGTCCTAGTTGATCAAGCGATCAAGCGCCGCTGCTAGAGGCGCCAGCGCCACCACATCCACTTACCTTCGTGTACAGTTGCTGCATCTCCTTTATGTAGTTTTTGTGGAGTGACGCCTTCCGCTCGGCCTGTCGCATTATCGCGTACATGGCCTCTGCCACAACTGAGATTCTGCATGGCTCAGATGAGCTGCTGGGTGCGGGCGCCACGCTCTGTTCCTCGTTCTCCTTCTCCCCATCATTCTTCTTGGGACGTCCTCGCCTCTTGGCGGAAGCTGGCGGGGGCTTGGGATTGGCCTTTTCCTTGGCGCTTGCCTTCGGCCTGGCCATGTCGTCGACGTTGTGTTTTAGGTGATCCCGATCGCTAGATCAGCGGGCGCGGTATTCGTGCTGTGTTTATCCAGAAATTCGACTATTTTCGAATTGCGGAGAGAGTGTGTGAAGCGATGGCGAAACAAACAAGCGTCGCGTTATTGCGCATTCCTCTTTCCACCCCTGTTCGCTTGTTAAATTCAAACTAGCGATGCGACGCGCCTGGCATATTTAGTGCATTTCCAGCGATAATTGTGCTATCGGGGCGATCGATAACGTCAGCTATCGAGTTTAGTTTTGAAATTAACGGATCTTTTTGCATTTAAAATGCTTGCGTTTTCGGAAATATTCATGCGAATAAAAGGTTTAATAATTTCCATTAACTGATTTCTATATAAATGTATACTTTTCTATTTATCTAGCATATTCTGTACTGTATATTTTTATATTCAATAGGAATCTTAGGGGTGGTTTTTGAATACAACGAGAACGATAGGTTCGGCATTCCTAATAACAGAGATTTCCGAATTTTCTTTCGGAGTGCCAGGTAAATATTGAAAAACTGGAAACTGTGTACACATCCTACATTTCCCCCTGATAAGAGCCAAAAGGATTTTCCTGACCAGAAAAGAGATGCACAATCAGTTTGTGAACACATGGATGTAATGCATGAACAGCATTTCTGGGATTGTTAGGATCTTAAATGGGATTCAATATGTTTTGAGTCAGTGTCGTGTACTAACATGCGACATTATAATTTTTTAAGTCATTTATGTCTTTTTTATTGAATTAGACATTCATTAAATGTACATATTAAAATTTTTTGACCATAATAAATAATTTTGATGATCATTTATTTTCTCTTTTAGATGTTCTTCCTGATCTAAATTAATTTTACAAGTACAAATAGGTAAATATATATTGTTTATTGTGAGTTATTTCTGCCTTAGCTTTCTGAAAATATTAATATTCAATATTTCAAAAACCCGTTTTCTTCCATTTTTATTTTGCAGTTTTTGTCACATGATAGGCTTTTTTCTTTTTTAACAAGTCGTGTTCATACAAGTCAAATCTAAAAAATAGTCAAGTTCGGATCGTCCACAAAAAATATGTCCCGAATTTCGAAGCGCGTTTATGAGCCCCGCACTGCCTATCCGGATCGCACCAAATCCGAGGAGAAGTCGGTCACGGAGCTGAATGTGGTAATCAAGAAGCTGGACACGGCGCTTTTGCTGCTCAGCTCGATGGAGGAGTGCGTCCTGATCACCGTCTTTACCAATATAACGGACTTTGCTCGCCGACAGGATTCTAATGTCCTGCAATTGAGGGAACACCGCCTGCTGGAATTGCTCCTGGAGAAGGAGCTGTTTATCAGCTGGAACAACACGATGATCCGCCGATTCGCCTTGTATCTGCTCACGGCTCTGCTGGACAACGTGGACATGTCCACCTTTGAGCCGGCGCAGGCGAATCAGATCTTGGAACTGGCTCGCACGTACTACCTAGGGGAAACCGACGACTTCTGCATCGAGTATCTGACATACATACTGAACGTGTGCCTGAAGGATCCGCAGATGGCGCACAGCATTGTCGATGAAACGGAGTTCCTGGAAAAGTTCAAGCAGGTGTTCATCGATTCCGAGAATCCGGACACGGTGTTGCACTCCATTGAGGCTCTGCATCAGATGCTGCAGGCCCAGAGCGCCGACCAGATGCTGCAGTTCACCACGCAGCCTGACTTTCCGGTGGATCGCATCATCTGCGAGGTGACCAACGAGTACCAGGAGATCCGCAAGGCGGCCCTCAAGGCACTAAAGACTCTCCTGTCGGACACGGGAGAGGACAGCGTCTTTGAGCCCCCGTATCGCTGCTTCACGGTGCTGGAGCAGCTGGTTAAGGCCTTCTGCGACAATCCCCAGGGACCCGATGCAGTCGATATAATCGAGGTTCTGGCCACTGCCCTGCGTTCCGAGAAGATGACGAAGCTGTTCTTCGAAGAGAACCTCTTCGACCTGGTTGTGGAGGAGCTGAAGGCGCAAATGGACCAGTTGCCGCTGCAGATGCGCTGCACCATCATCTCTATCTTTGCGGAGACGGCTCAGTACGAGCAGTTCTTGCCGCGCATGCACAAGGCGGAAATCACGGACATGTTCCTCAATTGCCTCATGGAGAACAAGCCGGCACCGGCCGCCTATGTGATCCAGGGTCTGTGCCGCCTCTCCCAGTACCCGGAGGCGCTGCGTCGCATCGTCGCCGAGTATAATGAGGGTGCAATTCGAAAGCTTTTGTCCATTCTGCTGTCCCTGGAAGTGGCCATCAAGACCCGCGAACAGGCGGCCGAGCTTCTATCTCGCCTACTGGTGGCCGCCTTCCGCGACACGTCCACCCAGCTGCGGGATCAGGACATACCCGCCGTCCTTACCGCTGTTTTTGCCCAGGGGCTGCCAGCTCTCTCCATTGATCTTGTTCTCTCGCTTTTGACAATTATTGAATGTCTGGCCCAGAACGAGGAGTACCGCACCCTTCTCGGAGCGTATACATCCTTGACCGAACAGATTGCCCAGTTTTTGATGGTAAGTTTAGGTATTTAGGGAACTGATTCTCATCCCCAACCGATCGCAGCGCTCCTTTGCCCACTCCATCCTGGTGAACAACATCTTCCGCTGCCTGTGCACACTGATAGATGAGGAGCGGGTGCGCCGTTCTCTGCTGGAGAACTTCATAGTGACCTCCATCAAGCGTGCCCTCAAATCGCTGTCCAATCTGGTGAAGACCTCGGTGACCAACTTCATACTGCAAACTACGCGCTTCAGTGAGTTCATTGACGTTTACATCGATCGCGGCATCCTGGAAGTGTAAGAGAGGGGTTATTGGTCCTTAGAGTGACTTGTAAACATTTTCCTCATCCAGATTGATAGATTTCCAAAAGCACGCCTTCTGCGTTTCCACCTGGGGACCGGCCATCGAGAGCATTCTGGCCAAGTGCCCCACCTTGAAGTTCTGCATCCGCAATTCCCTCACTTTCACGGACATCACCTCCGGCAAGGACTTCTATGTGCCCCGCAAAATGTACGACGACTATCGCATCTTCCAGAATATCCTGCGCACCGACTGCTCCCCACTGAACGCTGTGCTGGTGGTGAACTTCGATCGTCCCACGGCGGCTAAGAGCGATCTAGTCGATGTGCCCCTTAGGTGCTTGCACACGATCACGGAGCAGACTGACGACGAGGGCTGGATCTATTGCAAGCGCCCGGGTGACTCGGGTCTGCCGGAGTACCTGGAGGCACTAAATCAGACGCTGGAGGTCAGTCTTGGTCGTCTTTGAGTAAAATCTTGTTGTAAAAGAAAAATCCCTCTTTAGGAGAACGGTTTGGTGGAGAATCCCCAACGGATGCGGCGCACCATTGACTTTGAAAATGTGGCTAAGCGCTGCAGGCTGGTCGCTCAGGCAGTGGCAGGCGTAATGAGCGAAAATCTTAAGATCCTGGACCTAAACTCCACGGAGGAGTGCTCCCGCCACACGGTCAACTGCCACATCGCCGAGCTGCGGCACGTTTTTCACACCAACTTCATCCCGATCGGAGCGGTGCGCAGTGGCTGCCAGTTAGAGCGTGCGATCCTCTTCAAGGGCTTGGCCGACCAGATCGGACTTCCTTGCACTCTGCAGCGCAGCGTGGACGGACGGGTGCTCTACAACGAGGTGCCGCTGCCCCTGGAGCCTGAGGAAGATGTGCACTGCGACAAGAAGACGCTCAAGTTCATGCCCTGGCGGATGCTGAGACCCACCCATGTGGTGGATCTCATGTACAACGTAGGTGATCTGTATCCAATGCAGAGCCGCCAGGCACTCCAGTACCTCCGCCTCTACTGATTGCCAGTTATCACTGTACCACATATACCACTGTACCTCGCCACAGAGTTGTGTTTTCAAAATTGTACCGTCCACTTGTTTTAAAAGTAAATTAGTAAAAAGCAGCATCCTAAAAGGATAGCTGGATATTGTGTTGGATATATTTAGTATTATTTATTTAATTAATTGAATTCAACAATACAGAAATAATAATTAATAAAAAAACATGTATCGCAAACATTTTTTCGGTGTACAAAAAAAGAATATCTTAAAAAATAATAAAAAAGAATTTAGTAATAATAATTATATACAATGTTATAAAATTGTATTAAAAATTTATTAAAAATAAGAACTATCTAGAGATTTTTATTTGGTTTTAATCCTATCATTATTATTTTATTTAAATAATGTTTAAGGAAAAAAATTAAAATAACGTATCCCATTATATAAATAAAACTCATGAAATATATAAAAATAATGTAGTAAACAAAACAAATCTAGCTTATTCATTTAAAAGCGGTTTTTTTTACACATATTTGTATAATATTCTTATTTATACCAATTTTATTTAAGAATTAATTTAAAATAAGGACAATTCCAAAAGAATGCTTCAATTCAAGTGGTAGTTTTTAAAAATAACATTTTCTCCCTTTAAAAACTTCCGCTTTAATTGCATAAAGTTAAATAAATGAATTAAAAATATTGTTTAATAGTAAGCTATTTTATTTAACAACATTTTTGTCTAAAATATTTTATTTAAAATAATTTTAAGTATGTATGTACATCACCTAAAAACTAACCGTTTTACATTACTAGGAATAAAATATATAATAAACCTTTCAATTCTCAGCGTTTTATTAATTATTTATCATTTAAAAATATTTTAAATATTAAAAACCGGTTTAAAAATAAATTTTTTTTACCAGCTACCGATAAATTATTTTCAAAAAACCTGGTTTGAGTCCTTGCTACCTATCGAAATCCTGTGCGCATGTCCTCCTTGTCTGGCACTGTTTCTGACATTTGCGATTCCCGTGGGGGGGCAGATGGAGAGCAGCAGCGGGGCCAGCGGAATGCGGAGCACGTAAACAAGGTTCTCGGGCCGAGCAGAGGAGTCTCCACGGTAGATTAGCCATGATCAGGCCCTTTGTCACACTGCTCTACTTCCTGCTGACCAGTTCTTCTATTGTCTTCACGGCCTGCGTCAACAATGGTGAGTGATGCTATGATGCTACGGATGTTGCTCTGCGGAGACCACAGTAACGACCTTGGCGTTGGAAAAATCAATAACAAACCCGTTCCGTTGTCCAGTCACAGGCACCAGCTCACCAGGGCCCGGTCCGAGTACATCGCTGACCAGCGGTCACATCCATCGAACGGCGGCGGCCATCGAGCGGGTAAACCTGCTCTGGTGCTACGCCTGCCACACGATGGATGATGGCGAGGCTTGCGTGGATGTGGCGATAAAGAATGACAGCGCTTTAATGAAGAAGTGCCACGGGGAGGAGTTCATTTGCATGGTGAGTGAAGGGGAGGAGCGGGATTCATCCAGAAATGTATTTAAAAATCCCTTGCCATCAGGTCAAGCGCTTCTCGTACACCACCAGCACGGAGAACTCGACCAGTTCGCCGAAGATGTGGTCCCTGGACCGACGCTGTGCGGCTAACTGTGAGCCCGGCTGCATCATCATTGGCGAGCGGACCAAGCTTTATGCCTGCACCTCCTGCTGCGAGGAGTCCTTCTGCAACACGGGTCGCGGAGCAGCCTCGGGGATCTTCCACCGCGAGGACACGGGCATTGGCACACGGCTGTTCTGGCTGGCAGCTCCCTTTCTGGTCAACATGTCGCTGGTTCTGTACAAGCGCCACGCCGGCCACGTGTTCCTCAAGCTGCAATAGTCCTGCGGCCATCTCACTGAATTTATGATGGGTCTCCGGCTCATCTCCAAAGATGCTCAAATCCACTCAATGCCAAATCCTAGCTAATTTTAGATCTATGTCCTGTGTGTAATGTAGATAGACTATGATGTTGCCGTGTGATAATAAAGGATGACCAGTCATAGTGCGCGATCTCACAGCCGAAAGCAAAGCCAAAGCTCAGTTTTTCTGTCATTTCTCTATTATATGTAGTAAGGAATAATGTAATTGTGTTAAATTAGAAATGTAATTCTAATTTCTGAATTCTAATGTCGCAAAAAGGACTGTATTTCTATACAAGTTGGAAGGACATTGTCTAACTTTAACTTCACTTAAGTTTTGATGGCATTTAACATTAAATTAAGTTTTTCTTACGGTTGGAATTTAAATATAAATGAATTACTTACTATTAATTAATAATAGAGAAAGGTTTTCAGTTATTTCAGTCTGAAGAGTATCTTAACATATAAATCAGAGGTTTGTTATTAAAGACAATTAATTATATTTCTTTCTTAACATTCTAAAGATATTTAAAGAGACTTCTTATTATTAGGTTGTTCTTCCTTTAAATTTCATGATTTCCATAAATAAGTATTTATTCCAATTATAAAATTTGTATATATATTTATTTTTTAATATATAACTCTAGCAAAACTTGCCAAGGTTTCTTAGTAATTTATATTTTTTTTTTACCTTCTACTTGTACGTTAGGATATTATACACGTTCCGAGCTCTTACCTGTTCCTGTGCCCTCTCATTAAACGATTTTGTTTTAATAAATAATTTGCTTTGTCTGGCAAATAATTCCATTTGCTAAGTCGATTGCAATTATAATTTTCTAATTGCCTAGCAAATGCAACATCATCCACTGGCATTGGCTTATCCCTATGTAAACTGTTAATAGAATAATTTGAAGCTCGGCATGAGGGCTCCTTCAATGCCCATCTCTGGACACTGGGTGTTATTGCTGATTCTGGTAAACATTGGCGCCATGAATACATGCATTAAACCCCTCATTTGGCCCTCCGAATTGCATTACGTTTCCGCTTCCAGAGGGTTTCCTCTGTCTGCATCCGCATCAGGTTGGCATCGGGTGGAGGAGGAAAGGGAGGAGAAGGAGCAGCTGCTGTGGGGCGGCTCTTCTGGGCAGACATGAATTATTTATTGGACAAGCAGTCGCCGCATCCGGGAGGAGTATTCACAAGCTGAGGGGGCGGCAGCTCTTATCCGGCCTTGGATGCTGCTGGCCGGCAGATCCTGTTCGTCTAATGGAGTTGCCATTAAAAACAGATACTAACACGAGACATGCTGCCGGGCCTCCTTATTTTCGGGTCTGGAATGCAGCACGCCCCCACATTTGGGACATTGGATTCTCATACGAGGGGCACACACGAAGGGCTCGTTAACGACCATGAATTGCACAGGACACTTTTACAATTACACAGGAAAACCCTAGACTAGGGTTCTGATATTAGAGGAATATCATTTTTACATTAATAATATAATTCCCATATAATTTATTTTTGTTTTATTTAATTTTTTAGATCTAAATTCCGCAGTTTTATTTCCCAAATTCTCCGATTTCACAACCTCATCGTGTGCAGTGTAGCTGAACATGTCCTGCTCTAGTTTCATTCCCCTGGAGGGACATTCTGGCAGTTGAGAGAGGCAAAAATGCTGGCCTCCTGGCTGCTGACTCCTAGATGAACTGGCGGCGGCGCCTAGACTCCTTCATCTTGGCTAATAAAGCCGAGACAAATCTCTTCATTTCGGGCTTAATTTTCTTAGCAAATTTACATAAATGACCGGGGGGAGAATGAAGGCGGCCAGGAAGTCGGATAGGGTTCATCCGGGTGGCCATCCATCATGGGTCTCAGTGGGCGGCGGCGACGGCAAAGCAGGGTGGATTGCTTTATGTGGTGGCCTTCGTGTGTTCGGCGTTTATTTTTGCGGCTTTCATGTCGTAAATCTTCATCAGACGGCAAATTACGTGGTTTTCCAACGCTCCCTGCTCCTCCAGAGCGGCATCCTTCGCTTTTTCGGGGGCACTTTTCGAAATGTGGCGGAACGTATCCGGCAAACAATAAAGTGACCGCAATGCGAGCCCCCACATCCAGAACCTGGCCAGGAAAAACAATAAACGGTGACAAAAAGGCAAACAGGATGCGCAAAAAAACCACCAACAACAAAAGGCTATTCGGCGGCACCAAACAACAACAACAACAACAACAACAATAACAAGAAAATAAGGATAACAGGAAGGAGGCGACTCCGACAGACCAGCCATTGACAACAGTTTCATTTATGAAAAATAATAGCAACAGCAATATGCAAAATTTATTATTATATTTGCGTTGAGCCGCAAAAATGCGACGGATTTCGAACCGCGACCCCAAAAACGGTGATGAGAGAGTGAATGAAAATCAGAGGAAAACTATGAATTTTGGATACACTTTTAAATTGATTTGTTTATATGAAAATAAAGTTTGAAATGAATTTTGATGAATATGGGAAGAATTCTTAAAAAATCAGCTTTGGGAAGAAGTTTCCTTTAAAACTTTACTTTTCTGCCAGAAATTAATAATAAGAATACAATTAATAGCATTAATGATAAATAGAAAACATATAATAGTTACAAATTTCACAAAAAACTAAGAGAGAACATTAATTTAAAATATACAATTATTTGTTGTAAACACTGCGTATGCTTGATATTGGGATTTACTTATTTAATAAGTATTAAAAAGGGTCTTTTTCTGCTATTGTTTATTATTAAGTGTGGTTTTTAATGACAAAAGTTTAGCATTGAAATCTGTATATTTTCATTATGTTTTTTAATATTTAAAAGTAAAAAAATATGTAAAATAACATTTATTTGATGATTCCACTTCCCGAGAACACATGAACCAATAATAACCTTAAGAAAAAGTGTAATATTAATTATTAAATATTTATTTTAGTTATTATTAATTATAAAATCGTCAAGATAGTGAATATACTCCTCCGGAATCGTACAAAAAATGTCACAGAGATTCCCCGTTGCCTTTATTGCTTCGCCTCGCTTTATTCATTCATTATTATGTATTGCCACTTTGGCATTGGGAACAGTGTTCCGCCTTGATTCGCGTTGTTTGCTTTGTGATTGCACTCGACACTGTTCTTTCCACTGTTTTTTTTTTATTATTTCGATTTCCCGCTTTTCCGATGTGCCGTTGTGCTCCGTTTTTCCTCTTTTATTTGCCATCATTCCGGCGCTCGTTAGCGATGGTTGTTGTCATGTTGGTTTGCCTGCTGCTGTTGTTGTTGTTGCTGCTTTGTCGCGCCAAGTCCACAAAGAAATTTCAATTAAAATGCAACAATGCCGCACTCCATCATCCAGTGCCAAGCTGACAAACCGCGACACATTCCCCTGGCTAGCGCTACCGCTCCGGATCCTAGCTCTCCGCCAGTCTGGCACTCCTCGGGGTTCCCTAGAATTTTGGCAGCGGCAGCCACCAATGTCGCACGTCTCGCCAATGGCTGGCAAATGAGTTTTCATTGCTTAAAGTTTTCCAGAGGCGAAAAGGGAGGGTTTGGAAAACTGTCATAATGAGTTAGGGAAAATAAATTAAATCTAAAGAAAGTTCATCAGGAAAACTACTTAAGATAAGCAAACTTTGAAAAGCAATGTTGGGTAATTATAATTATATTAATAAGTAATAATTAAAATTTACGGTTACGTTCTAATTATTTAACACTGGGATTTATTCGAAAGTTAATTTGGGGTTTTTGAGATTATTTATGAAATGAATGACTTTGAATGACTTTTTTGTGAGCTTAATAAATAATTAAATTAAATTAAGCATGAGAAAAAAGGTTTGTAATCAAATTTCAAGAAGCAGAGAGTAAAACTGAAATGTAATTGATATCTTAGTAGTTTTAGTAAGCATAAATCGATTTTTAATAGTTAGAGTTGTTCTTAAGAATATTATAACATTATAATTTTAATAAGTAAATATTTTAAAACCGAATAAGAAATCCGTTAAGAGCATTGATCATTTTTCTTTTTTAAATATTTCTCTTTCAGTTTTTATGCTTCATAAAAAGAATCATTAGCATCATTGTTGGTATACTTCAAAAACGGATTTTTTGATCGTTAATTATGGATAATATTCCAGTTACAAAACGGAATATTGTTCTTAAAATTGTTAAACAACTGAATCAGTAGACATGATAACTTATCATAATTTTAAATAAGAAAATTTTAAGAAACTAAAATCAAAAATCCTTTAAAATCACTGATCATTTTTCCTTCAAAAAATTCAATGTTTCAATGCTGGTGATAAATCCTTGTCGCCGAATATGCAGGATGCACATGCTGGCCAAAAAACAAGGACCGAACTAGGCGGCATCTGGCGGGGCACGGACAAGACCGGTCTGATGTACCAACTCCTGCTCCAGGACACAACATCCAGCATCACAGCAGCCTCCATTGACAGCCCCCGAATGTCAGTGGCCTTGTAGCTGCTTGTTGCGAGGAGAAACCAGCATCTCCCACTTCCCTGGGAGGCATCCTTGCAACGACTGTGTAATTAAAACTTTGAGTAACAGCCACGAAAACTACAATTGACTGACTGCCTGACATCCTGGGGCATTGTAGTGTTATGCGGGTGGCGTCCTGTCGGGTGTTTTGGGTGCTTTTCGGAGCTTGGGGGTGGTGGGTGACCTAAGCTGTCAGTTGGCGCCACTTCGGGTGCGAAGTGTTTTCGTTTTCGTTTTCGCTTTCCTCTTTATTTTTTGCTCTTGTTTTTTAATAAACTTTCGCCAAGCTGCTGGCAGCCGCTCATCCCTTATTGGATTTTCAGCTTTCAGCTTTCGGAGCGAGGACGAGGAGATAGTGGCAAGTCGCTGGTATTGGGCTTGCCTCCATTAAGAGCTCGCTCCTGCGAGTCCTGCGATTTGCGTAAACGATTTTGATAGATTTTGATGGGATTTTGGTTTCGGTTTCGAGTCCCTTAAACTTTCCCAATGACTGGTTTGCTCGGTTTCGGTTTGGGTTCGTTTGGGTTTGAATTGGATTGGTGTCCTTACGACTTACGGCTTTAATTCCTGCCATTCTCCCTTGACAGCTGCAGGACACGAAAACGCACTAAGCGCAAATTAGAGAGAGAGAACCAAGGAAACTCTGTGTTGGGAAATTGATTTTTTCGTGTCTTTTCTTTAGCCAGCTTTACGGTAATTTGCTCAAACACACAGAAGAAAATAAAGGAGATTTATTTTGAAGCTTAAAATGGTTAGGAAATTCCTAAAGCCCCTTTTGGAAGGAAAGATGGAAGCAGTATCCTTAAGAAAGCTATGTTTTCTTATAGTTTTTATCTCTCAAAACCCTTTTTTATTTGCCGTGCACAGACGATGTTCACTTGGTTGCACACACAAAATGTTTCTCTGCTCACGTTTAATGCTTTACATGAATTTGCATATTAATCTTGGGTTTCTTTCCCCCCCAGGCCTTCCCTATGCTTTCCATCCCTTTTTCCTGGTTGCTGCCATGGCAGAAACCTTTCCGAAATTACACGGAACTACACATTTTGGTTTGTCACCTCGGCATTAAGGCACGTAAAACGTAATCAGCTGTGTGTGTGCCTCGGTCTGTTTGTGTGTGTGTGTGCAAAGCTTTCGGGAATCCCCCGGCTGCACCCTCCCATGTACATCCCCCTCCCAGTGCCATCCCCTCGAGCGTATGCAAATGAAGGCCCCACGTTGTTGCCAGCTGCTGCTCTCAAGGCGACTTAACGCCTGCTTAATGAACATAAATTAGTCAGGTGTCGCTCCGCAGCGTCCTTTCCCTTTACCCAACATCCCGCCCGCAGGACCAAAGGGATCTCTGCTGCTCAGCATGCGTTTATATTTCAATTTTGTCGCCCGTTACTCCAGTTGCCGTGAGGCAGGACCGCGCCATGTTAGGGGATTCCCCGCGGGACTCCTAACTCAGGGAGTCTTTAATCAAGGTCGCCGCTTGACTCCATCGCTGGTTTCCGGATCCGCGTGAAGCTGAGATTTATCTGGTTGAAAATGGGGCAGAGAACAGGAGATAAGGTGGGTTTTTGAAGAATTTAGGAACAGTACTCATTGAATTAGGGGGAAATTGAAGAATGCTGCTAAAAGAAAAATAATATTAAGGTTTAGAATTGAAAATAAATATAAGAAAAGTCTAAATCATTGTAGTTTTGTTGTAATTGCAGTTTTCAAATCCTTTCTATACCATTATTTCCCTTTTATCCATTCAAATCTGTTTATTGATATGTTCTTAAGCCCGGAAGTATAAAAATTAAATGTCAAACCATTTCCCAACTTAGATAAATCGATTAAATTTACCTCAATTATTGGGAGAGCCACGTCGCCGTGTGAGAATTGAGAATATCGATTTCCCGCCAATTAGTTTTTGAGTGAAAGCAATTCATTTGCAGTCGCAGAATGGTTTTAATTGCACATTGCGTTTCCGTTTCCGTTTCCATTTCGGTTCGGTTTCTATATCCATTTGATGTTTCGCTGGAGAGCCTGTCAAACACTCGTCGCCGGAATGGGATTCTCCATGTCTCCTCCACTGACCTAGTTTGGAAGCATCCGCTTTTATGGGAAACCCTTGTCTTCAATTACTGTTGGCTAATCATGGCCCCTCGATTGCGCCATTACAGTTGACAGTGGACATTAAGTGCAGGACCAACCCAGCACCAGCCCATCCATGCAGCCACTCATCGAGTCATCCATCCAGAGGGGGCTGAAGCGATTAAGGCCAGCTGTTGTGTGGCTCCGCAACCACTTGACCGCAATGGGGATTCAGTGGGGGGGGCATCAATGATGTCCAGCCTACTACGAGTACTATAGTTGGGCGCGAAAACCGCGGCATCCCGTGGGGGATAATGAGCGACTGCTATGTGTGGGACCTCCTACTAGCTGAAGGCAATCAATAGCAGAAGGTCAGAGATTCAACTGACCATTTGGGTGATTTGTCTAGGTTCTAAGTCCTTAGCTACTCCACTTTAAGAATCTCTATTCACATTGCTCTTGCCAGTTTTGTCACAAATGTAAATAATGTGTTTTAATCAAAAGGAACAACAGTGCTAAATCCATTAACGGCCTACGTGCCGCCAACTTTCTTTGGGGAGTTGTTCTCTGGCAGTCTCCCTGGATAGCTCCATTCTCCCCTTACAGGATAGCTTCTCCCCTGTGGAGCTGCCATGCTGTGCTCGTCGCCTGCAGGTTGATTTACAAATTTATTTAATGGGGCGACAACAACATTTTTAATTAGCACCTGTTCGTGTTCTTACTCAGGTTAGTCAGCCATTTGTCGATCCAGTAATCTCCATAAAACAGAAGGACATGCTCGCAGCTCCATGGAAATTAATTCCCCAAGTTTTGCTCGTCCTTCTCAGCGCACTTTTCACTTTTCCGGGAGTACGCCCACGCACTTCGTTGACTTCCCCCCCTTAATGATGCCATTCAAATGCGTTGCACGATGTTCTTGGTATCTCCTTAACCCATTGCTGGCTGGGTTCTTGTTTTCTTGGCTCTTCTGGCAACTGATTCCTCTTTGCTCTCGTCGTTCCAGCTGATCCAATATACTAATGCCTCCGCTTAGGTTCTGTTTTGTTCCTTTCTGTTTGCATATGGCGCATCCACCTCCTGTTCCCTTTTGGGGTGACTGCCTTTTGTTGCTGGGGCTGCAATAATATTTAGCAAGTGCTTCTTAACAAGCACCAAGCCATGTCCCAACAGCTGTAGTCTGGTGGCTGTTCGCTGCCGTTTTTATTGTTATGTTCCACTACTTTCAGTCTGGGCCGGCTGGGAAATTGGAGATATCAACTATAGGATTTCTATAGGAAAGGAATTAAGTAGCTCATTAAAGTATTTTATATGCCTGTTCTTTTTACTCTTTTCTTTCTTATATATTTTATATTTTCTTCTGTTTTGCCAAGCTTTCACTGCACATTAAAGCCATTTTGCTAACGTTTATAGACTAATTTAATAGAACCACAGGGACGGGGGACAGGGGGTTGGTTCCCTGCACAAATGAGATATTTCCACACAAGTGAACAGGGTACGGATGTGTGTGTGTGTGTGCTGGGTGAGTGTATCTGTGTGCACTTGGATATAATTGTTTGACTAAATGAGTGCGTTCGCCCCAGACTAGTCTCCCTCTGCCTCTCCCTCCTGCTCCTTGTTTGTGCCCCCAAAACTGGGCTACACTTCGCTTAACGCTCACACATATGCCCCACAAGAGGGGAGGGGATTGGTTCTTGGAGTGGGGGAACAGAACGGAACAACAATAATTATGGCAAGCACCCTGAACCTTCTCCAACCGCATCTCCATCTCCCTTCTCCTTCCAAAGACTCCACTTCAATTTGGGGGAATCCGAAGAATATATGCAGAGAAACAGAGAAGCAGAGAGAGAGGGAGAGGGAGAATTAATTTCCCTTCCACTAGAGATAGAGATAGAGTACGAGTCGGAGGCGAATCCAAATGGATATGACTCTTGGCATTGTGTGGCGTCCGATAACCATGTAAGTGCGTGGATGAGCAGCAGCAGTGCCAGCGCCAATTGAAGGCTGTTCCCTTAATGAGGATGAAATTGAAGTCTAAACAAACAGAAGTCGTTGGGCAAACAAGGAGCACGAGCGGGATCAGGCCAAAGGAGATGCTTTAAGCCAAGCACATAAAAGTCCCCTCGAGTCTCCATGGAAATTGAATATTTAATTATGCGTCGATGGAAATTGCGTTAGAACTTGGTGACGAAAATGGCAAAGACATAATGCAGAGTCGAGGAGAGTGTCTAGGAGGGGAGCAGCAAGTCTAGAAAAATCCCAGAGCTGGGTCTCTGGAATGTTTACAAGGACAACAATTGAAAGAGGCTGCTAAATAATTTATTCCAATTTGGCAGAGATTTCCACAGCACCAAGAAGTTAACTTG